>OY744614.1:45202834-45417834 GCA_963556255.1 Allolobophora icterica | reverse complement strand
TGATGATGGTTACGAAGATGATGGTCACGATGATGATGATGATGATGATATTGATGCTAATGATGATGATGATGATGTAGTTGCTGTTGCTGATGATGATGATGTTGTTGTTGCTGATGATGATGATGTTGTTGTTGTTGTTGACGGCTACGATGATGATGATGCTAATAATGATTATGATGATGATGTTGTTGTTGATGATGACGACGACGATGATGATGATGACTATGTTTCTGCTGCTATCGCAGTGCCTTCTGTTATTCAAACCGGCGACGGGTCGTAACCACCATTATTACGAAAGCATCGTGGCGGTTGCCATGACGACCGTCAGCTCAACAACACCGGAAGTGGCATCAAGTGATTCCGGTGGTAAACGTGTTTCGGTGGAAACGATTTCCATCGGCGCCGGACATAAAACGCAACAGGTTTATATAAATATTTGATATCGGTATTGTGCGTATTAAGAGATTAAATAAATAAATACGTTTTAATATGAGCGTTTGTTTTTACGAGAAACAATATTATGTTTATGGTTAGCGGGTTTCGTGTGTGGGTGTGACTTAACCACGGCAGCCATTTGCATCTATATTGAATTCTTGTGTTTGCGATTTATCAGGGGAGAGACAGAGGCAGAGTCAGAGACAGAGTCAGAGACAGAGAGACAGAGAGACAGAGACAGACAGAGAGACAGAGACAGAGACAGAGACAGAGAGACAGAGAGTGACAATTCTATACAGACAGAAAACCAGACATAGACAGCGACATAGAAAGAAAGAGAAGGGAGGACAGCCATAGAAAGCAAGGGATAGAGGCAGACGGACAAGGAGACCTACGAAATAGCACTTAACGATAGAAAGAGGAAGAGAAACACAGAGACAGAGACAGACAGTCGGAGAGATTGACAGACAGACACAGGTAGACAGACATATAGACTGACAGAAACAGACAGACAGATAGACAGACAGATTTAGATAGACAGAGATAGACAGACAGACAGATTGACAGACAGACAGAGACAGACAGACATATAGACAGACAGAAAGAGACAGACAGAGACAGTCAGATCGATGGACAGACAGACAGATAGACAAAAAAGACAGACAGACAGACAGAGGTGTGAGGTTCTAAACAGGCGCTGTAATTATGTCTACACACATACATAAGCACAGAAACAGCAGCAGATAGAAAGAGACAAACGTACGCATACACGTAAGCGTACAGACGATGATGCTATTCATAGAACCTACATCTGACACTTGCCAAACATCTTCGCCTGTGAAAGTCGAGACCTGAGTGTCCCTCTAACTTTCCTTTCCACGTATCCATTTCCAAAGGAAGCAGGGAAAAGATCCAGAAGCTACAGACCCATCTTCTGAAAGTGACACGGTCGTAGCATATGGAATCACTATCCGAATATCTTGGGAAATTGATTTGAGTTTCGTTAGTGAGTGTTAGGCAGGAGAAAACACATTTTTTTCTGGCTAGAGCTTATGCAAATCGAAATGTAAATGTAAACGTTTTTTTCTATAACGACCGTATGGCTGGCCACGACCCTGCTCATGTTTCGATGAATTGATTCGGTAAGATCCTTCACACCTCTGCTGCAGGAACATAGCAAGCTATAATTAATTGCGCCCTGTGCCAAGCGTAAATATATAGCGGCCCCTCACGCCACCCCCCCCCCAGCCCCACCAAAGACCAACTTTACCAACAACGACCAATTTTGCCTGCGCTGTCGGGTATCCATCTATTTATATTATATAATTATACACACTTTTATTTGTTGTTGCTTACTTTTATTACATTTATTTCATTTTAAATGGATATTATATTTCAAGATAAATCAATGAGTTTAATAATTAAATCATTCCGCCTCAAATTTAAGTAAGTAAGTAATCTTTTATTAGTACAAGTCAAACGCTTATACTTTACAACCACAATACATACAATGCGCCCCTCTCTTGAGTTGCGCCCTGTTCCATGTACCGCTGGAACACACCCCTCGCTATGGAACTGACCGTATGGCCTCGACCCTGCTCATTCTTCAATGAATTGGAGATCCTTCACCACCTCTGCCTGCTTGAATGGGTGCCACGCCACTTAAGGTTAGCGTGTACGCACCGGGCTAAACCGAGATTCAAATCTTAGAAGTACGCCAACATCGGTATGTGAACTGGTTACCGTATTCACAAAAGTGCATGGGACGTGCGGTCTTAACAATTCATCCATTCAATCATTCATAGCGGACATTTGTATAGCGCCTCTTCAACGAGAACTACTCATTCTACTAACACTGTAGCTAAGCGGGCAAGATATGTGACATTAAAGCAAAGTTAGAGAAATTGAATCTAGGTAAGATAAGGGAAAGATTATGGTAATGTATGATATGGTAAGTAAGGAAATTTAAAGTGATTTCTGTTTAACAGCGCTATGTTATAACGAAGACGATAACATACGTAACGAGAGGCAGGTGTCAAGTCTTAGCGACTCCATTTTTCTTGGCCTCGGCAAATGAAGTCGGGTAGCCACTTCTCTCCCTCGCCTTCTTATCTTCTCACCCACGTTTCGCTAGACGACGCAGTTGCAGCAGCAATCTCTTGAAGCATTTCTCTGTCCTGGCGAGGATATGAACCCCCGACTTAATGGTTGGCAGTCGAACA
This sequence comes from Allolobophora icterica, assembly GCA_963556255.1. NCBI lineage: Eukaryota > Metazoa > Annelida > Clitellata > Crassiclitellata > Lumbricidae > Allolobophora > Allolobophora icterica. The sequence continues at coordinate 45,415,174 of OY744614.1, read as the reverse complement.
CGCTAACCACTGGACTACAGGAGTAGACTTCATTTGAAATGGTGACAATGCACGATAACGCAATTGTGAATTAGATGGAGAGGGAGACAATGAGGAACGCTACTTGTCATCTCCAGTACTCGATGGAGCGATGAACATGAACGAAATGGGACATCAACAACAGTCGCAACTGATCGTAAAAGTCAGAGTGTCTGGCTTTATGTCTGTGCCTTTGCCTCTGTCTGTCTGTCTGTCTGTCTGTCTGTCTGTCTGTCTGTCTGTCTGTCTGTCTGTCTGTCTGTCTGTCTGTCTGTCTGTCTGTCTGTCTCTCTCTCTCTCTCTCTCTATTTCTCTGTCCTTTTGTATCTCTTGTTCCTATATGGTACTCTGTTGTTCATCATCGATATCTTCTTCTTCCTCTTCTACTTCTTCTTCTTCTTCTTCTTCTTCTTCTTCTTCTTCTTCTTCTTCTTCTTCTTCTTCTTCTTCTTCTTCTTCTTCTTCTGCTTCTTCTTCTTCTACTTCTTCATCATCTTCTTCTTCGTCATCATCTTTCTCGTCTTCATCTCCTTCTTCATCTCCTTCTTCATCTCCTTCTTCATCTCCTTCTTCTTCTTCTTCTTCTTCTTCTTCTTCTTCTTCTTCTTCATCGTCGTCTTCGTCGTCGTCGTCGTCTTCTTCTTCTTCACTATCCTCCTCTTCCTCCTCCTCCTCGTCCTCGTCCTCCACCTTCTCCTCCTCGTCGTCGTCCTCCTCCTCACTAACATCATCTTCGTTTTCTACTTCTCTCAATATTCATTCATACCTCTCCCCAGCGCTGTCTGTCTGCTTATATATGTGTCTCTGTCTATGTCTCATTCTCTGTCTGCCACTGTCCTTGTCTCTGTCTCTCTGTCTCATTCTCTGTCTGCCTCTGTCCTTGTTTGTCCTCAACGCCAATCGTTAAACCCGATTTCGGACAGCTAGTCAAAATCCGGGAAACCATGACAAGTAGTCCGTTGGGACTTACAAACTGGAATCAGTCACAGTCGATCCAGTCATTCCGGTCTGAAATGCGACATCCATGACTGCGGAACGGAAGAGAAAAGATGGGTCAGGGTGAGAGGTCAGGTGTCATGGGGCCGGACATCTAGCGGCAAAAATACTACAGTGGCAGACGACAGCAGAGCAATTTCTCTCTAACGAATCGAGATCAGATCAACCGAATCAACTACACACGCACATATACACACACGAACAGTCCAACACACATACATCATATACACATACAAATACATACACATATGCACATAAACATACTGACAGGCACCTAAACACACATTTGCATATACCCAAAATGTGAGCATGCACGCATACACATACACACACACATGCACATAAATGCATACATACATACATACACATATACACACAGACACTTACAGTGTAATTATACACATATACACAAGCGCACATACACACACATTGATATACTATTGAACTTTACATGCATATAAACATTAATGTATGTGCGTTTGTGAATAAATATTTTATATACACGCATTTGTATATTATATCGTTAATTTTATATCTATATATTTATATATGTGTGTGTGTAGGTATGTGTGCGTGTGTGTGTGTGTGTGTGTGTAGGTGTGTGTGTGTGTGTGTGTGTGTGTGTGTGTGTGTGTGTGTGTGTGTGTGTGTGTGTGTGTGTGTGTGTGTGTAGGTGTGTGTGTGTGTGTGTGTGTGTGTAGGTGTGTGTGTGTGTGTGTGTGTGTGTGTGTGTGTAGGTGTGTGTGTGTGTGTGTGTGTGTGTGTGTGTGTGTGTGTGTGTGTGTGTGCGCGCGTGTGAGTGTGTGTGTGTGTGCGTGTGTGTGTGTGTAGGTGTGTGTAGGTGTGTGTAAATATGACTCAATAACAGAGATATGTAGATTGTAGATACGCGTGTATTAAAGTTCTCGTTTTGTATACATGCATTTACTTAATCGCGCATCTATTAATGCAATCCTCAATGAATATATAATTATGTATGTATGTAAGCATGCGGTTGGGGTGCTCAACAGTGTAGTGGTAGTAGCGTGCTCGACTGTCACTCGAGAGGTCGGGGGTTCGAGATTTCTGCTCCGTGACCGCCCCCTAGCCAAGTCAGCTATAATGAGTGCACGTGCACTGACTGTACACTGTCGGTGGGAAGATGAGACGGCGAAGGAGAGGACTCGCCACCCGCCCTCGTATGCCGAGACTAAGAAAATGAAGTCGCTAACACTTCATACATATGGCTACCTCAGGGAGAGACTGCTCTTCTCTTCTTCTAAGTGAGCAGATGAGTACAATGAGCATATGGAGCCTAAGTGTCTTACCTATTTTTACCTGCCACTTCAACAGGTACAGATGCGGGTCTAGACCTAAATAACATATTACGGTGAAACCTGGCTTTCTAAGTTTATCTGGAAATTCTCACGTGCCCTCATTTCGTCTGCATGTAGCCAATTATGATCTACGGTCCATTTATGTATGTATGTATGTATGTACATGCACATACCTAATGGTATATATATATATGTCTGGTACGTATTTATGTATGTATGTATCTACGTATGTACAGCTTGTATGTATGTATGTAAAAAACTATGTATGTATGCATTTATGTATGTATCTACGTAGGTAAGTATGTATCTATGTTTGTATGTATGTATGTATGTATGTGTGTGTGTATGTATGTATGTGTGTATGTATGTATGTGTGTGTATGTATGTATGTATGTATGTATGTATGTATGTATGTATGTATGTATCTATCTATCTATCTATCTATCTATCTATCTATCTATCTATGTATCTATCTATCTATCTATCTATCTATCTATCTATCTGCGTTTGAATGTATTTATATATGCATGCATATATGTATCATTTGCATATGTATATGCATGCATATATTTGTTTGTGTGTATGGCTGTGGTGCATGTATGTAAATATACTAACCTATGTATGTATGTATCTGTACATATGTATGCAGGTATGTATATACGCCTGTCTGTATGCATTATGTGCATATAAGTAACTAGGTATATATGTGTACATAATTATGTATGTATATATCTAGGTGTGTATATATATGCATGTATGTATAGACATGAAATGTCTGTATACATATATAAGTGCAGCGCACTCCGTATAGCTCCAGTTGAGCGTAAAAGTGTTCAACACATGTCATGGCCGCTTGATCTAGTCCGGTGCGTTTCGCGGTAGTTCATAGCACATGCGCGCCTTTACAATCTTTTGATGGCTACTATGAATACGTAGGTGCAATTCCACTCGGCCGTGTTTTCCGGACGCAACTGTTGAGATGCTAACCATCACAGTATGGTGACGTTTCTGGACTAAGGTCCGCGGGAAAACGTCAGCGTGATTGGCCTTCATGTGGTCCTGCGAACCGCTCTTGCATAGGACTCTCGCAAAAGGTCGTAAATGCCTTCGTTTAAACCGATTAGTCTTCATCATGAGGTTTACACTGCAAAGCATGATATCAACGGAAGTTTACCTGACCGGATCTTAAGGTAAAGTTTGTTGTTACCACATCAGAAGCCAAGGTATGGTATATGGTATGGTTAGGTACATTATGGTAAGGTTAGCTCTAGCCTGATACTAACGGCAGAGTAGAGTATGTAAGGTGTGGAGAGATAATAAAGCTAAGGTAAGGCATTCTGTTAGGTAAGATATTGTAGGGAAAGGTAAGTTCTGGATTGATGATAAAGGTAAGGTAAGGTAAGACAAGGTAAGGTTTAGGCAAGGTAAGGTAAGGTAATGTAAGGTCTAGTCGGATCATAAATCTAAATTAGGTCATAGTCAACGGTTAGGTAAGATACTTCTGGGCAAGATAATAAGGTCATGCTAGCTGATCATTGCATGTGTCTATTATTGAACCTCGCTGGCAATTCGCCCATTTCTCGGGTCACCTGATTTCGAATGCACACAATCTACTAAGTAACCTGAATCGGGCCTTTCAAAAATCTTGGCCCGACTTATTACGTAAAAGATCAAAATTCCTGTGAGCCAGAATATTGGTTAGAAGCGTTTACGGGAATTACCAGACAGTGATAACGTAGATTATGTAAGGTGGAACCAGCGATGAACTTATCGTAGATTTTGAAAACGACAAATAAAGCCGTCAAAGAGTTGTAGAAAAAGGTATGCTGACAGAAGGATCGTCAGAAGTTCTGTCGAATTGAAATAGGCCTACATTTGTCGCCCTAGCTGTTTCAAAATTCCTGGATTCTGAATTCTCAAAGAAGAACTGTTGGCCAGAATAAATAATGAAGAGAACAGCGGCTTTCAGGATTGAAAGGAGACGTCGAAATAGTGACATCGAGAGGAGTGAGTAATTGGATTTGTGTTAGCATTTGTTAACGATTTCCGATGAAACAACGTCTCCATGACGAGCAGGCGCATATATAGAAGTCCAACAAGGAATTCTTGAAGAAGATCGATGGTCAGGAAGACGTGTTTTGAAATTCATATGACGCATACTACAACCGAGAATTCGATCTAATATTATGTAATCTTATATTTTTATTTTTTTTATTTATTCCTGATATTTCTATAGCGCCTCTCGAAATCAACTACTACTACTCAGAGGCGCTCCCGACTACAGCATTGTTATACTGTGTCGGAGTTTTCACGCCGAAGCGCCACGAGCAACTGCGAGTGAAGGACTTGCCCAAGGTCCGTACGCAGCGGCTAGAGTGGGATTCGAACCTGCAACCCTCCGGTCACAAGGCGCCGAACTTACCACTGAGCCACCACTATATAATCTAATCTAATCTCATCTAATCTAATCTAATCTAATCTGACCTGACCTAGCCTTAGATAGGATAGTACGGGATAGGACATGATAGGACATGATAGAATAAAATAAAATAGGATAGAATAGAATAGAATAGAATAGAATAGGCAGTTTTTTAAAGAAAAAAGGTTCCAGAACTGAACAATAGGTTCCAAAACTGAACAATTATGGAAGGGTTAAAATTCCGAGAAAAACGGGATTGGGGTTGGGAGGGGTCTCATTAAACACTGAAAACAGTTCAAAACACTGAAATTAAATTAAAATAACTAAATTATTGTTTCTATTATTAAAATAAATAATTTTTAGTAGCTGAAAAATAGTGCCGGAACGCCGTCCCGGCGCGTTCCGGATGAAAAAAGCACTGAGAATAGGAATAGATAAGAGAGAAACGTATAGGACAGGACCGAGTAGAATAGAATAGGATTGGATAGGATTGGATAGGAGAGTAAAATGTAGCTTGTAGTCGCGTCGAGAGAAACGGATAGGATAGTTTAGGGTCGAATAGAATAGGATTAAATAGTATAGTAAAATGTAGTTTTAGTCTAGCTTGATTTAATAGAATCGATTCGCATACTATAATCCATTCCTATTGAACGTAATTTAATTATATTCATACTATTCTATTCAGTAATCTATTCAATCCAACCTAAACTCTTAGGTGGTCCAATTAAATCTAGCATCTACCCTATCCAATTCCATCCTAACTATAACTATCTTACTTAAAAATAGTCTACGTACACTAAATATACCTTGTAGGTAGATCTGTGTAAACACGCTTGTATATAGATCATATCTGCATTGCACATGGGCCTAACCATGCAGCTGAAAGCACTTTCATACACTGAAATAATCACCGCGGAAAAGCGCTTCGTTTAAGGACGAAGGTTGTTTACAAAAGTTCCAACAATAGCCGAACCCGACACGCTTCCAAACTTCCACATTTGCTCAAAATAGCTTGCCGCTCTGTGGTTCTCAGAAATCGTTTACGCCTAGATGCGTCTTATATACCCGGAAATGCAAGACCGTCACGAAGGAAAAAACATTCCCGAGATGATTTCGTCGGAGCTATTTCGACGCTAGCGAGAGGAAGCTAGTTTTCTTTGAAACCAGAAGAGGTTTCGCCTTGCGCTTCGAATCGACACCTAATGATTTAGACATACTGATCCAATCTGTTCTCGGATCTGATCTGAGGGAAGCAATAACACATGGGGAATGCGGGTTCCACAGGCGTTGATTGGCTCAGCTGAGAAAAATTAGAACAATGTATATGAGGCAATTGATATGATCAATTCTGAATATATTTGTATATATATTTATGTACGTGAGTAGGCCGATATACATATATATTTGTATATAATTATATATGCTGTGAGATACGGTAGCCGATTGGTTAAGCGTTCGCCGTGTAACTTGGAAGCTACGGATTCGAACCTCTCCGGGAAGGTTACTGTGTAGAGACCTTGAGCAAGTCCTGCACTCACATTTACTAAGCATCATCCATTGATGCTTGGTCTTTAGATAATGGCGCTTAATAAATGAGTAATAAAAACTATAATATGCTGCGTTCCTGAGGGATTACACCTACCTGCGACAAAAAAGTAATAATAATAATAATATTATTATTATAATTATTATTATTATTATTATTATTATTATTATTATTATTATTATTATTATTATTATATATAATATCCTAATAATAATATGAGCTGTCGCTTTTGCTAGCACCTTTCGCACTGACAAAACCATCTGCGAAGACTAGCCATTCCAGAACAATGCCCCCCTAATTTTTGAACTCCCGAGGGATCATATGTACCTCGGGGGGAAAAAATAATAAAATAAATAATAATAATAATAATAATAATAATAATAATAATAATAATAATAATAATAATAATAATAATAATAATAATAATAATAATAATAATAATAATAATAATAATAGGTAATTTTTTCCAAATCCCGAGGGATCACTGATACCTCGGGTAAAAAAAAATAATAATAATAAAATAATAATAATAATAATAATAATAATATTAATAATAATGATCTATGAAGATACTTAACTTAAAGGACCCTCGAATGCAGTGCATCACATAAATTAGGTCATAGTCTACGGTTAGGTAAAATACTTTTGGGTAAGGTTATAAGGTCTTGCCTGATCACAGCATGTGTCTCTTCTTCTTGAACCACTCTGGTCAGTCACCCACTTTTCAGGTCACCTGATTTCAAATGCACACCATCCACTAAGTAACCTGAATCAGGGCCTTTTACAAATCTTTACCACGCTTTTTACGAAGAAGATTAAAATTCCGGTGAGCCCGATTATTGTTTAAAGCGTTTAAGGGAATCTGTCGCATTGCAAGCGATTGCGTTTTGTAGTATTATAAACGGTATACTGTCGTTGAATTGCTGCAGTCATTGCGAGCATCAGCCGAACGGTGCTTTGTCCTCAGGACCACTCTGCTTCCGAGTGATGTCTGTGGAGACGTGTGCATAAAAAGTGTCCAGCATCTGAATCACCATCACCATCATCATCATCATCATCATCATCATCATCATCATCATCATCATCATCATCATCATCATCGTCGTCGTCGTCGTCGTCGTCGTCGTCATCGTCATCATCATCATCATCGTCATCATCTTCATCGTCATCCTCTGACATCCGCAATTTGACGTTGACTGATGCGAATAAACTATATCCGGTTTTTCAGTTGATCTGTCAAATCTATTGCTACAGGAGTTTGTTGCTTCTACCTTTATTAGTATATTTTGATAAGTAGCACTCGCCATTAACGACAATATTGGGAACTACAAACATTAATGTTGCCATGGGCATCAGTTGTCTTCTGGTAAAGCACACTGTATTGCATTTTAACAAAAAAGTTATATTTATTGATGCTAAAGCACATTAAATAGGAAACCCTAGTACTTGAACGATCCGCGATGGTTAAAACTGGCCCGGTATACACCAAAGAGCTTGTGTTTACTGTTCTAAGTCAGCCTGGTCGCCGATCACTATGCGCTCTGCTGCCAACGGAGATTTACAGATTACTTGCTTACCCCCATCATTCAGACCTCATAGAGCTTTCACATGAGCTGGTCCTTCCCTGTTCCTTTAAACATACACGCAATGTTTCGATTGAGTTAGCTCAAGTTAACATAATAATTTTATTACCTTAAGTTGCACCTGTTTAGGTCAGGTATCAACCTTTTTGGAAGGTGCCGGAAGAGCGCTATAAAATGTTTGGTATGTTGCTTTTCGTTACCTAACTCTTCTAGGCTGGAAAACATTTCTGATGCAGCATAACAGCTGATCTCTCGCAGCTTCAGTTCTGCTATCTCCCCCGTGGCCGTCGTACTGTCTGCCTGCCTTGACCTGGAACCGATTTTTTTACCTTACCTGCCTATCGATTTTGTTTTGACTGAGCGCCTGTGAATAAGCTGTTCCCACGTCTAAGCTGTAGAAATTTTTAGGTTACGGTTACAACTGTCAGCGATCTACAGAGCACACGGCCTCAGGTTACTGAACGTATAATTATTGACGCAAGCAATTGACTAATTACGGCCATTTTAATTTAATTAAATCAAGTGCGACGTGGGATTAATTGAGCGGGGAGTGTGGCGGAATCAAGACGTAAGATGATGTCGAGGAGACGTGCTATGGTTTCTCGCCAAAGGGGTATGTGTCTTTGTATGTGTGTTGTTATGCGTTTCTCTGTCTCTTCATGCTCCCGGGTCCGTGTCTTCGTGACGGTCTTGTTGCCTGTAGTCTCTGCCTGTATGTCTATTTTGTTTCTCTGTAAATGTCCCCTCTCCTCTCTCTCTCTCTCTCTCTCACTCTCTCTCTCTCTCTCTCTCTCTCTCTCTCTCTCTCTCTCTCTCTCTCTCTCTCTCTCTCTCTCTCTCTCTCTCTCTCTCTCTCTGCCTCTCTGTATATGTCCCTCTGATTGATTGTGTTTCTTTCTGTTTCTCTGCTTCAGTCTTTGTCCATGTCAGTCCATCTGCTCTCCTCTATCTGCTCCCTGATTCTCTCTCTTCTCTCTCTCTCTCTCTCTCTCTCTCTCTCTCTCTCTCTCTCTCTCTCTCTCTCTCTTTATCTGTGCATCACTGCATATCTTTATTACTACTCCCTGATTTCATCACAACTGTCTCACAGTTGTCTTTCCTAATTCCCATTTGACAGCCTGGAGATCTTGTTGAAGTTCATTCCTTCACCCCTCCTCGTGTCCTACCCTCTGTACCTTCGTCTGTCTCTGCCTATCCCTCCTCTTCTGTTCAGGATTCGGCTCCCGCCACTCACGTAATATACCCCTCGAAGAATCGCCTTATCTGAGTTGCCAGACAAATGCCGGCTGAACGACCTCGATGGACGAGATTTCAGGGAAAACATCGCCTTCTCTTATCCCGGATTTGCATAGCTGTTGTCCCAATTGGGACTTTTTGGAGCCGTCCTTCTAAAGCCGATTAGTAATATATAAACCACACACACACACACGCGCGCGCGCGCACACACACACACACATCCCGACGAAGCCCATTTGTATACAGATTATCGGTGATGTCTAGAAACGCGAGACACTGGTGTGGCTCACAGACATGTGATGTAATATAAATCTCCTAGATTTCTAATAACCACACAAAAACCAAGTCAGGAAGACCAGCCTATTAAACACGGGAGCTATATAAAATCAAGTCGGCAAGAGCCAAATTGTTTGGCCCGTTTCAGTGCCAGGTTCAAGTCCGGAAGGTCATGATTGTCTGGTGATGAATGCGCGGTCACTGTTAAGATAGTGTGGCCTATACTCTGAAACGTCCGGAAAACAGCAATAAGTTCTGAAAATGACAGATATTATTGTAACTATAACACCCAGAGACATAATTGTCTGGTAATATGTATACACAGTCATTGTGGCCTGTCCTCTTGAATACACAATGAATGAATAATGAGATTGACGTTCCAGACGTCAATATTTGAATCGGAGGCACGCCAGTCTCGCTAAAGGGAGGGGAGATCATGGACAGCCGAGGGAGGGAGCTGAGCTACCTTAAAAACAATGTCGTGAAGCAATAACTACGACTGTAGCCAGAACGCTGTAGACATAATTATCTGGTATAGTCACCGTGGCCGGTCATTGCTGTCGCTATTTTGTTAGCAATTAGACTAAATTTTCTGGCAGTATGCGACACTAAATGAACTTTGACATTAGACCGCTTTGTCTGCGAGTGTCTCAAATGCAATAATTGCGCACAATCTAAGCAATTATTTACGTTGAAGCATCATCTAGCGATTGGTTTGAGCGCTCGCCTGGTAATGCAGAGAGTAGGGGTTCGATCCTCCCCCAGGCGGTCACTGTGAGGACTGTGAGCACGTCCTTCACTCACGATAATTGCTCAGCGCCATCAATACTCTGTCGTATGGTCGCGTGCCCTTCTGCGAACTATGGTAGGAAGGCAGTTTTAAATACAATGGTATTGTACTGTATCAGAGGGTCGCGGTGGCGTAATGGTGTAGGTCGGTGCCTTGTAATTGGAGGGTCGTAGGTTCGAATCCACCTTAAGCCACTGCGTAGCGAACCAAGTGCTTCTGAATCGTTGCTTCGATTTCATCGACTGTTAACGAACTACGGCACTTTAATCTCCACTATTTATTTATTTTTTTTATATACAGTGGTATTGTATTGCATCAAATGCATTGTTTTGTATTAGGCCTACACATTTATTAAGCGCCACTATCTAACGACCAAACATCAATCGATGGCGCTGATCAATAGGTAGTGAAGGACTTACTCATGGTCCCTATATACACAGTAACCGTCTCAGAGGAGGAGCCTCGAACCCATACTCTCCGCATTACAAGGCCAGCGCTCTAACCTATCAGCTAACGTGTCCACACACACTTGATAATGCTGTCTCTACTTACAAATTCGTCAAACTACTCCGTTCCGTCATCGATCAATGCATTTCTGACGTCTTCATCTACATCTCATAACAACTGCACAGTGTTCAATGTGCTGTTGTGCGATCTGGATTGATACAATTGCGAAAGCTGAGCACGGTGTCGACGCAGTTTCTCGGAACTATGCAAATGGAAATGTGTTGTTAGCAACGCTGTTTCGCTGCGTAAGATCTAATAGCGGTCGTTGAAAGAAAGCGATATATTTGGATGGCAGATGAACTCAATTCTGATCTAAATTTGTTTTCAATTCACTAGCTGGTTGTCGAGTGGAATCCAGTTTCAAATTGCGTTTATTAGTAAATAAGATACTGCGTTTAATTCAGGCTACCTATCTCTGGTATGGTATGGTATCTTGGAATTTATAAAGCGCCTCTCACAGTGCGAACTATTGAAAGGCGCTCTCAGCGTGTGAGACAGAAAATACTTAAAACGATAAACAACAGAGATATATATATATATATATATATATATATATATATATATATATATATATATATATATATATAGACAGACAGACAGAGAGGAGAGAGAGAGAGAGAGAGAGAGAGAGAGAGAGAGAGAGAGAGAGAGAGAGAGAGAGAGAGAGAGAGAGAGAGAGAGAGAGAGAGAGAGAGAGAGAGAGAGAGAGAACCTAGTAAGTTGTGTCCCACGCAGTAGGCCTACCATGGGAAGGAAGTTCCATAGGGATGGCCCACGTCTCTGTTCGTTGCTCGTACCTCAAAATCAACAAACGTTGCACTTGATAAACAGAAACTTTGAGTCTTTAATGCGTTGAATCAGGGCAGTGTCTGGCTCTCTTTTGCTTTGTAGGTGGCTGGTCCAACTGTTTAGAATTCACCGTTCAATTCTGTGCGTTCTCTGTTGGCGCTAGGGTCTGAACTTAACACTCATCTGTTTCAACATAACCTGATTCTCTGGTTTCCATGAGCCATCGAATTTCTCCATCAATTACTAATATCGCCAAGGGGAGGGGATAGAGTAATGGTAACACTCATGGCCAGGAGAGCAACAGGAGAGCAGCAGTACGCGGTTTGATTCCCGCAGCCCCCTCGGGCGGGCGCCTTGCATGGCTTCCATAACGTGTGTTTAGTTAAGATATTGATAATTGCATTGTCATGTCTCAATGTAATCTTACTGCGTTTGTCGTTTTGAATTAATAAAGAATAAGATTATTATTATTATTATTAACAATTACGAATTTCTCCAACAATTACGAATTTCTCCAACAATTACGAATTTCTCCAACAATTACGAATTTCTCCAACAATTACGAATTTCTCCAACAATTATGAATTGCTTTAGTTTAATCTGTAGGCCCTAGTATTCAAAAAATAATTTCTGTCGACGTCAAAGGCCCATTTTGTCATAAGATATCGTTAAACTCTCGATACTTACGAATTGCTGACTAGGCAGTTTCAACCACCGATTGTCGACTTGTACATTCTGATAACAACATAGAAATACATAGGTTAGATAAGAGATAAGACTGATTGTACTGTCATGTTTCAATGTAATCTTACTGCGTTTGTCAGTTTGAATTAATGAAGAAAAGATTATAAATTATTATATAGAGCACACGTCTTGGCAGCCTATTATAGGCCCCCGCTCATTTCACAGCTGCTCCCTTGGGATCTCTCGGGCTTTGTACATGTAGGTGGGCTGGTCGAACTGTTGAGGGAGTGGAAGGCTGAGCCGACCTATAGGGAATTCATTACGGGTATCGAAACGCGTCTTTCAAGATCTTATGTTCTTCGATCAAGAGTGTTACCATGATTCATCTTACGTACACAGTTAAACTAGCGATTGAATGCGATTAGCGAATACTTATGGTTAGGAATGGAGCTGCTTGAAAGGTGTCCAACTTTAGCAGTGGATAATAATAATAATAATAATAATAATAATAATAATAATAATAATAATAATAATAATAATAATAGTAATAGTAGTAGTAGTAGTAGTAGTAGTAGTAGTAGTAGTAGTAGTAGTAGTAGTAGTAGTAGTAGTAGTAGTAGTAGTAGTAGTAGTAGTAGTAGTAGTAGTAGTAGTAGTAGTAGTAGTAGTAGTAGTAGTAGTAGTAGTAGTAGTAGTAGTAGTAGTAGTAGTAGTAGTAGTAGTAGTAACAACAATAATAGTAATAATAATAATAACAACAACAACAACAACAACAACAATAATAATAATAATCGTGTTAATTGACAAGCTCACTGACAAACCGCAATGAAGAACCGGTAACATTGAAACACATGACAGTAGAATTATTAAGATCTTGCAGAACACATGTCTTGGCAGCCTGTTATAGGCGCCCGCTCATTTTACAACTGCCCCATAGAGAGTGGAAGGCTGAGTCTACCGATAGGGAGCTTCCGGGTATCGATCCGCGTCTTTCAAGATCTTACGTTCTTCGAGCAATAGCGTTACCATTAATCTATATGATCTATCCCTCTGTCTAAAATCTAGATGCACACACAAATCCACTACCATCAAACGCACCCCTAAATATAATCCGCACTGCGCGCTTGCTTACACAGGACGGCCAATTATTTCCGTGACCCCATCAACCGACCCAATGATGCGGAGGCGCCTTCACCTTCTGACCTTGCATCCCTTGTTGATGGTTCTGCCGCCAGGTCAGAACCTGGACCCAGGAAGACTTCGATCGCTGCTGCTGCCCTGCCAGGTCAGATTTTGTGCAGACCTCGCTCGGGTCGGCGAACGGCGATGTTTAAAATACTTTCGCCAGAAGGGCAGTTTGGTGCAAATGGTATGTACGTATGTGTGTGTATGGGCGCATGTATGTGTGCATGTAGGTATGTATGTTTGTGTGTCAATATGCGTGTATGTATGTATGTATGCATGTATGTTGTGTGTAGGTGTGTACGTTTGTATGCATGCATATATGTGTGTATGTATGTATGTTTTTGCATGTATGTGTGTATATATGTGTGTGTATGCATCGATGTATGTGTGTATGCATGCATAAATGTGTGTATGTACATATGTGTGTGTGCGCATACACAGTGTATGTTATATATATATATACAGTTGTATTCAGGTCTGTATATATGTAAATATACATGTATATAATATGTTTGTATGTATTCTGTATGTATGTATGTATGTATGTATGTATGTATGTATGTATGTATGTATGTATGTATGTATGTGTGGCGGTCAAGGCCACAGTGCGTAAGTGGGAGGATTTATTTTATGCGAATAGCATCGTTTTCTTTAAGTTTACATGCGAAGGGAACAGCATCGTTTCTCTTAATTTTTCATGCGAAGACCCAGCATCGATCCTTTAATTTTTATTTAATTTCAATAGGCGACTGTCCGGCAACGACCGTGGCAGGGAAGCCCGATCGACGGTCTGAAGCCAGCGCATAGCGAGCAGACGCGTTAATTTGGGATGCATAGAGCCTGCCTCACGGTGTGCTGCTTTATACGTGAAGAGTTGGTTCGACTCTTCATACATAGCAATACTGTTAAACAGCGTTGTTGGTTAGCGATTCAGTTACCGATTCAAATATACTGCACTCAGTGTGGTAGGCGAGTGATTTTGGTTACGACCGAGTCAGAGTTCGAGTTTCCGGTTAGTACAAATATATTTACGGACGAAAGGGGCGTCCGAATAATATAATCAGGCGATCCCGAGTACAGCTAAAGAAGTTCACTGTTGGGAGACGGGCCGACAGCGTCGATCCGGCGGGTTGGATCCCTCCGTTGATCGCGAAGCGGTTTAGATCCCGATCGTGGGAAATCTACGGCTGAGTAATACTCGGGGAAGGATACCGTTGATACACAGGAAAACCAATTCAGTGTGAGATCGAAAACCAGGGTGAATTTGGCGACGGGCAGGAAAGTCCCTCTTGGGTTTTGAAGAACTCCGCGATCGGAGCTTGTCCGGTAACCCATGAGAGTAAGGGTGACCTTCTTAAGGCAGCCATTTTCTGGAATTCTGAAATCCTTGAAATCAAGAGTAAATTTGGCGTCGGGCAAGGAAATCCCTCTTGGAGTTCGAAGAACTCCAAGATCCGACAGTGTTTGGTTTTATCCACTGAGAAGAGTTTTACGCGAATTCGGCGTACTCGACACAAGGGAAGTTCTACGCGCTTTCGGCGTACTCGGCCGGGAGGATTTTACGCGGCTTCGGCGTCTTCGGCTGGGAGAGTTTTACGCGACTTCGGCACTCGGTGAAGTGACCGTCGGGATACCTGAAAAAACCAATTTAGTACAAAAACGATAATAAGGGTAAATTTGGCGACAGGCAGGATCGGAGCTTGTCCGGTTACCCGTGGGAGTAAGCGTGACCCTCGTTAGGGAACCAAAATTCGGAAATTCTTGGGAACAAAATTCAGGACATTCTGGTAACCTTACGGGGTCGGCGTTACATTTGGATTGTGACACTTGGATGGCTGACACGCCGGTGGAGCGTTGGAGGGGCTCCATCGCCCGGTAACTAAAAATAGTTACTGGGAAAGACCACTGTTACCGAAAGACCGCAGTACGGGAAAAGACCGCCCGACAACTGATTACAGTGCGGTAAGACCAGGAAAACGATAGAATCAGGAAAATCTTGTATTCAAACCAGTCGTTATTCAGAGCAAATAACTTGGTGATCGAAACACGTAGTTCCGAGAACTGACCAAAGTGCGAAGTAGGGCCCACCTCGTGCGCCGGTCGGAACACAGTTCTGCGTGCGTTTAGGGAGGTTTTAGACCTAGAACCTGTCCTATCAGAAGAGAGTGTCGTGAGACCAGTATACCGCGTTAATATTACACGTGTATATATTATCGCAAGATGTTCGCGTGTTTGAGACGGCACGACGTGACGACTCGTCAGATGTACACCTTGTCCTCTCGGACAAGAGAACGTTCAGTGTTTTCCCCTATTGACGATAACTCGAGAGTCATGAGATGCAGAATGGTACGTGAGGGTTCGGTTAAGGTGGAGAAAAAGAGGAAGTCTTTGACTAAGAGATCTCACAGGAAGCTGAGGACTCCTGCCGGCAAGAGAGCGAACCCTGTTCTAAAGGACGGCCATCCTGAGGACGAGGACGTTGCCCACCCGGCGACCGCGGCAGTGGCAGAGTCCGAAAGTGAGATGGAGCTTGACAGCGACACTGTTCGCAAACAAGCGATACCCTCGGAACCTCCTCTTGGAGGAATGGGCACTGAGAGCGGAGACAGGGAACCGCTCGTCTACATCAGAAGTAGACAGGATAGTGACCCGGGTGACTCCAGAAGGTCAGTTGGCTGGAGCCGAACCCAGCCCGACGACGAAGCAGCGTCTCGGGTAAGACCGACACAAATTGGTACCACGTCTGATGAAGGGTTAGTTGATCTCGAGCGACGAACGTCACGAACTGGTACCAGAAGTGGGGTACTAACGTTTTCTTGTCACAGAACCAGGCAAGGTCAGGAAGATACCGAGGACGAGTCGGATGAAGTGCCCCATAGTGAGCACGGAGGCGCGCGTCCAAAGTTACGTAAACGGAAAAGCAAACGAAGGTTGCTTGATGAAACGGGTGCACCTGACGAAACCAGTGCATTTGAAACGGAAGCTGGAACCCGCAGTGGGCGTGAAAGAGGTTTCCATGAGGATAACGGATGGTTGATAACCGTTCCAAAGACTACTGAGGTAGTACAGAACGATGTGAATAACGAGACATTCACACACTGGCGAGAGACCGTTGGTGAGAGTAGGTTTGACAGGTCCAAACCACTCGTCGACAATAGATCGGAGAACCTTGTGCAGGTTCAAGTACCTAGTATCGTACGGGGCAGGCAACCTGTACAGTCGAGACAGGCTTGTGATAGGCCAAGAGACATTGAGACAGGCCTGAAACCGCGGGGTGACGCCGTAGTGCAGAAAACGAGTGGTGACATCGTGGCGCATCAGCGAAACGAAGGCAATCGAGTACCGTTTACCAACATGGAAGAAGGTCGCCCAAGACCTGTGACAGATGAGGTAGATTGGCAAGCGGAGATGTCTTACCTGCGACAGAGTGTGGCAATGATGAGTTCGAAACTTGAAGAACTGTCTGTTCCTGCTGCTCAGCATGCGAAGTCTTACCGACGCGAGACATCGGGGAAACCTACGGGCCCAGGTTGCCAGATGGATCGCCGAGGGAAGCTGCAGATCGAAGAGCCAGCACGGAGCCGAGGTAACACAGAGACACGTGAGGAAGTTTCGCTTTCGGAAACTTCGGAAAAGTTACGTAGCCGCTATCTTCCCGAGGACAGCGGGAGAGAGTCACACGGAAAAACGGCAAGGCAATCGAGTCGACAACGTCTGTTGACAAGAGGAAGAGTTGAGGCGAAATTACGTTCGTCAGTGAGTTCTTCGGATTCAGACACCGATAGTGTTGGTCCAGAAGAGGCCATGAGAACCGGAGTCTTTGACAGGAAAAACCTCCGCCAACGAGGAAGACACGAGAGTTATGAGAAAACTGAAAGGGAGACGTATGGTAAGGAACGTCTACCAGAGTACGAGAGACGCGGTTTAAAACAGGCACTTGATAGAGAAACCGAGAGAGAATCGAACATGGGAAGAGACAGAGATCATTTGGCCTGGGATGAGACCCACGAGCGGTACTCTAAAGGGCACAAACCAGATTCGAGAAGTCGTAATTGTCTTAGGTACGACGAATCTGACAGACTGCCAGAGTCAGGAAAAAGAGATATTCGCGAAGAAGACAGAAGAGTTACGTTCGTCAACGGAAACTCTCAGAGTTCTCGCAATAAATATAAACGATCGGAGTCCAAAGACTACGCAGGTGGTGAGCCTCGTAGAAAAGGTCAGAGACCGGCTGAGTACATCTCTGATGAAGACAGTGCAACGTCAGGCGACCGAGAGATGACTACGATGTATTCTAAGTGGCGTACAGGGAAGACGTTGGGTACTCTGAGGGGACAGAGTCGGCACCGGTCAGTGGTGAGGACAGACGAGGAAAACGATTCCAGGAGTAACGATGAGGACAACCGGAGAGGAAATCCCAAGAAGAGTGTCGGAAGATCACTTGTTACGCGGACAAGAGGCGGAGACCGATCGGATCGCGGTATACGAATCAAGCTAGAGAAGTACGACGGCAGGTCAGCGATCGCAGCCTTTCTAGCAAAGTTCGAAGTTTGTGCACGGTGCAACCGGTGGAGTGATCAGGAAAAAGCAGACCAGTTAATGTGTGCCCTAACGGGTCCCGCTTCGCAGCTGTTGTGGGACATGGGTGCACAGAGGGACGTGTCTTGGCGAGAACTTGTTGAGCGGCTTAAGGCCCGGTACGGGTCTGATGACCAAACTAGCCTATATCGGATGAAACTTCGCACTTACCGGCAGGCTCACGGAGAAACGCTGAGTAGTGTAGTGCAGGAAGTACGGAGGCTAATGGCTTTGGCATACCCAGGACCAACAAGTGATATCGTCGAGACGGTCGCTTGTGACGCTTTCATTGATGCACTGGCAAACCAAGATTTGGGGCAGAAGGTGCGCGAGCGAGAACCAGTTAACCTCGAAGCGGCGTATAAACATGCGGTGAGGTTGGATGCCTATGGTCGATCTTCGACACAAGGTGGTGATTTAGACCGGAGACACGCGAGAGTTAAAGTTACCATGGAAGACCGAAAAGACTCGAGCACTGAGGGGCAACAGTCTCGTCGTCTAGAAGATCTCGAGCGAAAGATTAAAAATCTTTCAAGAGAACTTGATCGAGTGACAATAAATCAGAATTTGGGCATCGTTCCGAGAAATCCTCATGAAAAGGAGAACAGTTCTGATCTAGCTGTGGGAGATCAGAGGACAACCGAACCGAATGTGGGATGGCGACGGATTTATCCGCCCACACGGTTGCGTAACCCGGATATCGAATGCTACTCGTGCAAACGAAAAGGACACATAAAGCGATTTTGTCCTCAGAGAAACGCTGAGACGAATGGTGCAACCGGTACCAGTGAACCTACAAAGGCTGAACCGATACAAGAGGAAACCCAAAACCGACTGGTCAAAGGCAGTAGGGTGGCCTACGTGGTTGCGAGACTGGCAGGAAAACGTATACACTGTCTACTTGATTCTGGAAGTGAAATGTCACTTGTGCCACGACGTTTCGTGCTAGACGCTGTGCTAGTACCGTCAGAACAGCGACTCTTAGCTGCTAATGGAAGTCAGATTAAGGTGGATGGTGAAACTAACCTTAAGATTCGGATCGGAAAGCAGGTGTACCCTGTACCCTGTCTAGTTACAGACCAAGTGACAGAAGTGATCTTGGGGTTATCTTGGCTGGAAGCCAATCAGGCAAGATGGGACTTCGCAAGTCGATGCGTTTTCCTTGGGAGCGAGAAGATCCCTCTGAAAGAGGTCGTTACCGAGTCCATGTGCCGGAGGGTTATTGTGCAAGAGGACATAATAGTTCCTCCAAGGAGCGAAGTTGACGTTCCAGCTTGGGTCGTATACCCGCATTTCCAAAAAGATAACGAAGATTGGACGACCATTCCAATGGAATTATCAAAAGATTTGATAATCGGACGTACGTTGGTGACAGGAAGAGACACGGAAGTGTGGATCAGGATGTTGAATGTTGGAGACAGAGATTCGCTAGTCAAGAAACGGACTGAATGTCCGCTGGAGCGAGTGAACGTAGTCGATGTGACAGTTAATCGAGCCAGAACGGAATCGTATGATGAGCCTTACCGAAGCGAAAATCCGGAGAAGCCTATGGGCCCAGGTTATCCGGAGGAACGCCGAGGAAAGCAGCAAAGTACGATTGACCGGTTTGGATCGAAGATTAGTACAACGGCCAGTGTAGCGGAGCAGACGCTCAACCCACTTGCCGAACAGACCCTAAAACGACTATGGGAAGAAGTGCCAGCAGACATTTCGGAAGAAGAGCGAATCAGGTTACGAAAACTTGTGCTAACGTACAGCGCAACGTTTTCCCTTAACGAAAGTGATAACGGATTCACTTCGGTGATCCAACACGAGATCGATACGGGACAGGAGAAACCAGTTCGGCAACCTTTGAGACGTCAACCGCTTTCCATGTTACCGGAAGTTGATCGTCAGGTAGAAGACATGTTGAGACAAGGAATCATTGAACCTTCGATATCGGAATGGGCATCCAATGTCGTAATGGTTAAGAAAAAGGATGGCAGTATGCGTTTCTGTATCGATTACAGGCAACTGAACCTGAAGACACGGAAAGATGCTCATCCGTTACCCCTTATCCGCGAGAGTTTAGATACCCTGGGTGGCGCCAGATGGTACAGTACGTTCGATTTGAGAGCAGGTTATCACCAGATGGCCTTGCACCCAAGAGACAAACACAAGACCGGGTTCGTTACGAGAAGGGGCAGCTTTCAATTCAAAGTGTTACCTTTCGGATTGTGCAATAGTCCGGCCTCGTTTTGTCGACTAATGAACTTAGTCTTGACAGGGCTAAACTATGACATCTGTCTGGTTTACTTGGATGACATAATTGTGTTCTCGAGGGACGTAGAGACGCACATGCAACGTCTAGAGATGATTTTCAGGAGATTACAAGAGTATAATCTCAAGCTGAAACCATCCAAATGTTACCTGTTACAACAGAGAGTATTGTTTCTTGGTCACGTTTTGAGTGAAGAAGGGGTCGCGACGGATCCGAGCAAGATCAAGGCCGTAGAAGAATGGTCTGCTCCTCGGAACTTGAGGCAAGTCAGATCCTTCGTTGGTCTTTGCTCCTATTACCGACGTTTCATACATGATTTCGCGGTGGTAGCTCAACCACTTCATTTTCTGACCAGGAAAAATGTACCGTTCCATTGGACTGACGAATGTCAGGGAGCTTTCGAAGAACTTAAACGGAAGTTGGTTTCCGCACCTATACTTGGGTTACCGAACGACGAGGGCCAGTACATCCTAGATACGGATGCCTCGGCATACGCCATTGGAGCGGTGTTATCGCAAGTACAAGAAGGAGAAGAGACAGTGATTTGTTACGCGAGTCGGCTCTTGTCGACGGCGGAACGGAACTATAACGTTACCAGGCGAGAGTTGTTAGCTGTGGTGTATTTCTTGAAAGAGTTTCGTCAGTACTTACTGGGTAGTAAATTCCTACTCAGAACAGACCACTCCGCACTTCAGTGGTTACGCAGAACACCGGAACCGATTGGCCAACAGGCTCGTTGGTTAGAGATGATAGAGGAGTTTGACATGGAGATATGTCACAGACCGGGAGCAAAACACGGTAACGCAGACGCGATGTCTAGAGGTCCGGGTGAGGAACAACCTAAAGTGGTTACCATGAGAGTTACGAATGAAGACGTGATGTGGGCACGTCCGATCGGAGAAGTAACGCGCTCCGAGGTTACCAGTGAAGATACAGGCCAGGAAATCCGTTGGACAAAGGAGTTTCTTCGAAGAGAACAGCAGAGCGATTGCAATATTGGTACGGTCCTTGATTGGAAGGAGTCGAAGCATCATCCAACACAGGCAGAACTATCACCTGCTAACGGAGAGGTGAAAGTGTTGGTGAGCAACTGGAATCAGCTGGAAGTCCTGCAAGGAGTGTTACACAGAGGCTGGATTCAGGGTAACACAGGAAAAGCTGAGCGATCTCAGTTAGTTGTGCCCTTATCTCTACGGCAAGAGATGCTTCAGTTAACACACGCAAGCTTTGCCGGAGGACATTTCGGGATTCGGAAGAGTTTAACTCAGTTGCAACGTCGGGCGTATTGGCCGAGTTGGAAGGACGATGTTAGACGGTTCTGCCAAAGGTGCGATCGCTGTGCTCGTTATCGAAGGGAGAAACCTCCAAGACAGGGTTACATGCAGACTCCTGTGGTCGGTGAACCAATGGAGAGATTCGGAATTGATATAACTGGTCCGCATCCTGTATCAAGTAAAGGCAACAAATACATACTGACAGCGATAGATTACTTCTCGAGATGGGCTGAAGCTCTGCCTATCAGAAACCAAGAGGCCGTTACTGTGGCAGAATCGCTTATGGTACACGTGTTCTCGAGGTTTGGTATGCCACGCCAGATCCTGACGGATCAGGGACCGTGTTTTGAGTCGAAGTTATTCAAAGAGCTGTGTAAACGCATGGAGATTGACAAAGTACGTACAACTCCATATCGACCCTCTGGTAACGGAATGATCGAAAGGTTCCACAGAACACTGAACATGTTGATCGGAAAGGTAGTGTCGGAACGACAAAAGGATTGGGATGTTCATGTACCATATGTAATGGCGGCATATCGAGGTACTGAACATGAAGCGACCCAACGGACACCTAATTTCCTGTTCCTGGGAAGAGAGAACCATACGCCATTAGACTTGATTCTAGCCCAAGTTACAGAGTTCGAGAGACCGTCTTACAGTGACATGGAAGAGTACGTGGAGAAACAGAAAGAGAAAATGGAACGATCGTATCGGCTTGTACGAGAACAGTTAAAGAGAGTAGCAGAAAGAAGGAAAAAAGCCTACGATTTGAGAGTGAGACCTAGCAAGTTCGCTCAAGGAGATTGGGTTTACTATTACTACCCTCGGCTAAGAAGTGAAAGGAAGACAAAATGGGCTCGCTATTACACCGGCCCATTCTTGGTTATTCAAGTGCTCAGTCCGTGTCTGTACCGGATTCAGAAGAGTCCGAAATCCACGCTAATGGTTGTGCACGTGGATAAATTGAAGCCGTTTTACGGTAAACCTCCGAGTACCTGGTTACCGGAGAGGGACAGAAATCTTGAGTTACCTACAGTAGACTGGCCAGTCCTGGCTCAAGATCCTAATGCAGAACATGAACCAGAGGAACCTTCAGAGAATCCAGACGAGACCGCTGATCCAGAATTGCCACCTGGACGACGGACGAGACGAAGACCTCGCTTGGATGGATGACTACGACTGTAGAAGTCCTTGTTAGTGACCTTCTGAAGCAGACGTGTATCTAGGACCAACTAGATAAACGCTTAATTGCGTTAGTTTCATTGACTATTCGAGACCCATGTTTCAGTTGCCCTTTTGATGAGAGTATTTCTTTTGAGCGGTATTTGGGAGCATACAGTACCTGTGCTACCAGCAACGCTTGATTGCGTTGGTTTTACAGATTGTCAGTGAATGACTGTTTAAGTTTCCTTGTGATGATATGTTTTCGGTTAAACATTGGCTTAGTGGTTAGTACTGAAACGAGTAAAGATTCCAGTACTAGAACGCTTCATTGCGTTGGTTCTACAAGCGAATTATTGGAGAACCATGTTTCCGTTTCCTTGTGATGACAGAATTTCTTTTCGACAGTATAATGCTCGTAACAACGAGTGTTAAGGAAATTCGGGGCAACGCGATTTCCTTGGTTACCGTTTCATGATACTTTAGTGCGCTACCTTAGTGCGTACTTAGGATAGATCATCATGCGATAGAAGCATATGTTAGGACTTAGATCATGTGCGTAATTTTTTTATTTTGCTTTCACGATTTTGAAGTGGTACCGGGTGTGACTGATCGACGATGGTTACCAGATCGGGAGACAGTGGGCGACTTTTCTCTCCTTTAGTTCTCCTGGCCCTTGGGGTCCGGTAGAGCCCAGGTTCATGATAGAGGGCCTGTTAAGGTTGGCGATTTGTCAGGTACGACAGGTTGCCAGTAGGGTGGTGGTTCGGATCGAAAGCATCATTAAATAGGCTGTCGCTATCACGGTTCTCATCGTGTTTGGCGTACGTGCAGGGTGCCGAGAGATCGAAAGCATCATTAAATAGGCTGTCGCTATCACGGTTCTCATCGTGTTTGGCGTACGTGCAGGGTGCCGAGATTGTCGATATACCGCCCTATAACCAAAGGTGCATTTGGTTCCTTGCTCTCTAAGTGGATCTGGGTTGGGGATGTTCCTGTCACGTTTGATTAAGGTCCCCGATTTTGGCAGAGATGCTCCGCATCTAAGTAAGGTGGGGAGAGTGTGGCGGTCAAGGCCACAGTGCGTAAGTGGGAGGATTTATTTTATGCGAATAGCATCGTTTTCTTTAAGTTTACATGCGAAGGGAACAGCATCGTTTCTCTTAATTTTTCATGCGAAGACCCAGCATCGATCCTTTAATTTTTATTTAATTTCAATAGGCGACTGTCCGGCAACGACCGTGGCAGGGAAGCCCGATCGACGGTCTGAAGCCAGCGCATAGCGAGCAGACGCGTTAATTTGGGATGCATAGAGCCTGCCTCACGGTGTGCTGCTTTATACGTGAAGAGTTGGTTCGACTCTTCATACATAGCAATACTGTTAAACAGCGTTGTTGGTTAGCGATTCAGTTACCGATTCAAATATACTGCACTCAGTGTGGTAGGCGAGTGATTTTGGTTACGACCGAGTCAGAGTTCGAGTTTCCGGTTAGTACAAATATATTTACGGACGAAAGGGGCGTCCGAATAATATAATCAGGCGATCCCGAGTACAGCTAAAGAAGTTCACTGTTGGGAGACGGGCCGACAGCGTCGATCCGGCGGGTTGGATCCCTCCGTTGATCGCGAAGCGGTTTAGATCCCGATCGTGGGAAATCTACGGCTGAGTAATACTCGGGGAAGGATACCGTTGATACACAGGAAAACCAATTCAGTGTGAGATCGAAAACCAGGGTGAATTTGGCGACGGGCAGGAAAGTCCCTCTTGGGTTTTGAAGAACTCCGCGATCGGAGCTTGTCCGGTAACCCATGAGAGTAAGGGTGACCTTCTTAAGGCAGCCATTTTCTGGAATTCTGAAATCCTTGAAATCAAGAGTAAATTTGGCGTCGGGCAAGGAAATCCCTCTTGGAGTTCGAAGAACTCCAAGATCCGACAGTGTTTGGTTTTATCCACTGAGAAGAGTTTTACGCGAATTCGGCGTACTCGACACAAGGGAAGTTCTACGCGCTTTCGGCGTACTCGGCCGGGAGGATTTTACGCGGCTTCGGCGTCTTCGGCTGGGAGAGTTTTACGCGACTTCGGCACTCGGTGAAGTGACCGTCGGGATACCTGAAAAAACCAATTTAGTACAAAAACGATAATAAGGGTAAATTTGGCGACAGGCAGGATCGGAGCTTGTCCGGTTACCCGTGGGAGTAAGCGTGACCCTCGTTAGGGAACCAAAATTCGGAAATTCTTGGGAACAAAATTCAGGACATTCTGGTAACCTTACGGGGTCGGCGTTACATTTGGATTGTGACACTTGGATGGCTGACACGCCGGTGGAGCGTTGGAGGGGCTCCATCGCCCGGTAACTAAAAATAGTTACTGGGAAAGACCACTGTTACCGAAAGACCGCAGTACGGGAAAAGACCGCCCGACAACTGATTACAGTGCGGTAAGACCAGGAAAACGATAGAATCAGGAAAATCTTGTATTCAAACCAGTCGTTATTCAGAGCAAATAACTTGGTGATCGAAACACGTAGTTCCGAGAACTGACCAAAGTGCGAAGTAGGGCCCACCTCGTGCGCCGGTCGGAACACAGTTCTGCGTGCGTTTAGGGAGGTTTTAGACCTAGAACCTGTCCTATCAGAAGAGAGTGTCGTGAGACCAGTATACCGCGTTAATATTACACGTGTATATATTATCGCAAGATGTTCGCGTGTTTGAGACGGCACGACGTGACGACTCGTCAGATGTACACCTTGTCCTCTCGGACAAGAGAACGTTCAGTGTTTTCCCCTATTGACGATAACTCGAGAGTCATGAGATGCAGAATGGTACGTGAGGGTTCGGTTAAGGTGGAGAAAAAGAGGAAGTCTTTGACTAAGAGATCTCACAGGAAGCTGAGGACTCCTGCCGGCAAGAGAGCGAACCCTGTTCTAAAGGACGGCCATCCTGAGGACGAGGACGTTGCCCACCCGGCGACCGCGGCAGTGGCAGAGTCCGAAAGTGAGATGGAGCTTGACAGCGACACTGTTCGCAAACAAGCGATACCCTCGGAACCTCCTCTTGGAGGAATGGGCACTGAGAGCGGAGACAGGGAACCGCTCGTCTACATCAGAAGTAGACAGGATAGTGACCCGGGTGACTCCAGAAGGTCAGTTGGCTGGAGCCGAACCCAGCCCGACGACGAAGCAGCGTCTCGGGTAAGACCGACACAAATTGGTACCACGTCTGATGAAGGGTTAGTTGATCTCGAGCGACGAACGTCACATATGTATGTATGTATGTATGTATGTATGTATGTATGTATGACTGTGTCTTTACATTATTATTACACCTTTTTAGAAACGCGCAAAAGCGAGTCTAACTATATAGCCTTACCGATGTCATAATTCAAAAACGAACAACAATCTGGGAAGTACTAGCAATGCGTCACGATATCATACAGTTAATTAAAAACCAGTTGAAGAGTAGTAAAGATGAAGTCTATTTTTATGCACGTATCGCTAAATTGGTTTAAGTTTTCATTTAGCACTTCCCTATTTAACATAGCAAAGCATTTTCCACTTGACGATCAATCCGTGGCAACAATACCGCAATCAGAGTTCGCGTTCTTGCGCAAAAACTGATCGATAATTATGAAACCTAATCAATGGCTCGCGCAGGAGCGTGCGTATTTATCGATTCACGGGATCGATTTGGTAAACAGTCGGGACTCGATCGAGAGTAGACTGTGGTTGACGTGTTCTGTGACCCTGAAAGTCTTGGTCGACGTTTGTTCGTTGAATTCTAATGGCTTCCGTCCACCTGGAGTCGGACGGGTGGAGCCATTAGAGGCTCACTTAGAATAATGGAACTGGAATTAATATGCGTGGATGATTATGTTAATAGGACGACCGAGTTGCGGTAAGATATACAATAGACTATATATACAGTAGACTACAGATTTATTACCATAGAACTGGAACACAAAAAACAACAACTAGGCAACCACGCAACAGCCAGACAACCACGCAACAACCAGATTGATCCTCTGGACACTAGTTAAAAAAACTCGCCTGTGATTTCTTGTTCAGGCGATGGAGATAATAATGATTTACTTACTTACTTATTCACTCACTCACTCACTAGTAGTATTAGTTTCAGTTTAACAACACTGTGTGATAACAAAGACCCTAATAGTCGTCGTCCTCCTTCATCCAGGTTTTGGACTGGCACTGCCAGAGTACGTGCAGTGGCAGAGTTCACTTACTTACCTACATACATACCTACTTATTAATTAATTGCTTAATATTTACTTAATTGATTACTTAATTATTTACTTAATAAATTAATTACTTTATCGCGCGCTCCCATATGTGCCTACCTACCTACTTGATTCATTAAGTAATTACTTACTTAATTGTTTGCTTAATTAATTACTTAATCAAGTACTTAATTAATTAATTAATTAATTAATTAACAATCAGCCTATACACCAGAACAACAGACTAACCAAACACCTATAGACGAGATGCCTATACTAGTGGGACACAGAGGAGGAGATACTAATTTCCTCTTCTTAGGCCTTTGGCCCGCAATGGGCGAATCCCAAGTTCATGGACACGGGGCCAGTACACCGCAGATCTCATTTTCTACTTCCCAGGTAACATACAGCTACCGAATTCAACTGCTTGGTGACAGAGGCACGGTGTGCGCAAACATGTCTCCCAGTCTCCTTACACGGATTCGAACTCGCAGCCCATGAACATCTACCAAGCGTGTAACCGAGAGTGTCGCCCTATATTCGCGGACACAAGATTAACACACATCTGCGCAAGAAAACTGGACCAAAGGCAACAACTGGACCATCAGGTAAACGCACGAACATGATACCGTTAAACTCGACGTGTAACAGAACCAGGCTAAACCATGGGCCACTTGAACAGAAGCACTTTGAACAGAATGACAGGAAATTGGACGACCGTAATTATCCTCCACTTTGAGCCATTTGATACAATCATGTTGGCCAGAGTTTGTCGCTTCGCTGGTTAGTTGGTGTTTAACGACACTGTGTGTCAAAACAAAGATGATTAGTGTCGCCCTCCTCCTTTCTTCACGCTTGGGACTTGCGCTATTATCTTCCTTCCTGTTGTTCTTCCTGCCTTTATTTCTGCTTTTCTGGCTGCTTTCTTCCTGCCTTCCTTCCCTCTTCCATAAAATCCTTCTCTTCTTCCCTTGATTTCTTCCCTTTACCATCTCAGGACAAGCCTTCCGATACGACATAGCGCTCGTGAATAAGCTGGTGCCCTGTGCTTAGCTTTAGAGTAGCGCTTTAGAAGTTGGGTTTGCGATTACGATTTATTCGTTCCTTCCTTCCTTCCTTCCTTCCTTTCTTCCTTCTTTCCTTCCTTCCTTCCTTCCTTCCTTCCTTCCTTCCTTTCTTCTTTCTTTCCTTCCTTCCTTCCTTCCTTCCTTCCTTCCTTCCTTCCTTCCTTCCTTCCTTCCTTTCTTCCTTCTTTCCTTCCTTCCTTCCTTCCTTCCTTCCTTCCTTCCTTCCTTCCTTCCTTCCTTCCTTCATTCCTTCCTTCCTTCCTTCCCTCCTTCATTCCTTCCTTCCTTCCTTCCTTCCTTCCTTCCTTCCTTCCTTCCTTCCTTCCTTCCTTCCTTCCTTCCTTCCTTCCTTTCTTCCTTCCTTCCTTCCTTCCTTCCTTCCTTCCTTTCTTCCTTCCTTCCTTCCTTCCATCCTGCCTTCCTGCCTTCCTGCCTTCCTGCCTTCCTGCCTTCCTGCCTTCCTGCCTTCCTGCCTTCCTTCCTTCCTTCCTTCCTTCCTTCCTTCCTTCCTTCCTTCCTTCCTTCCCTCCTTCATTCTTTCCTTCCTTCCTTCCTTCCTTCCTTCCTTCCTTCCTTCCTTCCTTCCTTCCTTCCTTCCTTCCTTCCTTCCTTCCTTCCTTCCTTATTCCATCCATCCTTCCTTCCTTCCTTCCTTCCTTCCTTCCTTCCTTCCTTCCTTTCTTCCTTTGTTGCTTCCTGCCTTCCTTTATTCCTTCATTCTTTTCTTCTGCCTTCCTACCTGCCTTCCTTCATTCTTTCCTTCTGCCTTCCTATCTGCCTTTCTTCCTTCGGTTATAATTCGAAGCGTTTGTGTATTATTGAATGAATGAATGAACGAACGAACGAAAGAATGAACGAATGAACGAATAAATGGACGAATGAATGAACGAATGAATGAATGAACGAATGAACGAATGAATGAGCGATTCTTGGTCTATGTAAATCGAGACAAAGTCTTCAACGTTGGATCACGTAACTTAACCAACTCCAAGCGACGATGCGCATGCGCAAACCTTCATCCACTTTGATATGCGCTGCGTAATTATTCGGTTAGTTTGCACAGTGGTATAATCTTTCGAATTCCTGTCCAATGTGACGGACACCTCCCCGCCCACGGCGCTCAAATCAAAGATGCTTCAGGAGATGAAGACCCTATCCTTCCTGCCTCAGCAGCATTCCGTCTTGTTTATCCTGCTTCAGCAGCAGAGAGAGAGAGAGGAGCATCTTCTTACGGT
Source organism: Allolobophora icterica (assembly GCA_963556255.1). Taxonomy (NCBI): domain Eukaryota; kingdom Metazoa; phylum Annelida; class Clitellata; order Crassiclitellata; family Lumbricidae; genus Allolobophora; species Allolobophora icterica. The sequence continues at coordinate 45,386,020 of OY744614.1, read as the reverse complement.
TTCAAAGAGGCGCATTCCTTGAAGCTCAATGTGACGAGGTGGTGGTGATGATGATGAACTTGCACTCGATTCTATATCATCTGCGGATTTCACGTTGAGATCGGAATGTGGTCAAGAAAACATATATCATTATCAACGTATATCATACATGCATAATTATATAGTAATCTAGTATAGTATTTCCTATAGCTATATATTTATAGGCTATATATATATATATATATATACACCCTGTATATAGCCTAGGAGGAGGAGGATCAGGTGGAGGAGGAAGAGGAAGAGGAGAAGGAGGAGAAGGAGGGAGAGGGAGAGGAGGAGGACGAGGAAGAGGAGGAGAGGAGGAAGAGGAGGAGAAGAAAGAAGAGGTGGAAGAGGAGAAGGAGGAAGAGGAGGAGAAAGAGGAGAAGAAATAGGAGAAGGAGGAGCAGTCCTTTAAGCTAGTTCATAAGGCAGCCATGAGCATGAAGCAGGCTTCATTTTCTTAGCCTCGGCATAAGCGGGCGTGTTGCCAGTCCTCTCCCTCGCCATCTCATCTTCCCACAAACAGTGTACGGCCAGTGTACTCATAGCTTTGCTAGCGGGCGCACACGGAGCGTAAATCTCCAACCAAATTTCTGCCCTGGCGGGGATTCAAACCCCCGACCTCTCGATTGACAATCCAGCACGCTAGCAACTACGCTATCGAGCACCCCCTAGAAGAGGTCGCTTAGAACTGGGTACCAACAGATGAAACATTCGTCAGGTTATGTGACAGTCAGGCGGTTAATTACTAGCCGGATCTACATATCTGGAGACTACACAGCGAAACATGTGTTATGTCTGGAATTATACGCAGACCTCGGATTTGTGAGTGTATACATGTCGAGACATACACGCAAATACAGACTCACACGCAATTATTAGATACACACAAACAAGCAAGCATACATACATTAAATATGATATATATATATGAATTGAATATATATATATGAATATATATATATATGAATATATATATATGAATATATATATATGAATATATATATATATATATATATATATATATGTATATATATATATATAGTCTTGCATAAACTTGGTGAACCTGGTTCTTTCATCTGGAATCGTGTCTCTCAACATCTGTTTCGTTCTGCTCAGTCCATTCTGCCATTTTGGTCTCGGATCTTCCAATTGGCTTATCCACCAAGGACTGAATTACGTCTGTCTCAATGGACTGCGTCGTCTGGATGTTGACCTGATTACGGTTTGGTTTTGGTGCGCCATCGGCTGACACCTTCTGCGTTAAACACCTGCGCTATAGATGTTTCTTAAGTCTCTATTCTTCGACAGTGATTTAACCGGTTCGGGTCGGGACCACCACTGATGAATTTATTCTTGAAGTGGTGATTTAATAAATATCAGATTGCAATATTGTAATTACAATCTATTTCCAAAAGCTTCTTACTATGTAACTCTTCGCATTTACGTTGCCAGTTAACAGTGTAAAGTATCCTAGAAGTAGCTTGCTATGCCATGTAAACTGTAACTACAATTACAATTGTAATACAGATGTTAATTTAAACAATGCATGGAGGCCTATTGGTTAGGCCTTTCTGCTTCGGTCATATATCCTTGTAGGTCGGCTGTCCGAGCATTAAATGTCACAATAGCATGAAGGCCTACGCCTAGACCTAGTTTATATCCTACAGACCGTTATTGAGATATCTGTTATTGTGAATAGAGCTATAACCTGTTATTGTTAGGCCTGTATGTCATATAGGCATTTGACGTGAGATCCACATAGCAAATAGGGCTATGATCTATTAGGTCATATAGGCCTCTGAGCGACTATAGGCCAATGAACTTCATTAGGGTCAAATGTAATAGGCCTTTGACCCGGGCGTAGTCCTTTGAGCCTAGGAGAGTGTTTTATAATTGATGCTGCCACGCTCCCTCGCTTGGCTTCAGCGACAGGAGAGCATTTGGTCCGTGGCATCACCGAAGGGCAACTGACAGCAGCATCCCTGTTTCTGCCGCATCCCGTCTTGTGATGGGTTTACTACCTCCATCATACACCAGCAGTAACAGCAGCTTATACACGCCTACTCCGCTTGCAGACTCAGCAGTCAAGGCACAGGTACTTCGAGGCAAACTTTCGAAAACGCAAACATATGCACGCAATGCCACGCATAGGAATAGGCATACGCAGGCACACGCAACAGAACTCAGACGTACTTGGAAAAAGACAACCACATACACAGACATGAACATTGTACACAAATAAATATGTGTATATGTAGGCTACAATGGTACATGCATGTGATTTTGTACATATATTTGTATCTTATAGTAAACGTGAAGAAGAAGTAAATGTGAATGTATAATGAACTAAAGTAAAATATATATATTTACTTTACAGATAAACACATATACATAATTACATTTACTGTTTAACATACGTAAATAATCGTAAATGTAATGTAATGTAAATCTCCGAAATTTCTCAGCGCCACACAAAAGCCACGTCAGGGAGACCAGCTTATTCACCGGCGTTAATCGGATCGTAATCGTAATCGTAAACTCCAAACTTCTACAGCGCCACTCGAAAGCCAAGCGTAGGGCACCAGCTTATTCACGAGCGCTGCGTTAAGTCAGAGGGGTTCCAAAGAATAGTCAAAACGAGATCTGTGTCTGGTTTCCTGTGCACATACACATACATTCATTTTCACACTTACCCCCACACCTACTCACACACACACCTACACACACACACACACACCTATATATACATATATATATATAAGCCTATATACGGGTCAGTGTATACATTGACACGACACATATATACACAAAGACTGGTATATAAACAAAACAAAGGTGTACAGTTCTTTCTTTTTTCCATTTATCCCTACACCGATGACTTGGCGATTCCGACCGCCTCCTTCCACCTCCGTGTCGACTCGGGCCCTCAGCGAGGCATCCTCGGCCTCCACGCCTCCGCCAAGAGGGAGGTCTAGCCAGCGGGCCGGACCCATGCCGAGCGAACGGTGGATGCGTCCATGTCGGACAACGCAAGCCATGCGCTTCACGCAACATCCCGACACGAAGGGATTTATATAGAACATTTTGCGGTGAAGCGATTGAGACATTGCGGCGTTAGCGAGGAATAGAGAGACTTGGTCGACGTTTGAGCTTTTAAATGATAGATTGTGCGGAAGATGGACGGATGCTTTCAGTTGAGTCTCACCGTTCAGTCGAAACTTGGTCAAGGTTGAGTTGTGTGTTAACAGGAGTTGTCGAATTTTTGGATACAGAGAAAAGTAAGAATTTCTGACACGCTTTTAGTGTCTTTTTGTCATAAAAAGGCTTAAGTAATTTTGTCGTAAAGGGGCCATCTTAGCGGAAGACGACATCTATTAGGTACACTGAACTGTGGGATACGGAAACCGATTTGGTTAGAGCGCTCGCTTTGTAACGCGGAGAGTACGGGTTCGATCCTCCTCCTCTGAGACGGTCACTGTGTGGAGACTTTGAGTAAGTTCTTTACTCACAGTTGCTCAGCGCCATCGATTGATGCTTGGTCATTATATAGTGGCGCTTAATAAATGCGTAATAATAACAATAATACACTTCAGGTCATCGTGTCATTAGCTAACTCCGATAGGCAGCCATGGGCACAAATTGTTGGCGACTTCATTTTCTTACCCTCGGTGTATGTGTGCCGGTGGTCAGTTCTCTTTCTCAAAGATTGATTTTCCACTGACTGTGCGGTCAACGTACTCATTATAGCAGCGTTCTCTGGGGCGCAGGTGGAGCAGAAATCTTAAAGCAAATTTCTTCCCTAGTGGGGATTTGAACCCCCGACGTCTCGGTTGACAGTCCAGCACGCTAACCACTAGACTATACGGCCTAGTTGTTAGCATGTCGCTTTGTCTGGCTTTCCAATAGATTTTTAATTGCGAGTACACACTTTAAGGGACAATTAAGTCTAATTAAGTTTTGGAGATTATGATAACGGCACAATGATAGTGATTGGATTGTACAATGGATTGGATTAGATAAGATTCGATCACATTGGATTGGATTGGATTAGGTTCTATGAGTAGACAGCCTTGAAGGAGCGCTATATAAATGTTCCTTAATAATAGTATTACAAGGGAGTAATTGATTAAAACAGAATCTTTAATTCGTAGAGACTGCAAAGTACTACACGAATTTTTCATCGGGTGAGCGAATAACTGTAGTAATTTGAGAGCGTGTAATAGGAAGCCCTTTGGGCGACAGTTGTTAATGGGATGGTCCTCCGTTTAACAAACGATTCAGAATAATCAGTAATTACAGATAATTAGACAAAGGTAATTACACTAATTGATTGTCGACCTGGCAAATATAGGTATGGCTCCCGTCTATTAATTCTAAGGTGATGCAACATTGTTATATGGCCTTAAACTTAGTGTATAATGCGATGCCACTTGATATGTGACCACATCGCATTTAATGGGATTGGCTAGAGATCTCGCATTGTAACGCGAAGAGTACGGATTCGAGCCTCCTCCCCTGATGTGGTTACTGTGTAGCGACCTTGAGCAAGTCCTTCACTCACAATTGCCCAGCGCCATCGCCATCGCCATGGATAGTGGCGTTTAATAAATGCAAAATAAATATAAATAAATGTGATGTAATGTAACGCATGTCATGTAATATGTGATGCATTGCGATGTAAAGTAATCTCACGTAATGTAATTACTATGCGCTTTAAGTAGCGCCAACAGCTGCCTCTGAAAGAAAATGGTAAAAACACAGATTTATTATAATTCATCGTCTTTCTGACGCAGTTCAGGAAGATACGTATGTTCTATTTTCTGCGTGAGAATGATTTCGTTGACTTTTTCATCTACAGAATTATGAACATTCCTCTTCAAAAGATCGCGATTTTTAACTACACTTCCCAAAGTTTCTCCTTCTTCTTTCTTCTTCTCTTTCTTCTTCTTTCTTCTTCTTCTTCTTCTTCTTCTTCTTCTTCTTTTCTTCTTCTGCTTCTTCGTTTTTCTTCTTTTCCTCCTCCTTCTCCTTCTCCTTCTCCTACTCCTTCTTCTTCTTCATTTTTCTTTCTTTCTTCTTGTTCTTCATCTTCTTCTTGTTCTTCTTCTTTTTCTTCTTCTTCTTTTCTTCTTCTGCTTCTTCTTCTTTTTCTTTTTCTTCTTCTCCTCCTCCTTCTCCTTCTCCTACTTCTTCTTCTTCTTCATTTTTCTTTCTTTCTTCTTCTTCTTCTTCTTCTTCTTCTTCTTCTTCTTCATCATCATCTTCTTCTTCTTCTTCATCATCTTCTTCTTCTTCTACTACTTCTTCTTCTTCTTCTTCTTCTTCTTCTTCTTCTTCTTCTTCTTCTTCTTCTACTACTACTACTACCACTATTACCACTATTACTGCTACTACTACTACTATTGCTATTACTACTATTACTTCTTCTCATCCTCCTTCGTTTGCGCAGGTACAAAAACGCCGAAACTACAGTCGGCGAGTTCAAAGGAAGTACATGACATAAAGTCGGACAGGTGACAGGTATTTCTGACCTCGGCTGTTGCTCATCTTCCTGGAAGCGCCGGCGTTTCGCAATACAAAAGTCAATCATGTCTTGTACTTGATCCTAGTTCCACGCTCACCGATCTGCAGGAAATGATGAGGACGAATCATTATGAGGATTAAGAGATAGAGGAATCTCTGCCAAGAAGAGAAGGAGTGGGAATATTAATGAGGAGAAGAAGGAGGAAATTTACGAGGAAGAGAGGAGGATGAAGTAATAGGAGGAGAACTATTAATAGGAGAAAGAGGATGAATAAGAATTTTTATTAGTATACGTTGAGGAGGTTAGATAAAGAGATTGAAGAATGTGAGTATAGGGTGGATGGAGGAAATAAGAAATGAATGAGGAGCACAAAAGAGGACGATTAAGAGGAGAATGAAGGGAGGATGAAGGAGGATGTAGGTAGATGAGGAAGATGCAGGAGGATCAGAGAATGAAGGAAGATGAAGATGACGATGAGAAGTTTGAGAAATATGAAGAATAAAATGGAGGATCTAGGTAGATGAAGAGCGTGAAGGCGGACGGAGATTGAAAAGGATGAAGATAAAGGAAAGATGAAGAAGAACGAAAGAATGAAGATAGAGGAAGGTGAGGAGGACGAAGAGGATAGAGGAGATTTAAAGAAGACTACGAAAATGAAGAGAATGAAAGAGGATTAGAGAACGAAGAGGATGAAGGAGAACACTGAGGACGATAATGAAAAACTGTCATGAGGAAAATGAAGAAAGAAAGGAGGAATGAAGAGGATGCAGACAGATTGGGAGGATGAAGGAGAGGATGAAGGAGAGGAGTTGGTGGAACTGCCTAACAGTTTCCTGCTCCCCATGAGTCAACGTTTCCTTTCAACTCCACCGAAGACTTACACCAGCGGACGGCAACGCTCTGTTATTGTAGGCCAAATGTGGCCTACCTTCAGCATTAAGTGTCTGGAAGGTGAACACAGTTACGACTACTGTTGTATCCAGTCAGTTCTTACACTTGTTCTTCGCGAGGCTCTGAGAAACGCATCATAAATAGCCAACTACATACATACATATATACATACATACATACATACATACATACATACATACATACATACATACATAGCTAGATATATACATGCAATCATACACACTTATATACTTACACACATACATACATGTATGTCACTATATACATACATAGACATATACATGCATAAACACATACACACCTACATAAAACATATACGCATACATATGCGCATACATACATACATACATACATACATACATACATACATACATACATACATACATACATACATACATACATACATACATACATATATGCATACATACATACATACATACATACACACATATACATACATACACACATACATACATACATACTAGGGTGCATCGATTGTAATGGGAGAGAAAAAAATTTTCTCATTTTTATTTCTAATAGCGCAAAGTAGTTGCCAATTGATGTCAGCAATATTCTGGTGCAATTTCGCCAATTTAGCACATGACCTTGAGGTGCCCCAATGACCTTGAAGTTTTGACATTAGACGCACAATATTTGCCCATGTTCTGCAAGGAGTAATGTCCAGAAAAACAAGCTGTATACAGTATGAATCTCATGACAGTAGAATGCAATACTGGTTAAACATATTAAGTATATTATTCCATCATTATGTCCATTACACCAATGATGAAACAGTGAGTCTAAAGTCTAAACTACAGTAGCGGTAAACTACAGTAGTAGTCTTATCCTAGGCTATCAGTGCAAGTAGACCTAAGTGGTCAGGCTACACGACATTCTTTCTTAGTGTTAAAAATCGGCATTATTCGCCTGGATTCCATTCTTGTTCTTATGAAACCGTCCCTAGCTTTGATGCCGCAGACTGCAGCTGAACCCTCACTCACTGCTTTAACATAACGCTCCACTGCCTATGAGTGGCTTGGGAATCTAGGAAAGTCGAACTTTTGTGCTGGGTGAGTCGCTGCAAATTGCATCATTTCTTCATCAGACACCTTCAATGTTAGTGGTGTTCTGCTACGCATATCTGCCAGTCAACGACTTCATTTTCATCAGACGCATCAAACTTTAGCAAAGGAACAATTACGAATTTCGAATTTCAGACCGTACAGTTTTCCTAGCTTTCAGGATTGACGCATTCCCAGCGTTCAAATTTTCTTACGGTCATGCGTTAACATGGAGCATCGTGTTTTCTCTGGACCAATTGGTAATGATTTATTAACGTTTAAATAGATGCCATCAGTGAACTTTGATAAAATTGAATCGGATTTGCCACCTGCAACTCTAACTGACCTAAGTAGTGACCGGCAGTATTTGTCGGACATTAGTAACGCGGTTGTTAGAGGCCAATGCTCGTTGAATTAATCTGGAACATTGAATCACTTGCGGTGGTTTAGGGCCTACAGCTGCGAATAAAATATTGCAATTGTACATTGGTAGTTGCAAACCATCAGTAGAGCTTCAAATGTTGGCGATGTATGTAGTGAAAGTATATGCTCCGATGTGGTCAACAATTTTGCAAGACTGGTCTAGTCGTGGGTGATATATGTCCGACGTAAGTCGAACCTGGTTCCTTCACCAACGATACTAATTAGGCGTCCCTCGATAACAACTCGTCTATAGGCCTAGTACTTATTTCCTTCCTTGACATTCTGTAGGCCTACTATAGAGTTTTATCTTTTCGACCATCAGAAATAAACCGAGTAAATCACCTGCGTTGTTCAAGTCTTCCAGCTCGTTACAGTAATTTCATCATTCACGTCTAACCTTATTTTAGTCAATAACATTTGACAAATCAACATCACATATAACATCAAAATCTTGCAGCACACTGGTGTTATTTCGGCAGCTTCTCTGTCTGAAACATCATAACGCTCACAGACTTAAGCTAATTTTGGTAGTCTAGGGCCTACTACAAAAGTCTCTTGACTATAACGTTTGATGCATCACAATTAAGTTGATTATTACTAAATTCAACAATATAAAATTTAGCTTAATCACCTGGTTGATTACAAGTGTTTGGCCTGCTGGTATCGAAATTAGATTCAGAATTGTCTACTGAGTCATCATTAACATCCACAACCTTCTCACCACACAATGACTTAATAATATTATATTTCGACTCGACTAACTTGCATAGCTTTTCTTTTCTGCTTGTTAACAAGCTTATTTGCTGTAAGTTTGTCGACATTAGGCTACTGATACACATCAACCTTACTGTTCTCTGGTCAGTCAGAAACACCTGCTCATCTTTAGGAACTCGAATGATTGCCACCTACCAACTAAAAGATCAACAGAACTTCTTAAAGCTATACTTAAATTAGTTTGCCCTACAACAAATTACGTTAAATGCACTGCTCCAAAGCCTTCAAATCATGAACACTTTATGGTCGTTGGGGCACCTCAAGAACTTATCCAAAAAATTCTAAAATTTGCATGCTAACTAAGTAGTATAAAAGGCATCTATCGGCAACTATTAGAATATTCTTTTCAAAAAAATTTTTTTTCGATGCACCCTAATACATACATACATACATACATACATACATACATACATACATACATACATACATTCATACATACATACATACATAAATACATACATACATACATACATACATACATGCATGCATAATTGCATACATACATATATAGTGGTCATACAGACAGTCATCCATTCATTCGGTCGTGCACATAATGTATCTGTTGCATGCGAGCTGTAGGTAGGAAGGCTCAGCTATCATCATCATCAGCACAAGTCACTTATGTATTAAGAGGCATGTTTTGGGAAACGAGAGGGAGAGAGAAGGAAAGAACGAGGAACGAACGACGGTGGTAGGAACAACAACAGTGTGTAGTGAGTGAATTGAGAATGCGTGTAGGTGAATCGAATATTAACTATTGTAGTCAACGTAGTTAATTGCAAGTTAACAATAAAGTAAATATTAAATCAATGAGTGTTATCTATCAACGAAGTAGCCAACAACGGCCGCTTCAGGTGGTGGAGAACCGGGGTAACGAACGAATTGAATTGAATTGAATTGGACTTATGTGTTAGTATTCTTCACTGTTGGTTATTCGTTATTTTGTTGAGGGGTTTAATGGGCAAAACCCGTGGCTCGTGTTTTTTTATAAGGATGGTCATATAGTGGTCATACAGACAGTCATCCATTCATTCGGTCGTGCACATAATGTATCTGTTGCATGCGAGCTGTAGGTAGGAAGGCTCAGCTATCATCATCATCAGCACAAGTCACTTATGTATTAAGAGGCATGTTTTGGGAAACGAGAGAGAGAGAGAAGGAAAGAACGAGAAACGAACGACGGTGGTAGGAACAACAACAGTGTGTAGTGAGTGAATTGAGAGTGCGTGTAGGTGAATCGAATATTAACTATTGTAGTCAACGTAGTTAATTGCAAGTTAACAATAAAGTAAATATTAAATCAATGAGTGTTATCTATCAACGAAGTAGCCAACAACGGCCGCTTCACATACATACATACATACATACATACATACATACATACATACATACATACATACATACATACACAAATACATATATATATATAATCGTGCTAGGAATCATTAGTGAATGGTCGTTTTCGACATTACTTTTAAGATCCTTGACCAACTGCCCGACCAAAGCGCTGACCTGACCCACATCTCGGACGACCTTAAGTTCCGACCCAATTAGAGTTTGATGCCAATTCGCCTTTCTTCGAAGTCTCCCTGCAAGTCGACTACTGCGAAATAAGCGCATGCTTGAAATTCATGCGAGTCTGCGCACCGGTCTATAGGCCTATAGAGCACGCAGGCCTATAATAGGCAGCATGGACGATCATATAAATAGCATAGAGGCCTACCTGCGTGGGCAGTTCGCATCTTACTCACCGTCTTCGCTTGGATCTGGTGTTAGTGGTTAAGAGTTAGGGCTTGAAGTGGGATGTTGACTGGTCTCGGAGTTATGGTCCAGATCGATGATGAGATCGCAATTGGATTAAGGGCTACCGAGAAACTGAACCGGAACGAGGTAGAATATTCTGACGTTAGAATGGTTAAAGTTGCGGTCATCTCAACGCATTCATTTATATAACTTGCACTTTATAAATGTTCATATCATACTAATAGTAGGCTAGTGGTAGTAGTAGTTGTTGTAGTAGTAGTAGTAGTAGTAGTAGTAGTAGTAGTAGTAGTAGTAGTAGTAGTAGTAGTAGTAGTAGTAGTAGTAGTAGTAGTAGTAGTAGTAGTAGTAGTAGTAGTAGTAGTAGTAGTATATAGTAGTAGTGGCAGTAGTAGTAGTATACCATAGTAGTAATAGTAGTAGCAGTAGTAGTAGTAGTAGTAGTAGTAGTAGTAGTAGTAGTAGTAGTAGTAGTAGTAGTAGTAGTAGCAGTAGCAGTAGCAGTAGCAGTAGTAGTAGTAGCAGTAGCAGTAATAATAATAATAATAATAATAATAATAATAATAATAATAATAATAATAATAATAATAATAATAATAATAATAATAATAATAATAATAATAATAGTAATAATAATAATACATGCTACACTAGAATAGATAGCGTTAAAAATTCAACCCGTGCTAAGATATGAATAAATCTGAAGCAATGATTAAGTTCTTTGTGTACTTCTTCAGTTAAGAGAGGGGTAAAAGTAAGGATTAGTTTTTATCTTCGAACCGGTTAGATTATTTTGAGCAATAGTTAAACGTTGACTTAACGCTAAAATAATATTATACAAAAAGAGTTAAAGTCTAGAATAATTATTTAACACAACGATCTGAATTGGTTTCGCAGTCATCTTTAATACACCGTCGTCGTTAACGTGTTAAAATAAAGTTATATTGCTTGGAGTCATTCTTAAAATCGACTTTCGCTCTATTTATAATAATTTATATACAATCCGAATACAACGGCATTTGAAGTGTCCGTTCTTCCAAGGTTCAGAAGTTCAAACTTATGCCGCAGCGAATAATGGTTACGCTAAAATATAGAAACAGGGTTAAAGTCTGCCACTTATAGTCCCGCAGACCAAATGTGTTGTTGTTTCTGGTTTTAATCTAGACTAACAGCTTCCACGCTTAAAGGTTTCTCTGCACAAATGTTTGGATGCGCTTTGTAGCAGCATAGACGAGAGTTCGCAAACAAACCAAACTCAATATTTTTCTTTTCATTTCAGATTCGACTTGAAACTCGCGATTTGCGGACAATTACGGTTCTTGGCAGCAAATTTGTTACCTCTACTAAAACTCTAAACGAGAGAAACAACTTTGTTTTTTGCGAACATCGAGTCTGAGTGCGTGTTTATATAACAGCCTTTCGCTGTTCTAGAGCCGCGGGGTTTACGCCGAAGTCGATAGACAGTAATATCCTGATTATTTCTCTCATAAAAATCCTTCGCTTCTCATCTTTCTCTCCGCTCCAATTCCAAGCACTACGGTCGTCTGCCTGTCTGACCTTTGAACCTGGACTTGACCTCATACCTGCCTCACCGACTTTGTTTTGACTCGGCGCCTGTAAATAAGCTTAATCCCAGGACTTAGTTTTTTCGTACGCTGTTGAAAACAGACATTGCGAGTACACTAGGAGTGATATTTCTTTTGAACCTGTGGACAAACCCTAACCCGAACCCTAACCAACCCATAGCGAACTGAACTAAGGAGAACCTTTAGCGTCCACGCCCTATCCAGAACCATTCCATAGCCAACGAAGGTTAGGACACTGTACAGACTGTTTTCACACCGTACAGAAAAAACACGATGAGTGGCCGATATATCTACTACCAGGACCCTGTGTGCCTGTCCCAGCAGAACAAATCTCACGAGAATGCGGTCAACGAGAGCTGGATCAACTCCTCCCTCTTCACCTGCCTTCGCAAGGGCTTCGAGGACGACCCGATGGTCACGATGCTGCGCAACATCTCCGAAATATGGATCTGCTTCCCCCTCGTCATCTTCGGGATCGTCGGGAACCTCATCTCTCTGTACGTCCTCTCGAAGCACCGTCAGCGACAGAAGCTGCGAACCATCCTCATCCTCCTACGGACGCTGGCACTGGTCGATACGCTCGTCCTCATCAGCATCTTTCTCGTCAGAAGCCTCCGTTACATCGGACCTCGTGACTACATCGTCGTATTCACGCGCATCTATCCGTACCTCTACCCGACCGCCTACGTCCTTCGGCTGATGAATACCTGGATGACCGTACTCTTGACCATCGATAGGTACGTTGCCGTGTGTAAGCCACTCCACGCGCAGAGGCTGTGCACCGTTCGGAAGACTTACCTGCAGGTCGCCATTGTTGCAGTTCTATCCATACTCATCTGCATTCCAAGATACTTTGAGTACTACATCAGGTGAGACTGCTTCGCATTTTGCTCTGCATTCATTTGTTTAAGTTGATGCTATTATTAGTCTTTGTTTTAATTACGACAATGGTTGAGTCAGCGTTGTGCTGGTTTTGGGATGGATGAACAGATGGATGGACGGACGGACGGACGGACGGACGGACGGATGGATAATAATAATAATAATAATAATAATAATAATAATAATAATAATAATAATAATAATAATAATAATAATAATAATAATAATAATAATAACAACAACTTTAACCTAGACGAATAGGGCCCATTCCAGACAAATCTATTTTGTAAATAATGTTGAAGTCCCTGAGGGATCCTGTATACCTCGGGGCAAAAAAAATATAATAATAATAATAATAATAATAATAATAATAATAATAATAATAATAATAATAATAATAATAATAATAATAATAATAATAATAATAATAATAATAATAATAATAATGGACGGACGGACGGATGGATGGATTTATGGGTGGATGGACGAATGGATAGATACGAATCCGCATTCATATAGCACCTTTATATATAGGATAAGCTCTAATCGCTCTACCGAATCTGGGACACGGTAGCCGATTGGTTAGAGCGCTCGCCTTGTAATGCGGAGAGTACGGGTTCGATCCTCCTCCTCCTCTGAGACGGCTACTGTGTACCAACGTTGAGCAAGTTCTTCACTCACAATTGCTCAGCGCCATCGATGGACTCTTGGTTACTAGATATCTAATCTATTCCAGTGACTTCTATACTACTACTACTACTAGTACTACTACTACTACTACTACTACTACTACTACTACTACTACTACTACTACTACTATCAAAATGCCAAAGACATCAATCGATCTTAGCTTCAGGTGAAATCCACTGGAAAACATAGTAGCGCTTAATAAATGCCTAACGATAACAATCCTCTGGCTCCTCTCTCATTGCAGATACTACGATGACGGTCGCTACGGCTTCGAAACGACTCGACTCATCCAGAACCAGACGTACACCGTGGTCTACCGGATCATCCTCTTCCTAGCGACAAACTACTTCCTGCCGACGATCATCCTCGTCTGGCTCAACACCCTCGTAGTCATCGCCCTCCGCCATTCGGACGCCTATCGCCAGGCCAGCTTCTGCCGCCTCCAACGCTACTCCCTCTCGGGGGCGTCGACCGTCGGTCAACCGGTCGTTATGGTCAACCCCTCGGCGTTCAAGTCAACCCGTAGCGTCACAATCGTCGTTGTCGTCATCGTTTGTCTGTGCATCGTCTGTCACCTGGTTGCCATGACAGCACAGGTGTTGTGGTCGCTGCAGGTGACGTTCGTCGCGGACCCCGTCGTCCAGAGCCCGTCCTTCGAGCTGTTCCGTCGACACATCTCGAACCTGAGTAACGTCCTCGTCACCTTCAACTCCGCCATTAACTTCGTCGTGTACTGCATGTGTAGTCGGACGTTCCGCGCCGTCCTCGTGTCGCAGTTCTTCTGCTGTCTACGCAGCACCAGGTTCCGCGCCTGCTGCCCCGTCGGAGCCAGAGATGCGATGATGCTGCGCACCTCTCAGCCACCACCTGTTGGACACCAGAGCAGCACGAACACGAACAACAGCACCAGGTCGATGACGAACAGCGTCATGATGACGATGTTCTCGACGCGGATCAACCGGAAGAAGGACTCTCTGGGCGAAGACGCTCCTCCGGACATCCTTTCCATCTGCGGACCAACCCGAATCGTCTAGAGCGGATGGAGTATCCCGAAGCTGTTGAGAACCTCTGAAAAGTATCGGGAACCTTCGAAGACCAGTTGAGACTTCTAATGCTATCGGAAACCTCTGAAGACCATCGGGAACCTCAGAAGACCATCTGAGACCTATAAGAACTATCGGGAACCTCTGGAACCATCGAGAATCTCCGAGAACCTTCGAAAACTGACGGAACCTCCGAAAACCATCGTAAATCGCCGGAAACTCTCTGGAATCTCCCGAAGCTGTCGAGAGCTCCATACATTGTTGGGAAGATTCACAGCTGTCGAGAACTGCCGGGAACCTCCGAAAACATTTCAGAACCTCCGGAGACTTGTAAATACCTTTGAGAAACTTCTGTAATCTGAAGAAGTCTCATAAAATACCTGAAAAGTTTTTCTGTCGAAATCTGCGTGAACCATAGAACATCTGACAAGGACGAAAACTGTGCAACAGAAAACTTGTACCGGATAATTGTGCTAACATGCTGTACAGACCTTAATGTACTGACTTCCCTAAACCTGACATGCTGGCGGTTTAATCTCCAGTTTTTCTTTCCTGCAGAATCTCGAAGTGCGTGAGATGGGTTCGAAGTAGCAACCCTGGACTCAAAGCTCTGAAAGCCTTGTCCATGGACGATATCTGAATCACTTGAAATCGGACATCAGCAGTTTGTGTACAGGTCACTCGTATGCCCCATTTATCAAGCATTTTCTTTACTATGAGATACCTATGTGTTGCTTAACGACTATAAACCTACGAGTTTGTAGGAACGACGAAGTGGTTAGTTAAGTATTCGACTTGAATTTGACAATATCCGGCTAAAACAGCGCGGAAATTTGCCAGAACAGTGTTGATAGATCCAACGTTTGTTAGTTAAGTATTCGACTTGAATTTGACAATATCCGGCTAAAACAGCGCGGAAAATTGCCAAAAACGTGTTGATAGATCAACGTTTGTTAGTTAAGTATTCGACTTGAATTTGACAATATCCGGCTAAAAGAGCGCGGAAATTTGCCAAAACAGTGTTGATAGATCCAACGTTATTTAGTTAAGTATTCGACTTGAATTTGACAATATCCGGCTAAAACAGCGCGGAAGTTTGCCAAAACAGTGTTGATAGATCCAACGTTTGTTAGTTAAGTATTCGACTTGAATTTGACAATATCTGGCGAAGCATCGTGGAATTTTGCCCAAAAAATCAACAGCTGCGGTTGACCTAAATCAGCAGATTTTTAGATTACATATGTTGTTGGAACGAAACTGAGTTTGAACTGTGCGGCGCTCGTGAACTGGTGTCAATAGTATTTCATATTCTGTGTGAACCGTCAAGGAAGGAACGATGTGAAGTAGGACGGCGTTTACCTTTGGACTCTATGTCTATACGTTGGCATTAAGAGACTCGCGAAACCTGGCTCGAATTGCGTCGCCAGCTGATATCCGACTCGCGTAAATATACTCGCGTTTCAGCTCGTTACCGTCAAAACTCTCTCTGATGTTTGAGAAGTAATGTGAACTCTATTTATACACTATGACGACTGCTTGAAGGCAGTATACGTGTCTGGGCAAATCGTAGTCTTATTTGTATGCATGCAAGTCCACACACAAAAACGTAACAACAAAACACGAACACACACACACACAAACACACAAACACATGCACACATAAACATATGCGCGCACACACAAACAGAGGCACACACAAACACATACACACACAAACAAATGCAAACACACACACACAAACACATGCACACAGGCACACACACACACACACAAGCACATACACACGGACACGCAAACGCATACACACATAGATACACACACACACACACACACACACACACAAGAATACCCGCATCACTATATTCTTTGTTATATGTTGTGTCGACAATTACAATTCTTCCTAAATAAACCAGGAACTTCTCTTGCGACACTTTTAATCAAAACTCATTAGAAAAATTAGATCGATATTCGACAGATAATTATAAGAGAAACCAGAAGCCTAAGCGGTACAAACGAAGTTACTCCTCGATTCTGACGATTTAAAAATGGCGCTTCAAAAATGTACGATTACTGTCCACATTACTACATTGAACCATTATTATTATTATTATTGTTGTTGTTGTCTTTGTTGATATTAATATTAATTTTAATATTAGTAATAATAATAATATCATCATCATCATTACCACCATCAGCACCCACATCATTCAGCATGGAATATATTTAATCCCGCAAAGGTAAAAACTTACACGGAGAATCAAAAACTTAAAGACGGCGAAAAATATTATTAACTTAGGCCCTATTATAATTATTATTATTACTATTATTATAACAAGTATATTAATAATTATATTAATACCAATAAAACTATTGAAAATTTGTAAAACTGTGTTATATTCTTTACAACGGATATTCTTTTTATAGATGAGATGTAGGCCTACATGTATATAGCGCCCTGCATCACAACCGAGTCGCCTGCGCATTGGCAAATAGACTGGAGTCAAAAATAATATAAACACCAGATGCGTGGGAAATGGTGATCAGAAGTGCCGGATACATCAAAGTGCCGGATACATCAAAGAAGTACGGCCAGCATCACAAGGAGACATGTGCAAACACCTGTGACTTATGACCGATAGTATTGGGGGGAAAGGGTTGAAGCTAGAGTGAAGGGTAAATACAGAATCAAACGGCCTGTTTGACGTGAGTCTCCCGAGTTCAACATTGGAAAGAAGGAGAAGAAGAAGAGGAAAGAACAGTCTCTTAGGCTAACCTGAGATGCAACCTTGGGAATGAAGTGTTAAACGACTTAATTTTCTTAACCTTGGCATATAAGGACTGGTGGCAGCCCTCTCCCCCGCTGTCTGAAGTGGCACAGTGGCATTGATACTGATTATGGCTGAGTTGGCTAGGTGTGTAATTTATAAATAGTAACTTCTACTGCGCCGGTGTCTATTGCACAAGGCATCAACCGATGGCACACCAAAACCAAGCCTTAATTAGGTCAATATCTAGAGGATCAGATGTATGTGTGTATATACCTGTGTGTGCATGCGTGTGAAGAAGAAGAGAAGTAAGCTAGTCCTGAGGCAGCCATAGATATGAAGTGTTAGCGACTTCATTTTCTTAGCCTCGGCATATGACGGCGCGTGGCCAGTCCTCTCCTTCACCGTCTCATATTCCCACCGACAGTGTACGGTCAGTGTACTCATTGTGACTGAGTTTGACAGAAGGCGTAGGTGGAGCAGAAATCTCGAACAATTATTATTTCTTTACTGGCGGGGATTTGAACTCCCAACCTCTCGTTTGACTGTCCAGGACGCAAACCACTACTCTACACTATCGAGCGCCCCTGTATGTATGTATGTGTGTGTGCGTGTGTGTGCGTGCGTGCGTGCGTGCGTGCGTGCGTGCGTGCGTGCGTGCGTGTGTGTGTGTGTGTGTGTGTGTGTGTGTGTGTGAACGTGTACTTATAACAGCTTTTGCGTGTACATTGTACAGACACCGTATTCACCTGTTGGGTGTTGATGGTTCAGGACATATATACAGGCTGTGTGAGTGTCCCGCGCGAAGATCGGGTGATGAGTGTGTTCGTGTAGGAGTCGTCCTCAGCAGCCATAGCATCTTTTATGTGCACTTGTTGAAACGTTGAGAGGCCCTTAGAGTAACAACCAGCCAGTTAATGGGTGGACTATCTATAGCGTATACGGTAAAGTTAGGCAAAGTGAGGCAAGGCAGCGAAAGATAATGCAAGGTTGAGTAAGGCAAGGTAAGCTAAGGTAAGCTAAGGCTAGGCAATGTAAACGAAGGTAAGGTGAGGTAAGGTAAGTTGAGGTAAGGCAAGGTATATGAAGGTAAGGTAAGGTATGGTAAAGTTAGGTAAGATAAGATAAGATAAGGTGTTTGAAGTGAGACAAGGTAAATGAAGGTAAGGTGAGGTAAGGCAAGGTAAATGAAGGTAATGTAAGGTAAGATAAAGTAAGGTAAGTTAAGATAAGGTAAGTTAATAAGGTAATCACTAGTTGTCAACGACGTTGTAGTGGTCTATATCATCATCATCACCATTATCTTCATAATCGTCGTCGTCGTCAATATCATTATCATCATCATTGTCATTGTCCTAATCTTCATCATCATCGTCGTCGTCATCACCATCAGTATCTTCGTCATCGTCGTCATCGTAGTCATTATCATTGTCATCATCGTCGTAGTAGGCAGGGTAGGATCAAGTAGACAGTTTTAATTATTAACTTCTATAGCGTCGGGGTGTCTGATGCACAGGGCATCAACCGAGGGCGGACCAAAACCCAACCGTAATCGGGCCAATACCCCCAAGATCAGCCCTCTAAAACAGATAGGAAGCAGACATACAATCCGTATGCGTTCTCATCCCTAGACCTCCCACAGACGTCTATGTACACCGGGGCCTCAACTGTACAGCGTATAGTCAGACAAGTATACACAGAAGACTCGCTCATGTGTTGTTAATTAACAAAAATAACATCGACATAAACATAATGCGCACATGTCACAGGCGCCTCGAGTGCTGGTCATGCCACGAACTTATACTACACGTAGGCCTCAGGAACGCAGGCCAGTAGCAGGTTTTAGAGATACTAAGTAGGAAGGCCTACGGATCGAAGGACAATAGACCAATGGAACAAAGGCCTACGGCTATGCCTTGTGCATAAGACACCAGTGCCATGGAAGTTACTAATTACAACAGAAGTTACTAAATCAAAAATAGTTCAGTTTATAACCAAAATATAATACATCATTACAAGACAAGTAATGCAATGCATGTAATAGAAGTTACAAAAGAAGTTACTAATTACAGTAGAAGTTACTAATTACAGTAGAAGTTACTAATTACAATGGAAGTCACTAATTACAATTGGGTTACTAGTAACAGTTACAATGTTAAACTCATTCATCACAATCGCCCAGCTGCTGCCTTTCATCAATACTTCGATAGGCGCTCCTTCGAGCGATCGTCCAGAATACGCCCTGTGTCTCAGAGTCGATCTTTGATGACGCGTGGCTTGTATGAAGAATCGCTATTTACACAACGAAACTCATTCTTGTACTCGCTGAGTGAATTGATCTTCGCGCTTAGGCCTGCAAAGATCGAGACACAAAAGCCCATAAGTCTAAATGGAAGAGGACTATGGACCAACAGAAGGCACTGTTACAGATTGCCTAAAGTCAGAGAACGATGAGTTTAAAAATTACAATGAGCTTATGCATTATTTCTTAGGCACAGAAGCACTCTTGAGTTAATGGTAGAATCCTGTCTAGAAAAAACGATAAGTATTATAATAGCAATTTTATAAGCGTCTGTAGACTTTTTCAGAAAGAAAAACAAGAATAAAATAAAGAAGAAGAAGAAGAAGAAGAAGAAGAAGAAGTAGAAGAAGAAGAGAACGAGGAGGACGAACAGGAGGAGGATGAAGAGGATGAGGATGAAGAGGAGGAGGAGGAGAAGCAGAAGAAGAAGAAGAAGAAGAAGAAGAAGAAGAAGAAGAAGAAGAAGAAGAAGAAGAAGAAGAAGAAGAAGAAGAAGAAGAAGAAGAAGAAGAAGAAGAAGAAGAAGAAGAAGAAGAAGAAGAAGAAGAAGAAGAAGAAGAAGAAGAAGAAGAAGAAGAAGAAGAAGAAGAAGAAGAAGAAGAAGAAGAAGAAGAAGAAGAAGAAGAAGAAGAAGAAGAAGAAGAAGAAGAAGAAGAAGAAGAAGAAGAAGAAGAAGAAGAAGAAATATAAGAAATTTTATTGCAGTCATCCTGTTTAGAAATGACGGTAAGTCTGTTATTATTGTTAAACCTGTCGTTATTTCAAGGCGAAATGATAGCAATAATACTTCTTGTGTTAAGAAAATCCATTGGCTAATTGTTATGGATAAGCTTATGGTTGCTATTTTAAACTCATTGTTTTTGTTAAACTAATCAATATTTGTTAAACTTATTGTTATTATTAAACTTACTGTTATTGTTAGACTTATTATTATTGGTAAACTTGTTGTTATTTTTAACTTACTGTTATTTTTAAACATATTGCTATTTCTAGACGGGATGAGAGCAATATTATTTCTGCTTGTCTTGCGAAATAATTTTTCAGTGACTCAAGTAAAAACAACTGCGTACATTAAGAAATCGTGAATGTGTTGCTCTCAGACTATCAATCAGTAAGTGATGACTCAATAACGGGAGAAAAACTTAGCATCATCAATAATTCATTATCTTCTGTGCTGTTGTCTTACGCTGAAACCCACACTAATGGAACACGTCGAGCCTCTAAACAATCAGAGATGCTCTTACAACAAACAGAGGCAGCAACGTCAGTACATCAACCTCTTAATGCGAAGGAGGCTTCTACGGTTTGGGTCGATTAGGCGAAGAAGGTGAATAATGAAGTGTGGACATGGGTGGATGTAATAAGTGAATTGATGCATAAATGCAATTGGATATCGCGTGAATCGAAATCACAAATCAATACCATTATTTTAAGCTATCATACGACTGGTAGTAGTAGTAGCAGTATATATCAGCAGCAGCAGTACTAGTAGTAGTAGTAATAATAGTATGTAGTAGTAATGATGGTGGTGGTGGTGGTGGTGGTGGTGGTGGTGGTGGTGGCGGCGGCGGCGGCGGTGGCGGCGGCGGCGGCGGTGGTGGTGGTATTGTAAGTTAATGTCACGCATCTCTGAAACATATACGGCGCCCAATTTTTCATCATCTTTCCGCAGGGTTTACTTCCTTCCTTCCTTCCTTCCTTCCTTCCTTCCTTCCTTCCTTCCTTCCTTCCTTCCTTCCTTCCTTCCTTCCTTCCTTCCTTCCTTCCTTCCTTCCTTCCTTCCTTCCTTCCTTCCTTCCTTCCTTCCTTATGAAAGCAGAACTTTTAATCAACATAGACCTAATTAGCTAATTAGCGCGAATGACGTGTTCAGCGTGTTCTTATTGTCTTCAAGGACAAATTACTGACTGTTAGACAACGTCTGAGGTAAGCCTACACGGACCGTGCGTATATAATATATATACGCCGCCGAGGTATAGCGTCACCGTGTGCTGCGAGCGCTGTCACCTGTCTTCTCTCCAGAGACGATGAATATCTATGCCATCTGTCAATGGAAACTCGTTGGTTGGTTATACGGAAGTGCATGGGCCCGCCAATTGTGACTCTCCTAGTTTATTTTTGCGATGTTTTGTTAATTGATATAATAGTCTAGTTGCAGATGACATTTAACATGATTGATTGGATTTGTTTATTGAAACACCACACAACAGACAAATCAAATAATGACAGTTTCTCCAATAGCATGTCGAGCGCTGGCGTGAAAAGGGCAATCCAATATGGTCAAAAGTCCAGCTACAGCCTGGATTACCCTCTCACATAAACAGTTTACAGGCGGCCAGTTAACATACGACTTCATGATCATTTCAAACATCATTTCAACTCATAAAGACATTTCTGTTTCCCCTGGGCTTCTGTGCTGAGAGCGCCTCTGAATAGTTATTCTGCGATAGACGCTTTATAAATTTCTAGATACAATACAATACAATACAATATACAAAGAATCTAAACAGCGCAGTACAAGACAAAAACAGTAACAAACCAATTAAATCTGCGAGGACAGTAGGTAGCGTTTCATTAGTACTTTAGAGACTAGGGATAGGAGCTTGAATGAGAGGTCCTGTGGGAGAGCATTCCAACAACATATGTATACCGTATGCTAGCGCAGAGAAGCGTTGTGTATTAAATATATCCACGTTGATATATTTACTTAAACTCAAACATGCATAATTACACACACACACACATATATATATATAAATATATGTATATATAACGCACAGGCTTATTTATGTATGTGTACATATATGTGTATGTATATAATTATTTGAGCGCGTGCTTGCAGTGTAGTCCCATTTCTGTGTGGATATAGCCTACATCTAATGAAAGATGATATGTGTGTTGCATAGCGATTGACAATTTGTTTCTTCTCTAAATATTAATGGCCCGGTAGCATCCCACTCTCGACTG
Source organism: Allolobophora icterica (assembly GCA_963556255.1). Lineage (NCBI taxonomy): Eukaryota > Metazoa > Annelida > Clitellata > Crassiclitellata > Lumbricidae > Allolobophora > Allolobophora icterica. Next base: position 45,363,306 of record OY744614.1, on the reverse strand, counting down.
GCTGCTGATGCTGCTGTTGTTGTTGCGTCAGCGTTGTCATCTGTTGCTGAATCTTTCATCTTTGTGCAGCGCATCCGTTGTGTGCATCTCTTGCGTTTGCGCCCAGATGCAGCAAGTCGTATATTGACATAATCGCTTCTCTCATCATCACCTGCCGATTACCAGAACTTCTCTCGGATAGCTGGCTAGACCCAGACGCATAAACAAGTGTATATATGACTTATGTACTACATATGATATTGTTATATGTGGGAAGAAGAAGAAGAAGATGATGATGATGAAGATGAAGAAGAAGAAGAAGAAGAAGAAGAAGAAGAAGAAGAAGAAGAAGAAGAAGATGATGAAGAAGAAGAAGATGAAGAAGAAGAAGAAGAAGAAGAAGAAGAAGAAGAAGAAGAAGAAGAAGAAGAAGAAGAAGAAGAAGAAGAAGAAGAAGAGGAGAGGAAGAGGAAGAGGAAGAGGAAGAGGAAGAGGAAGAGGAAGAGGAAGAGGAAGAGGAAGAGGAAGAGGAAGAGGAAGAGGAAGAGGAAGAGGAAGAGGAAGAGGAAGAGGAAGAGGAAGAGGAAGAGGAAGAGGAAGAGGAAGAGGAGGAGGAAGAGGAGGAGGAAGAAGAAGAAGAAGAAGAAGAAGAAGAAGAAGAAGAAGAAGAAGAAGAAGAGGAAGAGGAAGAGGAAGAGGAAGAGGAAGAGGAAGAGGAAGAGGAAGAGGAAGAGGAAGAGGAAGAGGAAGAGGAGGAAGAAGAAGAAGAAGAAGAAGCAGAAGAAGAAGAAGAAGAAGAAGAAGAAGAAGAAGAAGAAGAAGAAGAAGAAGAGCAGTCCCTTAAGCCAGCCCTGAGGCAGCCGTGGGTGTGAAGGGTTAGCGACTTCATTTTCCTAGCCTTGGCATATGATGGCTGGCGGCAAGTCCTCTCCGTCGTCGTCTTATCTTTTCACCGACAGTGTACGGTCGGTGTACTCATTATAGCGGAGTTGGTTAGGAGATGCAGTTGAGGCAGAAATCTTGAAACAAATTGGCTGGGATTTGAACCCCCGACCTCTCGATTGACAGTCCAGCCGCAAACCACTACACCTCTGAGCGCCTCTGAATGGTCTATACCGCGAGAGGCGCTTTATAAATGCCCATATACAATACAACAATATCGCTAATAGACCCAGAGGTTAAATTGCACATTCAGAAATGGAGGATTTCCAAATTCTTGCAAATCTAAGACTTAAACTGAGCGGATCTAATAACGATACTCGCTATTCGGATTAAACAAAAACGCGTGAGATACAATGCATATTGCCGATTATTGTATAAACTTATAAAGAACATTCGGTGCTGGATCTCTTGTAGAAGACGGATCTCACAGTTCAGATGGCGGATCTGAAATCCGAGGTGCCGGATCTCAGATTAGAGGTGCCGGATCTCAAATCCCACAGGATCCGGCTGAATTTCAACACTGTAATATGCCCAGCTATTCTGAACGCCCAGAGGCGTCTACACTATAGAAACCTTGGAGCAAATGCTCCATCCTAGAATAAGGGTTGAAGATCTGTCAGTGTGTGTGCCACCAATTTAGGGGGGAAGGAACAGGAAGGGGGAAGAAGAGGGGAAAAGGGACGTTGCTCCAAAGACTTAGGGGGATAGACGCCCCTGTGAACGCCTACACAAGTCATACAAATACGGCTATCCAGATAGAAACCTATTCTAGACGCCTATTCTCGCATAATTCTTTATTGGACGAGTTTTTAGTATGCAACAGGGTGTACGATGATTATTTTGTTGATGATTATTTCTCTTGAATTTTTAATTCATTTGCGAGTTACTCGCGAACGAAACTTGTTCCGTGGAGGCTGGAGTGCGAAATTAATGGTTCGCAACTTGAAGGCACGATGGGCTCCAACAACGCCATCTGTTGTAACAACAGGATCTATTGATATAGCACAATCCAATGATTAAACGTAAATCGATTGCGCTAAGAATTCCGTAGCGCGCTTGGTTTTCAATCCAGCGATTGCGGTTTCGAGACTGATGAATGGGATCCTTGCAACGGCCACGGTAGACTTTAAAATTCATAAGTTAATGATGACTCTGTTGGCGAGGCTCGAACCCGTACTCCGCACACAACTAGATAAACACTCCGTCTAACGCTAAGCCCATGTCGCGTCCTATATCTTCCTGAAATGAGGAATTTATTCGATTCCTAACGAAGTCGTATACATGTATGCAGTCCGTCAAATGGTAACTGGCTCTGAGCTTCCTCCCTTCATCGACGACTTCGCGACTCATTTGTCGCAGCCTGATAGTGACTGTCAAGGCTCCCATCCAAGTGCGCTGCTCGCCTTCCCACGCATCGTAGGCTACACGATATTGGAAATGCTGTAAGGCTTCGAGGACTATTATTTTGTGGTTCTGGTAAGTCGAGTTTACCATTCTATAACCTGTTGAGCGCATCATACAACCATGGAAATGCTGTTCACCCAAGTACCTTTTCCACCACCTTTGCTGAAACAACATTAACAAAATCCACCCCTACGCTCCTACGTACCACAACCACACGCACATACAGCCACCCTTACGCGCATACATACATTTGGCGACGACCAGGCACCTGTCAATCACGTCTAATCCGTGGTACACTCAATAACCCAGGTTTCAACAGTTTACACCTCTTAATAACCTCCATTAGCAATTTAGAACCACCCTTTATAATTCTCTTAATAAATACCATACCAAGGACTAATAACGACCTCTCCTTTTACCTAACTTGGGCAATTAACGACCTGCTTTAATAACCAATTACAATGACAGCGCATACATTCACCCTTGGTCGCATACATCCAACTCTTTGGCGCAGGTAATGAGCGTGTACGGCTTCCACCACGTTTGCTCAGACGGCACGAACATACACACAAATTGCAGTTAATGTATGCGTGTGTCGTTGTGGTCTGTATGAGCGTACGGGGTGGCCAGGCAGTGCGCCAGTGCGTGTGGTTACGGGACCCAACTGTTGCGTTAAAAATGCATGCATGGATAATACTGCTGATAATGCTGCATAATGTGCACAATAATATCACATGACAATTGTATTGTATTGTATTGTATTGTATTTACGAATTTATAAAGCGCCTCTCGCAGTACCACCTAATCAGAGGCGCTGATTGACAATGACCTTACTGCTACTCAACTGTCTCATCGGCTTGACCTCCCCGGACTCTGACCTGGCAGGCTGGCACCAGAACGGACAAAACAATTAACCTGGCTATTGCGGACCCGATTTGATATGGGTTCTTTCGCACTGGGGGCGCCTCTGATTAGCGAACACTGTGAGAGGCGCTTAATAAATGTTTAGATACAATATAATAGGATTACAATAGCGCAGATGAATAAGCTGGTCTCCCTGACGATGGGTTTGTGTTGCGCTGAGAAATTTAGAAGATTTACATTACATTGCATACATTACATTCCATGGCATTACATTACATGGCATTACATTGAATTACATGGCATTACATTGCATCACATTTAATTACATTACATTACTGTCATTACATTGCATTGCATAGAATCACGTCACATCACATTACATTATACTTCATCGAATTGCATCACATTAACTGCATTAGGCCCTACAACACATTACGTTACACTACGTTACATTACACTGCATTACTGTGTCGTCATCTCTCTCTGCGTGGCCTGGATCTCTCAGGTTCCAAAGAGCAATTAATCGTCTCGTGGATATTGCTGATGAAGGCGACGTGCGAACCGTTATTACGTTTTTGCGATTGTCATGTTGGATGAATTTCTGTTTACGTATACGGACGATATAGCTGCATCCATCCACCCAACACCCATCCACCCAACACCCATCCACCCAACACCCATCCACCCAAACCTCCTCTTTAATCACGAGGGCTGCGTCAAGCCAGAAGAGTTTCCTCAGCTATAGCTACCCTACGAAGAACAAAATCCGGTTGCAAGGAAGAGCAGTGCCTAAAATAACTCAGCGCTCGTGAATAGGCCGGTGCCCTGCGATTGGCCTTCGAGTGGCGCTTTAGAAGTCTGGAGATTACGATTACGATTAAAATACCTGGAAATGTCAACTGCACATTCTTCCTCAAAACTGGCAAACTGTATTCGAACTGATGAGTAAAATATTTCAGTTATGAGAATGAAATCGTGTGTAGTTGACTTGAGCTAATCTCTCAAAAGTTCACAATACACACTGCACACACCAGATAAGTCAACTACCAACTCGACAATGTCAGCTGCACATTCTGTACAAGAAAACACAATATCTTGGGCCCTCTCCAGTTCAAAACCTTTGACTTTAATTTGGAGTGGAAAACATGAGTTGTAACAGACAGAGGAGTTTGGAGTAGACAATTGTGGGTGAGCGGCGATATTGGAAGAACTGAATTTGCGGAATTCAGGAGGAAGACCGTTCTAGAGTCGAGGTGTAGTCTGGCACATGGATCGGTTGGAAGACTAAAATCACGCACCCCATTTTCCTCCGATACTCCTCTTTATCCAAGCTTGGAAAAACAAGGGTTGAAGCATCGCTTTCTTGAGGCGCTATTATGTGTTACAGGTGTAGATTAAAAACACCAACGTGGGACTATAGCTTTGGAAATCCAAGGCAGGTTACCGATCGCATTGCTCAGCGTGTGGGTCGGCCATCTACTTCGTGGACTGTATAAATATGAGGCAGTCAACAGGTGTGTGCATTTCTCGCCACATGTTGGCTTAACTAATCCCTGCCTCACAGTCTATACATTACGACATCCACGCTTTCCTCTTAACTACTGCGCTATAAGAATCGGCTGAGGACAACCTCTGGCCTTTACGAAGCTGGTCTCCACAGGAAGCGTGATCTTGGACTTCAAAACAAAAATGACTGCTTCATGTCGATCCTCTTACATCGTTACACGCATGCATATATATATATATATATATATATATATATATATATATATATATATATATATATATATATATATATATATATATATACATATATATATGTACTCGTATATATATATAGGCGAACTTACGAGTACGCATGCATACAAACGTACATAGGGCCTACATGTGTACATATGCATGCCTACATGCATGTATATGTATACATAATTACAAATATACATACATAGTATTATATACATACATTTGCATATATATATATATACATACGTGCACAGCGTGCGCAGTACACAGGCTATAGGCCTACATAGGCCTATACGTACACAGGCACGTAACTAGCCTTTTTCGTTTGGGGGTGCTTAAGCCTTGAACATGGCAACATTTATACAGTGTTCATACAAATTTTAGCCGTAAGCATACAACGGCTTGACTTGTTTGGGGGGGCTTCAACTTCGTTTGGGGGGGCTTAAGCCCCCCCCAAGCCCAACGCTAGATACGTCCCTGTACGTACATACAGAAATACATACACCATATTATAGGTACATACATAACACATAGGTCCTACACACGTATGTACACATACATATGCATGCATGAATGTATGTATGTATGGTATGTCTGTATGCATGTATGGTATGTATGTGTATGTATGTATGCATGTATATATGTATGCATGTATGCATGCATGCATGCATGTATGTATGTATGTATGCATGTATGGTATGTCTATATGCATGTATGGTATGTATGTGTGTATGTGTATGTATGTATGTATGTATGTATGTATGTATGTATGCATGCATGCATGTATGGTATGTATGTATGTATGTGTGTATGTATGTATGTATGTATGCATGCATGCATGTATGGTATGTATGTATGAGAACACAATACAACGCATCTTAGACAACTCACAAAGGTGCTCTATGCATATAATTATTACATGATCTACACGTCTATGCGAGTATATATATATATATATATACATATATTTATATACCTGCGTATATATGCCCTATATATAAATATTATATATATATATATATATATATATATATATATGCATGCATGCATAATCACACGTCCTTGAGTTTCTTGTCACTCGCAATACTCAACTCCTCATTCTCGGCGACTTCAATCTACACCTGGAGAACCCTACCATTCCTACTTCGTTACGATTCCTCGAACTTCTCACTCAGTTTGGCCTCCGCCAGCACGTCAATCAAGCCACGCATCGACTTGGTGGATGGCTTGATCTCGTCATTACCTCTGATGACGACCAAGTTACGGACCTTCTCATCCTTCCTCCTACGATCTCCGATCATTCGTATCTCAAATTTACTCTACCATCAGTTCACCTACAGCCAATCCACTCCATTCGGAAGATGCGAGGATGGAAATCGTTTGACTCTCAGGCTTTCAGCGTCGCTATCAGAGACTCTCTCCTCTCGTCACCGGGTCCTGCACTTGACATTCTCACGGTTCCTCAATTATTTGATCTCTACACCTCCACCGTTACCAGTCTGCTGGATTCCATGCTTCCATGTCGTCAAGTAAAGACCCGTCATCGACCATTGGCCGTCTGGTTCGACGCCGACTGTCATAAACTTCGCCGTCGCACCCGTTGCTTGGAGCGACGCTCTCGCCGGACCAAGGTTCCTAATGACCGATTGGCTTGGATTACCCAGCTTCGTGCCCTTCATCGTCTCTACCATCGCAAGGAGGCTGCTCACTGGGAGAAGCTGGTCTCACGCAATCTCAAAAACCCAAGACGCCTTTGGTCTTCCATCTCGGGTCTACTGGGCCGGCCTTCTCGTCCTTCAGAAATTCCTGCCTTCTCCGCAAATGAATTCTTGACTATGCTCACGGAAAAGACTGACCGACTCAGAGCCTCCACATCAGATGCTCCTCCACCGACGTTTACCACAACGTCTTCTGCTTTTGACGATTTCCGACCCATATTGGACTCGGACCTTCGTACAGTTCTTTCATCAGTTAATTTAAATTCTTGTGAATTAGATCCTCTTCCCCCTTTCATTCTTAGTGACATTTTAGATGATTTTGCTCCATTTCTGCTTTATCTCTTTAATAGGTCCCTCTCTGAAGGTTGTGTCCCCGCCTCGCAAAAGCGGGCCATTGTTTTCCCCTCACTCAAGAAGCCCAATCTTGACACAAACCTCTGCCAAAACTACCGTCCAATCTCTAATCTATCATTTCTATCTAAAACCCTTGAACGCCTTGTCTCTCTTCAACTTCTTCCCTATCTGGAACAATCTGGGCTTCTACCTCCCTTTCAGTCAGGTTTTAGGGCTCACCACTCCACTGAAACTGCCCTCCTTTCCTTGCTTTCTGAAATTTATTCAGCTGTTGATAGGTCCGAACTCACCCTTCTGGCACTATATGATGTCTCTGCAGCCTTTGACATGGTGGACCACACCATTCTTCTACAGCGTCTTGAGACCTCTTGTGGTCTGAAGGGCCCCCCTCTCCAGTGGTTCCGGTCATACCTGTCTGATCGCACTCAGATGGTTATCTCTGGTGAATCTAGAACTCTGTGGGTCCCTATTAAACTCGGTGTTCCGCAGGGCTCTGTTCTGGGCCCTCTCCTCTTTATTTTGTACACGGCTGGTATCCCCTCTCTCTTCCCCATCCATGGGGCTTCAGGCCATCTCTTTGCTGACGATGTCCAGGCTTATGTCCATGGGCCTCCTTCCTCTCAACTTCTTCTTGTTCAGTGCATCGAAGCTCTTTCTCGTGATCTTCATACCTGGATGTCTTGCAATCGCCTCTCCCTCAATTCGTCAAAAACCCAGTTTATCTGGTTTGGCACTCCTCAGCAACTTAAAAAACTCGACTTTGCTGTCCTGTCTCAAAGGTTTCCGCTTTTCACTTTCTCGTCTAGCGTTCGTGATCTAGGAGTGACCCTTGACAATTCTCTCACCTTTACTGAACACATTTCCAAACTCACTCGCACTTCCTATTTTCACCTAAGGCGCCTTAGAGCTATCCGTCGCTCTCTGTCATCTCCAATTTTCACTTCAATTGTCCATGCATTTGTCTGCTCTAGACTTGACTACTGCAATTCCCTCCTCATTGGTCTTCCCAAAGTCCGTCTTGCTCCTCTTCAGTCCGTTCTCAATGCTGCTGCTAGATTAATTGCCCGTCTTCCTCGATTCTCTCATATCACCACCTTTATGGCAGAAGAACTCCACTGGCTCCCGCTTTCTGCCCGCATCCAATTTAAGGTCCTCATCCTTGTCTCTAAGGCTCAGCTTGGTTTCGCTCCAAAATATTTATGTGACTTATTTCATCGCCCTCACTCTGCGGCTTCTCTTCGTCCTCTTCGTTCATCTGACCGTTTGGACCTCCTCGTTCCCCGTGTCAGGACTTCACTGGCTCAATCTAGGTCGTTTGCTTCCATTGGCCCTGCTCTTTGGAATGGGCTTCCTCCGTTTGTTCGTTCTTCTATTCTCTCAGGTAGCGTCTCTTCCTCTTTTACCTTTCTTAAAACTTGCTTTTTCTCTCGGGGTCTATCGCACTGGGAGCGCTTCTGAATGGCCCTCCCGCTAGAAGCGCTTTATAAATATCCGAATACAATACAATACAATACGTCTGCAGCATAGACACACGATTTTTTTCTCAGGTATGAAGAGGATCCAGATCACTTCGTGTTTTGTTGTTGCTCTCAGAAGAAGAAGAATGGCGTCTCGTCGTTCGAACATTCAATCCCGTGTTTTCCCGGAAGTCTTCCTCCGCGCTGAACGCATTCGACGCCGAAAATAAATCAATCCGTTACTCCGCTCAGCCCAAAGGCGTCGGCCAGTCACATCCACAAAGACGGAGGCAGACATACAGACGTAGTACAAGTAGGCTGTCGAACAGCGAGAGACAAGACCAGGTATGCTACCACTTTAGGCGATCACTTTTCAAAGTCCTGGATATTAGCATCGTAGGTCTCTCTCTCTCTCTCTCTCTCTCTCTCTCTCTCTCTCTCTCTCTCTCTCTCTCTCTCTCTCTCTCTCTCTCTCTCTCTCTCTCTCTCTCTCTCTCTCTCTCACACACACACACACACACACACACACACACACACACACACACACACACAACTTACACATGGTGTGTAGGGGTATGTGTGTGTGCGCGTATGTAGGTGTGTGTGTGCGCGTGTGTGTGTTAGCGTAGGTGTGTACTTGCATAAATACAGACGTGCAGGTGCCCTACTTTGAAGGTATATTAATAAGTGTGTAGTAATCGCAATTGCAAATTTATATACCGCCTTTACATATGGTCTTATTACTCATTTGCTCGTGCGCGCGGACATTTATCAAGCGCCTTTTGTTGTGACCGAATCTTTTGTCGTGTATCTGTTAATGTATTTACTAGCAGCTGCGAACTCTCTACCAATAATAGCTCAGGTGAGTCGGTTGAATGTGTGTTCTGGTAACATTACAGAGAGAAAAATATTTAACGTAGGGGCCTACACAGACAGACAGACAGACAGACAGACGGACGGACGGACGGACGGACAGACAGACAGACAGCAGATAGAGCGCTGCCTTAAGCTAACCCTGAGGCAGCCATGGGTATGAAGTGTTAGCGACTTCATTTTCTTAGCCTCGGCACCTGAAGGCGGTGGCCAATCCTCTTCCTTGCCGTCTCATCTTCCCACCGACAGTTTATGGTCAGTGTACTCATTACAACTGAGTCGGCAAATCTAGCACAGGATAAAATAGTCCTCGATAGTCTAATCTCAGTAGAGCTCTGGACAGGTGAAGCAGAATTGTCGAACCAAATTTCTGGACTGGTGGAGATTTGAACCCGACCTCTCGGTGGACAGTCCAGCACGCTAACCACTACACCATCTTGCACTCCACACACACACACATAAATATATATATATACACATAAATATATATATACACATTATATATATATAATGTGTATCTATATATATATATTTGTGTATATTTATAAATGTAAAGAGCAGACGTCAGACTTTCTATAAAGTGGAAGAGACGTGTGGAGTCGTGCATGGACTTGCATCTGTTCAATTGCACGTGTCTGGAAAAGGCAGAGGAGGTCAGGGTGAAGTGGAAGTGGAAACAAGGGCAGTGGAGGATGAAAAGATGGAGCGTGATGGAAAGCATGACGAGTCGTAATCCAACGGCAGAAACAATTAACCTTCTTCCAGGCCGAAGATTTTCCCACCGCATAGACTCTAAACGAGCTGTTCGTCACGTGATCAAACCGAGACAGACAGACAGACAGACAGACAGACAGAGGGAGGTAGGGAGGGATTAGGGAGGGAGGTATGGATGGCGGGAGTGAAACAGGGAGGGAGGGGTGAGTGAGTGAGAGAGAGAGAGGACAGAATGTGTGTGTGTGTGTGTGTGTGTGTGTGTGTGTGTGTGTGTGTGTGTGTGTGTGTGTGTGTGTGTGTGTGTGTGTGTGTGTGTGTGTGTGTGTGTGTGTGTGTGTGTGTGTGTGTGTGTGTGTGTGTGTGTGTGTGTGTGTGTGTGTGTGTGTGTGTGTGTGTGTGTGTGTGTGTGTGTGTGTGTGTGTGTGTAATTACTACTAGAAGAAATCTAATTATGTATTACTAAAAGAAATATACAATTATACATACTGATAAAATCAATACTTCCTATACGGAACGTTTTGTATTTTTGAAGCAGTCCCCAACAATAGCCCGAGAGGCAGCCATCGACATGAAGCGCTAAGCGACTTCATTAACTTGGCCTCGGCATATGATGCCGATTGGGCAGTACTCTATCTCTCGCCGTCTAATTATATAAATATATATAATATATAGACTGCCTTGACCGCATCTTGCGCTCTGCTGCACGCCTTATTGGCCAAATACCATATTTTGGCCATGTCAAATTATATGCTGGAGGTCCTGCATTGGCTCCCTGTACGGCAGCGCATTGAGTACAGGATCGCCTCCTTTGGTTGGCGATGTCAACTGGGTCTCGCACCAAAATACCTTATAGATCTCTTCCGGCCTGTGTCTGCTTCTCGGACTGCTCGAGTCCTCCGCTCGGTGGGGAGGGGGATGCTATCTGTCCCGTTTGCCCGTACTGCTATCATGCAGACCCGCGCCTTCTCGGTGGTTGGCCCGACCATGTGGAATGGCCTTCCTCCTGAGCTGCGCCTACATCCTAGGTCTTCCTCTTGTACCTTCTATGACCACCAGAAAACTGCTCTTTTTCGCCGTGCTGGAGTCGGGAGCGCCTCTGAGTAGTTCCCTTGAAGTGGCGCTATATAAATTTACGAATGAATGAATGAATATATAAACCGGGTGGCCCATTAAAAACGTTCCTAAACTTTGTTAACCTGGCAATTAAACAATTTTAAAGTAAATTGAATCATAGTACATTAAACTAATCATAATTCATATTTGTACAACACAGCCAAAATTTAGCGCAAAATACTCAACAGTTTGAGAGAAATTGTTGTTAGAACTGTATGATCCATGGTCAAAATTTTGCACAGTTGTTTTATGATGACGTTTTACGCGAACAAATGTTTAATTGATCCTCCGCCTTCTCTTGTAACGACCCTTAAACGCTGTTTCCACTGTCCTCTTCTCTTCTGTATTTGTGTGTCGTCTAATAGAGACCATTTTGCTTCAATGACCTGCTTAAGTTGTCAGTATTTAGAAACGGTTTTCTGCGACCAGCATACACAAGCTCCTTTAGGGCGTTCCATACATAGTAGTCCAGAGGATTTAGATCGGGAGAGTTTGGTGGCCAGGCATCACTGTGGATAAAATCATGGGTGTTTGCTTGAAGAAATTGCTGAGCCAATCTGCAACGATGTGAAGGAGCACTGTCTTGTTGAAAGATGTAATTGTCGTCAGGATAGAGTCTGCGACATTGGGGAATGAGCTTATCGCGTAACAAGCCGACGTAATACTCTCCATTGACTTTGGTTTTCTGAGGATCAATGAAGATGATGTCTGTTTTACCGTGCATCGAAACTCCAGCAGACACCATTAATTTTTTTAGAGAAACGACTAGTCTCATGATAAAGTCTTTCTGGCGCAATTGAAGACTTTCGTTCATTGCTAGAGCCGTAAGCGCGGCTATTCTGTCTGTTATTAAAGAGGTATTTCCAGTGTGAAATCCTTCTCCTATAATTATGTTCTTAATATCAGATTTTGAAAATCGAGTATACAGCGCACGACATCTAACATTGCGTTTCTTTTCAACGTCAGTTGTCAATCTTGTTGTTGGCATTCGTTTGTATGCCTTCAACTGCTTCTTAGAAAGAATTCTTTGTACTGAGCTACGTGAAATGTTCAGAGTGCTGGCCATTTTGCGTTAAAATTGATGTGTGCCAGGTGCATTTTCCTGCGATTGACACAACTGCTCTGCACTCTCAGCATTTTCAACAGTCGTTGCAGTTCGTGACTTGGGGATTGTCCTTGACCCTACCCTCTCCTTTACTGATCAAGTTAACCTTGTATCCAGATCTTGCTTTTATCATCTTCGCCAGCTCCGATCCATCCGCAAGTCTCTTTCATTTCATGCTGTTACTACACTGGTCCATGCTCTGATCTGCATTAGGCCTAGGGTAGACTTTGGCAATGCTGTGTACATTGGCCTTTCCTCCTCCAATATGCACAAACTCCAGACTATCCTTAATGCTGCTTCTCGGCTTATAGGTGACATTCCCAAGTTTGCCCACATTTCTGCCTTTATCCGTGATTCCCTCCACTGGCTCCCTGCTCAACAGCGAATTCAGTTTAAAACCCTCACCCTCATGCGCAACTGCCTTACTGCCTCTGCTCCGTCTTACCTAATGAATTTTTGCAACCCAGTTTCTTCCTTGCCTGCGAGGGCTTCCTTGCGATCTTCGGCTCGCGGCCTTATGGTTGTCCCTCGCATGCGATCTTCCACGGCACAATCCAGAAGTTTCGCCTATGTTGGCCCCTCTGCTTGGAACTGTCTCCCCTTGTTTCTCCGCCAAGAGCTTCTTGCCCTCTCTCCTCTCCAGTTCCGTAGACGCCTGAAAACTTTCCTTTTTGCCGGTGCCGGCATTGATGCGGGTTGAAAGCCCCTGATTTGAGTGGCGCTATATAAGTTTTCGGTTACAATTACAATTACAATTACTTCCAGGCTTGTGAGCAACGCCACCAGTTTCAATAAGCTTTTTAATGACGCGGTTTAAGCTTTGTCTTGACCAGTTTTTATGCGGATTTTCCTGAACGATTCGCTTGCCTCGCCAACCCTTCTCCTCAAATGATATCTTAATAACAGCGAGATCATCATTTGAAAACACTATGTTTTAATGTTTACTACTTCGAGGAGTCGAGGACTAGTTTAATCAAGATACTCTCGTTACTTCGCGGCGAAATAAATGACGTAGTTTGGTGCAAAATTTGTAAACAGGTATGACGTCATAACCTTGCTGCAGGGTGTGACATAATAAACGTACTCTCTTGAAATGTGACATTTGTGCACAGAAATAATTGCTTAACATTTTGGTATAAATTAAAATTTGATCTCTGAAATTAGATCTTTGCCAGGTTAACAAAGTCTGGGAACGTTTTTAATGGGCCACCCGGTATATTATACATTGATTACTATAAGCAATGCACATAAATAGAGTTGCTGCAATGCAGTCTTGTTGTCCTCGAGACCAAGGTCTTGGTCTCGAGTGCACTCGAGTTCGTTTTTAAAAGTCTTGGTCTTGGTACCAAAAGTCTTGGTCTTGGTCTTGAGGTTCAAGGTCTTGGTCTTGGTCTTGGTCTTGAGGCTCAAGGTCTTGCAAGACCAAGACCAAGACTTTTGACAATTTTAACAGTCATTTAAGAAAACGCAAGGATTTTAAAAATGTATCCAATAATTACTAATACAATTACTTTAGTATTTACACGGTGTGAGTGAGGCTTTACTGTTGTTTTGTACATTTATTTTGACTTCCGGTTATTTACCATGGAATGATTTCAAAACAGACTCACAATTTGTACATTTACATGTAGGCTACATCCGGTACTTGAAAAGCTGCTCTGTGTGCCAGTGAATTCAGCACTGTAGAACGTATTTTTCACATGGCAGAATTTTTATGAGGCCCACAGCTCACGTCTTGGTAAGAAAATTCTGAGCGAATTGGTTTTTATAAAATGCAACAGGCATTTGGAATAATATTTCGCATGAGACTTTTGTAAATACGAATTCGGAATTCTCTGCACTCTGCATTTGGAGTTGTTTTGTTTGAATAAAATAAAAGATTCATGTTTTAATTAAAATAGTGAGTAGTCCAACTTGACAGTTTTTTTTAGTAAGGAATAGAAGTCTGGATATGGTTGTGACATTTTGGGTATTTTTCTCGGTTTTGGTCTTGAGTTTCAAAGTCTTGGTCTTGGTCTTGAGGTTCAAGGTCTTGGTCTTGGTCTTGAGGTTCAAGGTCTTGGTCTTGGTCTTGAGGTTCAAGGTCTTGGTCTTGAGGTTCAAGGTCTTGGTCTTGAGGTTTAAGGTCTTGACAACAAGACTGCTGCAATGTGTTTATATCTACATACATATTAATAGAAAATAATCACCCAAAGCAATATGTATAATATATACATACATATGTATACATTACATTACTACATTAGCTATCCATATTATTTTTTCGCTATGATTCCCGTGTTAATGTTCCTGGGTGCGGTGTGCCATCCAGTTTTTTCAATAAACGAATATATATATATATATGTACCCATAGGATGTGTGCATTATATATAAGTTATGTGTATGTATTAATAGCCTATTACATCATACATGCAAGCAGACGTAATGTGTTGATGATTGCTTCGAGCGTGCAACAGGTGTAGTTAGGAAGCAATCGAAATGGTTCATTAGTTTATTTTAGATCACATTACATGAAACAGACTAATTAGGTTCTAGTCGACAATAAGGACACATAATATGCGTCCTAATTCATGTTATGATTAACTTTCACCGAGTCTCAGATATTAGGAAAACACCATAAATTATGACTTCTCTGTGCATGGTAGCTGAACGGATGCAACGCTTGGCCTATAATGCAGAGAGCATGGGTTCGATCAAGTGGTCACTGAGAAAGAACAACGAGCAAGTCCTTCACTCACAGTTGCTCAGCGTCATCGATGTTCTGTTGTATGGTCATGTGTGCACTTCCGAACTTTGAAAGGAGGGCAATATCAATATACAGTTATATAGTATTACTATCGTATTGTGTGGTGTGTTTTATTGTATATTGCATTGTAAATCCAGATTAAATGACTCATTATCATCATCATCATCATCATCATCATCATCGTCATCATCATCATCATCATCAATAACCATGGGCTCAGCACCCCTAGGTGTCTCAGGCTTTCCTGACAATGTCTCTACACTCCATTCTGTCCAGTGCTGAGTGGCTCAGTTCCTTGATACTTGTTCCACACCATTCTTCCATGTCATCTGTCCATCCCCTGCGAGGTCTTCCTCTTTTGTTTGTGCCTTCCATTATTCTAAAAAAAACTGAAGTTTTAATATTTCTGTCCTCCTTCATTCTGCAGATATGTCCAAACCGTCCTAGCTTTCCCTGGATAACTTTTTGCATTTTCTACCTAAGCATAATATGAAGACTCTTCATGGGGATGGTCCAATGCAAGAGAAAGACTTATATGTCGAAAGAGGTTCAATATTTAACACAATCGCCCCCCTTCAAATCTAATCTAATTTAATCACTTCTATAGCGCCGTAATCATAGTTCCTGAAACATCAATCAATGGTCAATCAAGCAGTCAATCAATCAGTCAATCAATCTAGACATTTATATAAATTTTGTTGCTCAAAGTGAAATCATCACATTCTGTGTTGAATTCTGACAGATCAGAGAAGCTTAAATGAATCTGAATTGGAAGACTTATAACATCATAACATGACTTCCAATGTAGCATAGTTCAGAAATAGCCACCAAATGTTATTCAACTTCAGATGTGTTCCAAAGAAGGCTTAGTACTGAGAATGTCCAGGTGTGTTGCAACCCAATGCTATGCAAAAATTACAGAAGCATGGTTTAAATGAACATGAATTGGAAGACATATAACATCACAACATGACTTCCAATGTAGCACGGTTTGGAAACAGTCACCAAATTTAATTCAACTTCAGATGTGTTCCAAGACAGACTTCATACTAAGGCTCCAGGTGTATTGCAAGTTGCAACCCAATGCTACGCAAATATTACAGAAACATAGTTTGTTTCAATTTCCTTCTTCTCAGTCTACACACAATGTCTGATCGTCGCTAAACTGAAACTGTCCGAGATCAGAAAACATCTCATTGTCCATCCGGATAAACAACGAGGAAGGATGACACAATCCATTGAAAAGATGTCTTTCACTATGGAATTCGCCACTAGGAATCTTCTTTTGTTTCTTTTCTAAAAAAAGAAAAAGTACTTATATTATAATACTTGTGTTTATTGACAAGCTCACTGACAAACTGCAGTAAGTAACATTGAAACACACGACAGTACAATTACCAAGATCTTATTGAACACGTCTTGGCAGCCTGTTAGGCGCCCACTCATTTTACAGCTGCCCCCTAAGGGTTGGAAGGCTGAGTCGACCTATAGGAAGCTCATCTTATGTTCTTCAAGCAAAAGTGCTACCATTCATCTATCCCCCTCCTCATGTAATGCAATACAATCCCCCTTGTGTTATGCATTACTTCTAAATGGTCCTGTTTTACAATTCCAAATAATAACAAAAACCAGGTTAAAGAATGGACATACATTGAACACAGAGGTGGCTCAAACCTTGATGCTGTCATCGATATCTCATAAAGGTCAATTTTAGCAGCTCAGACTTTTAACTTAAGCTTTTACACAGCAAGCTATCTGACAAAATTGTTCTTTTACACCAATAAATTTAAAGATGACACTTTGCTTTTCGAAAAACGTATCACTGCAGACCAGAGTGATTCTCACTCATATTATAATAAAGATCATTTGTAGCAGTAGTTAATACGGAACAATACTGGCAGTTATATGGAGAGTACAGGTTCGAGCCTTCACTTAGGCGATCATTTTGTATGGACGGACGTAGCCATAGGTTCCCACCAGGCCCGGCTCAAGACATTTGGCGGCCCTGGGCAAATCGGCGGCCCTAGGCAAACCAGCGGCCCTAAGCACAAACTGCCCGAAAATTTTAAGATTTTCGTCAGGCTCATTTCATCCATCTTTTTGGGAATTTCATCTTACAAAAAAAGTTGATGACCTTTTTTATTTTTTTAAGGAATTCTACCGAATAATAATTAAATGATTTTGGAGAAATGTGAAATTGGCGGCCCCTAAAAATCGGCGGCCCTGGGCGGCTGCCCAGTTGCCCAAACGGACGAACCGGGCCTGGTTCCCACATGTGTCACTAGAGTAATACTGCGGGCAGTGGAAAGAAGTGCATCAGAGGAGAAGTTACTCACTTATTTACTACTCCTGAATGATCCTCCACCGGTCAGCATGCTGGACTGTCAACCTAGAGATTGGGGTTCAAATCCCCACTAGGAGCAAAAGACATCTGCTACACTTGCATACTATCAGTCATATAATGAGTACGCCGACACCCATCCATTTGTAGATCAGCTGGAAAGGGGAGAGGACTGGTCACCCACACCCTTATATACCGAGGCTAAGCAAAGCAAAGTCGCTAGCACACTTCATACTAATGGCTACATCTCAGGGCCCACTTGCTTAACACTTTAACGACGAGCTGCATTGGTTTCCCAGTCACATTTAGTATACTCTCATCGTTTAAGTGTTAAGGAACCACTCTTCTTCTGTGTCTTCTGCTTACTAGCTCTGCTGAGATGTTGGAACGAAAACTTACCCGCATGTTAGACATTTGTAAAATATCGTCTGCCCCTCATCAGCAGAGCGCAGTTGTTTTGTGAAATATCTTGCTTCTGTCACTCCGCAGTTTGCACAAGTGATAGTCATCTGACAATAAAATAAACACTTAGCAAGTCAGAAATCATTTATAAACAAACTTAGAGGCTAAGAACTAAGAATAAACATATCTAGATAGACTAGAATTCATTTGGTCATCTGAAATGCTGCTGATGGCCAGGGAATGGCATTGAACGTAGAGGGCGTGTTGACAGTTTAACCTTTTCAACGCGTATCCCGGTCCGCGCCGGGATATCAAAACATGCCGCTGTACGTATCCCGGCGCGGCGCCGGGATAGAAAGAAAACAACAAGATTTTTCAGTACGGCGGTTGCCACGGGCAACAGTAACGAAAAGGTTAAGGTTGCACTTTTAACAGTGGCAAGATTCTCTTGGAATGTTGGAATGCATTTATATAAATGTCTTTAATCAATCAAGAATCAATCAACAGTTGCAATCTCATTAAGGAGAGATAACTATATTATGGGTATCACTAGTATTATTATTATTTTATGCCCAGAGGTAAAAAGGATCCCTCAGGACTTCAACACTATTTAGAAACACAGATTTACCTGGAATGGGCCCAATTATTTATTTTTATTTTTTTATGCCCCAAGGTACATATGATCCTTGGAGACTTGAATATCAATTAACAGACAGAGAAACATCTGGAACAGCCACTATGCATCAGGTTCTGGTACAGAGAAAGTGTTGCAAAAGAAACTGCATTCATGCGTTGAATTGTCAATGCTAGATGTTGGAAAATGTATGATCTCTCTCATGCATCACCATAGATGGTTATTATTATTATTATTATTGTTACTATTATTATCATTATTTTTGAAAAACTTGTGAATTGGCTAGATGAGGTTTAGCCATCCCAGATACTTTTAATATCCAGAAATTTTTTATTACAAGATCAATGACACATCTTGGGTAAACAAGTATTATAATTGGGCCTACGAAATTTAAACTTTTCCATTTCATAAAGAAACAATAACTTTCTGTTCGGTACAACTTCAACAGAGAAGATATCAGTTACAGCTGTACCATATCACAAGAATATGATCCAGACAAACATGTATTTCATAAACACATGACATTAGACTTGTATAGCTATATAACATAACCTGACAAGAAACTGTCAACAACACATGACTCAAAGGCATTTGAATTCTCAATGCAGACATTGGTTACAAACACACTAGTAATCTGCTACTCTGAACATCAGAAACTTCATTAGATATATTAGAATCTTTAGGTCAACTGACAGAGGTCATACCGTCGGGCCTTGCATTTCGTCGACGTCCCGAAATTTCTTTCGTTTTGGTAACTTGATCTTTTTATGCAAAATAACCGTTCCATTGAGCTCTGGAAAACATAAAAGCAGTCACTGATTAAAGCAGTGTAATTGTAATTGAGAATTTATATAGCGCAACTCAAAATCAGAGGCGCTCCCAACCCGGGTCAGCATCTTCACTGACAAAGAGAAATGCATCAGTACATTGCTTCTAAAAACTCGTATCCTTATTCATGTCACCCCAGTTTCAAACACCGCTTGCCATAGTCGACAGCTTTTCTACCTTTTAGACTTTGTGTTACGGACTGATCTTCTGCTTTTCTACCTTTTAGACTTTGTCTTACGGACTGATCTTCTGCACTATACACAAGTCACGCTGAATTTGTAAGAGACCACATGGAACTGACAAGGACTCGGAAAGTGACGATGACAACGCCAAAGTCTTTTTCTCAAAAGTCATGGAAAAAGGTCATAGAAAGTCATAGAATTTGTTTTAGTAACCTTGTGGCAACTCTGATTAGATTTTATGGGTAAGAGGTACAAGTTGACATTAAACATGGATTCGTAATCTCCATGATAAAATGCCCAAAATTTCTCCTATGCCAAACAAGCTAAGTGGTGGGAATCAGTTTATTCACTGGCTTCCTCAGAAAACAAAATCTGTGAGGCAACTAGGTTCAAGTTCAGTCACAGGTAATTTTTTAATTAGTAACTTCTATTGTGCCACTGTCTATTGCACAAGGCATCAACCGATGCCACACCAAAACCACGCGTAATCAGGTCAATATCCAGAAGATCAGACCATTGAGACGAGATACCCTAAATGGTAACATGACAGCCCAACTTCCATACCATCAGACACGTACTGTTTTATTAATTAAGCTTACTTAACCAATTACTTATAAGAAACCAATTACCGATGAGTACCTCTTGCAGGAAATTTGTAGGTGCAGTCTACATCACAGCATTTGACAAATTCATCAAAAGGTCCCGGTCGCGATAGGATTGACCCACACAATGGACAGAAGCTAGAACATTTTGCTTGCGACATTATCTGCAATATGGAAACAAAAATATGAAGAACTGTACACTTCAAACAGAATGATCAATCTAAGGAAACACGATTATCTACCAAAATTTAAAAAATACTTAATGAATCATAGAATTGAAAAAACTACTGTTATCTATGGAATTTTATGAGTATTTTTCTCAAATGAGGCACTATATAAATTTGTGATTGCAAAAAGTATTACGATTACAATTCTACAGCGCTGGTATCACAACACACGAGGCACCAATCACCAATCGCTGGTTGCTGCATAGTTAAATAAGAATTCCGTGTCTATAATCTGTAGGACATGTCAAATCAGGATCCAAGAGGTGAGAGGTGAACATGTACAATCGGGGTTCCTATGTACTCTCTGGGTGGGTGTCTTTGCATCGTGAGGGTCGGTTAGGGTCAGGGTAAGCGTCGTGAGGTTCGGTTAGGGCTTAGGGTCAGTGTAGCCTGTGTATTTGTGCGACTAAAAAAGCTATACCTGCGAGTGGAAGCTGGACTTTAAAATTCAGGGCTAGGGTTAGGCACCCCGATTGTACATGATCGCCAAGGTGAGATAGATTAGTGGGCAGGGTGAGACAGATTAGTGGGCAGGGTGAGACAGATTAGTGGGCAGGCTGTGGGAACATGGATGTTGTAAGACAGAGTTTCCCAAAGTGTGGGTCGCGAAGCTCTGGCAAGTGGGTCGCGAAATTTTTTCGAGAAACATTTATTTTTTAGCAGCAACAACATTTGGCTATGATTGGGCTATAAATAGCTGGATTGCAAAAAAAATTGTAAACTGTTTTTACCTAAGTTTCCTTTTAATGCTTTGAAAATACAGAAAAGCCCGAATTCCCGAAAACAGTTTTATAGAAAGCGGCTGAACTCCCGAAAACTATTCAAAGTTAAATTGTAAACTCATATACATGACATAGACCTAGCGTGGCCTTGATGTATCTCAATATGATATAGAATACAGATATAATATAGAAAATCGATTTCGGGGATCCGGGCGATATTCTTTTCGGGGATTCGGGTTTCGGGGATTCGGGCTGACCCCGTATTTTCGATACCAATTTACGAAGCAAATGTTAGTACACAATACTTAATTTTATATAGTGAGTATCGAGACTGCCAAGATATTCACAAGTGGGTCACGACCCAGAGAAGTTAGTGAAACGCTGTAATGAAGAAACGAGTTCGGAATGTTGAACTCAAAAATAGCACCAGAGAGTCTCTACTTTGAACACTACACGTGCTCTTGGCCTGTCAATTTTTTGTAATCTAATCGTCCATTTCATACTACTAAGGTATCGCATTTAAGTCCATTACCTCTTCTTGCAAACGTTAGTCACGTTATAAAAACAACTTATAGTTAAAAATGCAGTACTTAACACGCAAATATGACAAAATTAGCCAAAATTAATATCTTTCCGCTGTTATTGATATGAACATAAACATTGAATATTCATGAGTCTCACTGTGAGTTCTTGCAAGCTAGTAAGTAGGTCGGGAAGTATGAAGGTTTTAAGTTCACTTTTCGTTTATTCTGTTTAGTTTATAACAAGCACATTTAAAGCGCAATTTTTAAGTTAAAACATAAATTACAAAGTATTTTTCGTATAGAGGTCTATATATATATTTCCTATTTATGGCAATAAATACAGCTCATAGATTACCTTACATTTGCCATCTGCTCTGTAATGTGTAATCTATTCTAAGCTAGTTTAATCGGCCGGTTTATTTTGTCAGTTGAAATCCAATATTTTATTAGGATTGATTCTAAAGCAAACATTGTTAAGTTGGTTCAGCTGTCACCAAAATTAGCGCTCTTAATTGATCACGCGACCGTGACAAACGCCGCTGGGAAGGTCATGGCTACGCAGAGCCCTACGGCAAAGACTACACTTATTAGAATAATATTTATAAAACAATTTCTACTTCGAGAAGCAAATTTCTTACAAACTGCTTAGCTTCCTTTTAGTACTAGAAATTACAGGTTTTGTTTCACATGTAAATGTTTAATTGACTTAAATATGTCGGTGTTGACTGGTGTTTCATCTATGTAAACTTAATTCTAAAAAATAATAGTCATTGAAGTTACCCCATGAACTGACTGACTTTTGCGTCTACATATTAATAAGTCTCGGGATTTTTGTATCTAGTTAGAAATGTAAATTGCTGACATTAAACCGTTATCGCATTTCAGAGGCATATTAAGATCAAAGATGACCGATAGTGAACCGACTGTGCAAAGCGGCCAGGTAATTTTTCTAAGAAAACTAGATCCGTTAGCTGAACAGTGCACAGTACAGTTGTATTATTACTCTCGAAGTACAACATTTATACAGCGCTTGAATTATTTCTCAGAATAACCCGCTTACTATGGCTATCAGTGAGATTGAAATCGAAACGTGTACCTACTTCTGTAGTGACATTTGTTAAAGCAGTAGTCAAGTAATGTTACAGTGCTTTAAATTTTGTAATTTCAGCTGTCGTATGTTTCACGTAATTGCGAAGCAGTTCCAGTCCATTTGGCAAAGAAATATGGCCAGCTCGTGACAAGAATTGACCTAAGCGATAACAACATGAGGTCGGTATTGTTTTAAACTAATACAGGCAGTTGCATCCTCAAAGGAGGACGCTGTGGTGTAGCGGTATGTTCTGTGCCTTGTAACCGCAGGGTCGCAGGTTCGAATCTACTTCAAGCAACTGCATATGCGACCCAGTGTCATCGATGTTCTGTCGTATGGTCGTGTGCACTTCTGAACTTTGGAAGGAGAGCAATATCAAAATACAGTTGTATACAGGAGCATAAACTTCAGGGACTTGTGTGTTCTCAATTGTTTTTTTTTCATTTCAACAAAGATCCTATCGTCATTTTGCCCGCCCCTTTAATTTCTAATTTAGAATCTGCCCAGACATGTGAATAATGACATTTTCAGAAAAGCTCTTTATTAGGGCATAGCCGGGTGCCGTTTTTCAACCGGGTACCGGGTCCGGGTAGTTTGAATAAAAACCTGCCGGGTCCGGGTATTAAAACTAAAAGTAATCTCAAATCTCTAATCCGAACACAATGTCGTGAAAAAATAACTCCACTCTACCCTTTACGAATCAACTTCAGAACATTTTAATAAACAAGGAAAACATCTGCAATGATCGAAAAGGGTGGGAGAGAGGGACTAGCTGGCGCTCTCAGTACCGGTAATCAAAGAGAATTGTCCGCGTATAGGTGAGAGGAGGAGGGGAGAGGAACTTGCTGGAGCTCTCTATAATCAAAGAAAATTGTCGATGCATAGACGAAAGGAGGAGGGGAGAGGGACTTGACGGAGTTCTTAACAATCAAAGGAAAATGTCATAGGCGAAAGGAGGAGGGGAGAGGGACTTGATGGAGTTCTCAACATCAAAGGAAATTGTGGTGTCTAGGCGAAAGTAGGAGGGAAAAGGGACTTGATAGAGTTCTCAACATCAAAGGAAATGGTCGGGGCAACCGCGAAATGAGAAGGGGAGAGGGGCTTGCTCGAGCTCTCAATAATCAAAAGAAAACGCCGGCAGATCATGGACAGCCAAAGGCCGTCGCCAAGGCAACTTACTGTTCCTGATGTCATTACATAATGTTACTGTTAGTTGACATTTACCCACCCGGACCCGGATGACCTTTCAGCTCCGGGTTCGGGTGTCTTCCGGGTGTTCAATACCCTGAATTTCCGGGTATCCGGGTCAGTACCCGGCTATGCCCTACTCTTTATGGACTTTTCTGATAGGTCACGTAAACCCAAGAAATCAGGCAGTGATGGGTGTTGTAAAGTTATAGTAGTTGAAACAAATGATAAACTGATTCTGATGAATTTATTTCGTATATTATTTGCATTTTAGATCATTGTTTATTTCTTATGTTTGTATTTTAGGTCGTTGTCTGGGTTAGAACAGTTCACAAAACTCAACGAAGTCGTTCTGGACAAGAATGGCTTGACTGACGACGATATGGAAACCCTTCCGACCCTGCGTGGAGTTGAAACTCTCAGCTTGAATAAAAATCAAATATCCTTTGAATCCAAATTTGCAGCAGCACATCGTTGCGTAGCAGTCAGATATGTTGACGTCTTGAAAGTCAGGCTGAAATTCTTCAGTGCAAGAGCTGTAGTCTCGTGAAATAGTTTGGATGATGGTTGGCTGGCTTGCTGAGTGACTGAGGGAGTTATGGTGAGCTGGCTTGTTAGATGAGTAACTTACTGAATGAGTGACTGGCTTAATGATGATATTGTTGATCTTGAATCTCAGTAAATTCTTTTCAGGATTCAAGACTTAATTTTGATTGAGAAGTGCAATGAATTATGAATTACCTTACCTCACCTTACCTTTCTTTCTTTTTCTTCTTATCTCTCTTCCTTCAGGTGTGTGCAGACGATGAGGTTTGTACAAGATGGCTCCATTTCTTTCTGTCTCTGAATGTATCTAGGGCCATACTCATATCCATGTCTTGTTCTTTAAGATCTTGTATCACGTTTTCCATCCATGTCTTTGTCTTCCTCGACTCCCTTGCTGGTAATCTCTTGTTGTCCATTCTTGTTAAATGCCCAAACCATGTCGGTCTTCTTTTTCTGGTCTTGTCTACCAGTGTTTCCCTCTGTCCCAACTCCTTCCGATTTGCCTCATTACGAATCCTATCTCTTCTGGTCCTCCCCAATATTCTTCTTAGCCAGCTCACTTCCATCACTAGAATCCTCCTATCGTCTCCTCCTTCCATAAGCACCAACACTCCGGTCCATACATCGGTACTGGAGTGACAAACGCCCTGTACAGTTTTATTTTTGTTCCTTAGCTTAACTCGCCTTTCTTTACCATACCATACCTTGCATTATTGTTGTGTTTAATTTCCTTAACGTCGTACATAAAAGATTTAGACAAGCTGCTCAACTTAATACGATCACGTCTACCTGATCTGACGTACCTGAGTTTGCTGGGCAACGAAGCGTGTCCGGATCAACTGTCGAACAGTGACAAGGATGAAGATGACTATCGTCGTTACAGGTGAATCCACACAGCCCTTTTGTTCCTTCTATTTCGAACCAGGCACGTGATTTCAACATTGACAGGGGTCGATATATATGATATGGGACATGGTAGCCGATTGGTTTGAGCGCTTGTGTTGTAACATGGAGAGTACGAATTCAAGCCTCCCTTTGGATGAATACTGTGTAGGGACTGTGATCAAGCCCTTCACTCGCAGTTGCTCGTTAGCTGTTAGCAGGCCTGCACTAACAGGGATGCTAAGGGTGCTGCAGCACCCGGGCCCGCAGTTTAGAGGGGCCTGCATTTTCAGAAGTACATTAAAATTTTTTTATTGTACTTGTAATTGGGCCCTGCGCTGATGGCTATATAGGTAATCACAGCACCCGGGCCGCACTAGCCTTAATGCGGCCCTGGCTGTTAGCGCTTAATAAATGCATAATGATGTTAGTGCTTAATAAATGCATAATGATAATAATTGGTATTGTACTGTTGTTTGTTATGGAGGAGTATGTATGGTGCTGTATAAGGGTCATCCATAAAGTACGTCTGTGTGGGGAGGGAGGGACAACCCAAATGTGGGCATAGGGAACGGTTTATATTCAGTGCGGACATCTGTGTCTAAGTTTGGTGCATGCTGCAGCATGCAGTTATTTCAGTTGAGCACATTCCTTGAGCACCAACCTCAGTCAGGAAACAGAAAGTCTGTACTGCTTAGAATCTCTTTACTGGATGTGGCGCTATCAAACTACCTCACTGTCTGAGGGGAGGCTAGAATCCCTACCCTCAGTTTTACAATGCGAGTTCTCTAACCATTTGGCTGCCATGTTCCACCTCTGATGAGTCTGTCTCTGTGTAGAGGTGCTATGTAAGTTTGATTTAAATCTCTATTTGCGATGACTACTTCTCAGGTTCAGCTGTAGGGACTGTACTTCTTCTTAAGTAAGCAAGTAATAATAATAATAATAGTGACAATTTATTTGGCGCCGTAACACAGCCATGCCGTTACAAGGGTGCCTCACAGTCAACTAAAAGTAAGTCAAGTAAGTAAGTATATTGTTTATTACTCGATTGCTAATCGCACTTTGGTGTACAGACATCTAAAGAGACTGTACTCTTGTCTGTGTAATTGTTCTGCTTTGCGGGTTGCAAGATTGACAAGGCTGTTGTTTTTGTCAAGTTATATTTTTTTACAAAGCTTCTAGATTCAAACTGATAACATAAAAGTGGGCTTTATAGATAATTCTTGAATGGTACTACAGCCAATTTTTTCAACTTAATTTCAGACTCTACATTCTTTACAACCTTCCAAAGCTGAAGTTCTTGGACTTCAGTCCGTTCAGAGAATCCGACAGACTAGAGGCAGCGAAGAAAGGACCGTACCTGAAGGTTGCTCGACCGTCGGATGAGTGCTTCAAGGTTACAGAAAATTAGTCTTTGTAATTGTAACAGAAATTTATATAGCACCACTACTAGAAATTGCATTGGTCAGTGAGCAATACAGTGTACAGAAATCTCGAAAGAGTCGCCAGTAGCAGGCCCATGCTAACACGTGGAGCCCATTCATTGTAACCATCCAAAAAGTTGACGGACAGCATCATGTTCAGAGTGTCTGAACCAAGCATTTGCTTGGCGTTGCTCGACCATCCTTGAGATTTTATGCTGAATTATTAACGTTGCAGGGCAGAAACTTGTGTCGAGATTTCTGCTCCACCTGCGCCCCCTAGCCAACTCGGCTGTAATGAGTACCCTGACTGTACACTGTTGGTGGGAAGATGAGACAGAGGGGAGAGGACTGGCCACCCGTCCTCATATGCCAAGGCTAAGAAAATGAAAGTAGCTAACACTGTCATACCCATAGTTGCCCCAAGGCTAGCTTAAGGGACTGCTGTTCTTCATCTGTTAACTTTGCATCAATTATGTAGTATTAAAAGAACAGTTTGGTTGCTGTTTGTTGTGGTGCTATATAAATGCAGCACTCATTGGGTAACGTTTCAGAGAGTCGGCTGAATTGTAAGTGTGTGTGTGTGTTCTTACAAACTGCCAAGCTTTCCACTCCTTTGTTCTATCCACATTCTGTAAATAGTGGTGGAGACTTTAAAATGAATGTGACATTAACGTGAGCTTGACTTTAACACAAATGGACTTTGACATGAACATGACTTTAACTTGAATGTGACTTTAACATGATCACGACTTTAAAATGAATGTGACTTTAACATAAGCATGACTTTAACTTGAATGTGACTTTAACATGGGCATGACTGTAACATGAATGACTTGAATGTGACCGTGATTTTGATATGATTGTGACTTTAACGTGAATGTGACTTGTGTGGCAGGCATCTTTTTTCGAGCTTGAAGCGATACTATGCAGAAGTAGAATTTTCTTTAGAACATTCTCAGCTTAAAAATCTGGAGGTACTTAACTAAAGGGAAAATCCCAAGTTTCACTTTCACTTATTCTGTCCAGAATTTTCAGATTGTTTGTTCGTTAAATAATCATCCATTAATTCTGTCACAGGCAAATGGATCTAACGCAAGTGAGGAAACGAAATCTGCCGATTATCAGCCTCTTCCAGCACAGTTACGAGAGGATCCTGATCCAAAAGGTACTTGAACTCTCACCCTCAGAGTTGATATGTACACTATGAGTTGGAAAAAGGCAACCCATAGAAAACACCATAATAATTTATGTTCAAATAAAAATTAAAGAAATTAATTAAAATAAAAAGAGTAAAATAAAATTCCATAATTACTTGTGTTCAAAACAATGAAATTTTAAATAAAATTGGAGTACAAACAATTTAACTAGTATGTTGATGCATGTATAATTACCCAGCAAGCTAAAGTTTGTGCTAAAAATGTCCTGCTTTAAAGCTATTATCGCTGAACATCATTTTGCTGTAGTATTTTATTCACAAATGACAAAAAGGACATCGTGTTTAACAGGAAACCATCCCAGCTTTCAAAAACCGTTAGCCATTACAGTCAAGGTTAAAATGTATTTGAATTTCCTTAGATTTATATATCATATAAATAACTGTGTGATTTGAATACTTCATTATGTACCAGGAATATACCAGGAATATACCAGCTTGTAGAATTAATTCATTCAGAAATTTGTATAGCGCCCCTGCGAGGTTTCTACTCAAGGGCGCTCCCGATCCAACCTCGGTGAAAAGGGACAGACTTTAGGCTGTTATAGAATGTGTCAGAAGAATCCGCGAGGCTGGAGTCGTAACTCTAAGGGAAGTCCATTTAAAACAGTTGGAATTAGCATAAAACATAACAATAAAGCTGTTGCCTCAGCAAAGAATGAGGAATGACTTGCAGCAGATTATTCGAGCATTTTTCATAAGCTGATACCGTCAAGAAGTGAAGCTAACAAAGTTTAGGGCTTTTTAAAAAGTTTATGCACCTTTTGTCAAGAGATTGTAAAATCTCGGATGTTGTGAGAGTGCATTTGACTCAAAGACATGTCTTTAATAATAAACTGTGGCATTGTATAGCAACAGGCAGCTGTGGCAAAGGACCTCTCTTCATCAGTTCATTGACAAATGAGCTGAGACCATACGGACACCATAGAAAATGCACTGTGTGCATTTAGAGTTGGTCTAGTGGTAGCGTGCTGGACTGTCACTTAAGAGGTTGGGAGTTAAAATCCCAAACAGGGCAGAAATTTGTTCGATTTCTGCTCTGCCTGCACCCCCTAGACAACGCAGCTGTAATGAGTACGCTGACCGTACACTGTCGGTGGGAAGATGACACAGCGAGTGAGAGGGCTGGCTACCCGCCCTCATATGCCGAGGCTAAGAAAATGAAGTCGCCAGCACTTCATATCCATGGCTGCTTAAAGGGCCGCCCTGCTCCTTATATTTACATTTAAATGCAGAGGGAATGGAGCTTGTAGTAAAATAAGTCTGTGATTTCTGTTTCTGCAGCAACGTTTGGGAAGTGTCGCTACGTGTACTACGGCCGACACTCGGAAGGAAACCGATTTATTCGAAACAACGACCTTTGACACGACCTCCTCTGCTTTTGACCCTGTGCGTTGAACCTGATCGCTAACACTTTGTTGTTCATGGTTATGAGATCTGGAACTCTGTAATTCTTTAGTTGTTGTAAATCGAACCGTTCGCCTTTGCACTTGATCTGCAGATTACGCCGTATTTACATTGTATCGTGCAGTATTAACGGCATGGAGATTTGGTTGCTTTGTAAAGTTGCTGAACATATTGGCTTATATTGGCTTTGCTAGGAATTTATTCAGAGTATTGTTTACTTTGACTACCATTTTGTATAACCGGGACCATTTTATCTTGGGCCTCGTTCTTTTCAGATATGATCAAGATTTTGAGAATGACCTAGTTATGTTGTCTGATTCATTCAGGTATTTTTTGTGCTCAAAATGTCCTCTTTTGGCTTCGGCGCAGGCAGTTATGCTTGCTCACCAGTTATTTCTGTTTTGCTGTTTTTACTGAACGTCATTTTGCGAGTGCCTTCACAAATGACTTCACAGCGGGGGGGACCGTCCAAGATTTCAAATATCTTTAGTCATTACAAGTCAAGTTTAAAATCTATCTGAATTTAAATTATGAATATTTCGCAATTGTATAAATAAGTTTTAGGATGTTGCTTTTTTAAACTCGTACTGTATGTTCAACAGAGTCAATGAAACTGCATGATTGGACATGGGCTGTGTTTGAGCATCAGGCATAAACCTTAATGTTGGCCTTTTTTAAGCATGTGCTGGAAAGTGTTGCGTATAGAAGGGCAGACTTTTTGGCAACATGCTGGTTCTGTTCCAACGGTTGGGAGTTTGAGCTTGCTGTGTGGACTTTGTGTATCGACCCTGGACAAGTTATTTCTCGCTCCTGATCTTCAGATGTACTGATCTTGAGCACAATAAGTAAATTTGCATTATGCTTCTCTTGCCATAGAAGAGAATTCTTTAACACTTTAACGACGAACTGCATTGGTTTCCCAGTCACTTCTAGTACATGTACGCTCGTCGTTAAAGTGTTAAAAGACATTACGTAAATGTTTGATACGGAATTGTTCGGTGTAACATAAATGTGTATTTGCCTTACGTTACATTACATTTAATGGCTAAATGTAAACAGTACGATAAACTGCTTGAAATGTAAAGTTCTTCGTAGGACTCTCAAAGATAACGTTTTAACCAGTTTACAGTTCTAAAAATAAACACAAGGCTCTTTCCTTGTAAGATAAAATGAGTGAATTGCATAATTATTATTATTATTATTCTGTGAAGATCACTGGCAGCGATCTTGTTTGACAGTTGGGGAGGGGGGGACATGGGACACTTTTAACTGATCTGGTCAAAAAAGAGGTGAGAAACATTTTTCACGAACAATTTATTACCTTTTTTTGGTGTTTCTTCAAAATTTGGGTGGGACATCTGTACACTGTGTCCCCCCACTGTTAAAGGTGGGGCTCTTGTCCCCCTCAGTCCCCCGGGATTGCTGCCCATGATGAAGATTCATAAAGCACATGTTAGTATAACTAAATACACTGCACCTGCACTAATATGCTGTGAAATAAAATATTTTAGTTGTGTATGCATGCATAGCACTTTTATTTACTTTTTAAGATGAGCAGAAAAGGTGCTCTTCAAATGCGGTTACACCGAGTATTACGCTCGTCGTTGCATTTAGAGTTGTTTCTGATAAGTTATCAGAAGCAAGACTGTTAACAAAAACAGTTCTTGTTGATATTTTGAATTTTTCTGTGCTCTTTCCACGACTACGTGGTTTTTATGTATTAATTCATTCTTGAATGGGTATTAATGTATTAATTCATTCTTGAATGGGTATTAATGTATTAATTCATACTTGAATGAACGAATTACAAGATTCGTTGACTGTGTTTCAGTATTCTTACTAGAGCTGATGAGACTTGTGCCAGCTAATTGCTGCAGTTGTTTCCAACAGTGTACGCTGTAATGTATTGTAACATAATTCATAGAGCAACATTGCAACTCTTGACTGCAACTCTTGTACAACAGAAAGTCAACACAGCCTGGGAGAATTCTGTGCTTTTACATCTGTGGCTTTGCAGCCATCTCCCTGTATGTTTGTTCTGCTTAATCGCTTATCTCATTTCGTTCCCGCTGTGTACACTCTACTCGTTACAACCGAGTTGGCTAGGGGTGCAGGTGGAGCCGAAATCTCCAAAATTTTCTGCCCTGGCGGGGATTTGAACCCCCAGCCTTTCAACTGACAGTCCATCACGCTAACCACTAGACTACCGCACACAATACAATAAAACATAAGTGAAATTTGATGATGTTTTGTTACAAAGTTCAAACGTACACAGCTTAGTTGCATTGTGCCAGTTGCCTTGTACCTTAGCTATCAACACTACAACTTACTAATTATTTCAGAGTGGTTTACTGTTTTTGGGAAGCCCATATGACAACGGAAAGGAATGGCCAGCGACCCTCGTCTGCCGAGGCTAAGAAACTGAGGTCGCTAACAGTTTGTATCAATGGATACCAGTTAGAGGTAGCTTAAGGGATTGTTCTTGTTGCACAGTCATTGGTAGTAATGCCCAGCTTACAGTGCCACGTACCCAGTTTCATAACAAAGGCTTCATGTCTTTGCAGTTCAAATCAATGCTATCTTCAGCCAACTAAATGTAAACAAAAGAAAAATGGAATTTTAGATTAATAAATCTTCTGTTTGTGGAACTCACTGAACACATGACCAACTAAAGAGCCAACTAGGGTCGTTTTAAGAGTGGTGCCACAATACTGTAAGGCAGCCACAGTTCACGACCCTTGTACGTCACAACGCAAGTTTTGCTACCATCCACTTTTGTGACGCTGGCATAGATAGTCGAATCACCAGATCCAGAATCTGCGCCAGTCACCACCTGGCCTGCTGGGTACGAGTTTACGAGGAAAGAGGTAGACTGATGAACTTCAGACGACCCTGTAGCATTACTGGACGCAAGCTTCACATCTGCACATGGTACAGTGAACACCGAAGCCAGTCCGTGATGATGTACAACCATACCACTTCCCGGTGGTACCGTATCAACAAAGATGTTTGGAGACTGCTCGCGTTGGATGACTTCAGTCTCGTCCTCTCCTAAATCACTGATGAACATCACGGAACATATCGTACGTTCGAACCCGGCATGACGGTAATCAATGTGCTTGGTGATGGCAGCAAGACTGCTCAAATGCGCTTCGCAGTACATACAGATGTACAGAAGTCGACTCGCGTGTTCGTACAAGTAGTGTGCCGCAAACATTTTCTGCGACGACGTGACAATGCGCACAAACAAACTGCGACGTAATTCTGAAGTCAGAAGGGTCATCGTAGCGAATGCCAAACGACACCTTATTACACATCACGTGACTGATCCCAAACATGTTACTGTCGCCGGCGTGTGCTTGATACGAGTGTTGCGCCACGGCAGAAATGCTGACGCTCGCAAACACGCATTCGTCGAATCTTGCACACCTGAAGTGCGGAGGCCGTTTGGACTTGAGAGCCGCAGCCTCGGAAGTTTCGACCGGATCTTCGTTCAGCGTCAGCGGTTCGTCCAAAATGTCGTGTATGTTCTGCAGGTGCCAGAGAAGCGACGCGTGATGATGCGTGACAAAGTCGCACAGTCGGCAGTGCATGAGCAGCGTGCGAGTCTTGAGATGAATGCTGTTGGTGTCGTTCTGTTCGAGATCGGCGTTGTCGTGCTCCTGGACCAGATGGTTGGCCACGTCGAAGATGCTCTGCGAGTTGTAGACGCGGTACTGAAGGTCGGAGTCGATTTCCTTGATGATCACCTTCACGTTCTCGTTGATTCCGTACTGCTGCCCGATGAAGAGCGTCTCGATCTCGGCGTAGGCACTGCGGTTCAGGTTCTTGCTCGTGTCGACGATCGACGTGGCTTTTGCCCGAAACGGTTCCACGCGAATCATCTTGTTTTTCAAGAGGAGTGACTTGTTGAGCATCTGAGCCCTCAGCTTCGACCCACACTTGGCTTTAGCGGCTACAGTCTCGTCGCTCTGTGCCACTTTCTGAATCTGTGGCTGCAAGTTATTGTTCACGTTCACGAGTAACTTGACTTGTTGTACGTTGCTCGACGCGGAATTTGTTCCCAGAAGCTGGTTGAAGACGTGCGAAGGAACAGTGACTGTCCGTAACTTGGAGGTTGTTTCACTACCTTTTGGCGTCGCCTGATCCGTCTTGCTTGTGTTCCGAAGTGTCCGAGCATCTTCTACGCCTGTTTTAGATGGAACAACTGAGCTGATCTTCAATGCAGGGCTTGACTTTTTCAGCTGAACCTGAGAAAGAAGTTTTAGCCATTGACACTCGGCTAGACTGGAAGGATCATTGTCTCCGACGACAACCCACTTGCTAGAAAAGGTATTTGATTGTGCAGGGGGCTGAACAAGTAAAAACAGCCCCATTTGCTCAATGGAAAGAACACTGTGGTGATTCACTGGTTTTCTAGGCGAGTCGACTTCAGGATTCCTAAAACTATCCACATATTTCCGAGCCAAAAGATCTGATGAAACTGTATGACAATTTAGTGTGTCTGGAGTAACCTCCTCAACCAAGGGGGCTTAGAGAAACAGTCTTTGATGTTCTCACATCTGCCTACTTGAGTGGCGGGATCACTGCAAAAATTATGCACCTTCACAGTCACACTAGAACACGTTTTTTGCGAAAGGTGTAGCATCACATCCAGAAAATTGTCAAACCGCACTGCACTTGTGACACGAAACGCGCCATTGAAGCGGAACCGCAGCGACGTGCCAGTCCACGTGGTCGGTCAAACGTCCAACGTTTGACGTCCGAAATTCACATCCGCTTGACCGAAATGGACATCGAATCTGTGGAATCACGTCTTTGTCACCTACATCCGCACTCTCATCAAGCTCTCTTTCATTGTAGAACTTTGGCTTAAAGCATGACTTGACAGAGGATAACAACTGATATTTACTGGCGATTTCTTTTTGATTCGGCTTTTTAACACGGCCTGGTCGAACCCTCAGCTGAAAACGATTGCAATACTGTCGAGATCGGTAGGGTGGAATTGCCGATAGTGTTGTTCAAGTCGGGCGAGGTCGTTTTCCCCATCGCCCGGAACACCTCCAAGGCCGTTGTTCTTCCTCAAGCAGAGCAAACACACGAGTCTACAGCTGAGAACGTGAAAATGGCGCATCATGTGCTTCGCAAATTCTAGCGGACATCCGAACTGGACTGAATTTGAATCGGCCGGTCCAACTTTTGCTGGGTCGACGAGCATGTCATATATCTGTTCATGTGGGTCTGGTTCGTACATGGAATCGACGCCGTGGCTCGTACATAGATGATCACCGAGCACGGACAGTCGCAGGTTTCGCCAGTTGCACCATCCCTGGAACTCCAACTTCTGCATCCAATGGACACAGGTGGCACGCGATGTCTACAAACTGGAGCCAAGGTTTGTGAAAATCCATGTGGTCGAAAAGTTCGTCTGTGCTGCCACAAACCGAGACACAGTATGAGCTGCAAATGGGACACGTGCCGGACCATGACCGAGAACCCCGAGCACTAAGCTCTTGCTGGTTGCCACTGGTTTTACCTCCTTCCGCACTGCTTCTTTCGTCCGCCAGATATTTCGTGTAGGTGTTGAAGTCCCCGTGGAACGGACAGTGAATAGTATAGTACTGGCGAAACGTTGGAATGCCCCTGAGTTCATCTTTGTTGTGCTTTTTCAGTGAGCTCGTCATGGCGTAGTCCATGATTGTTGTCACGTGTGAGAGATCCACAATCGACTCTGATGGTCTCCTCGGGTCCTGGCAAGCAAGGCCAGTGCGGCCTTGCTTGCCACTGGAACAGCAGTCATCAATGTTGAGGCTACATTTTGAGCCGACTGGGAAAATGACTTGTCATTTTTTGACGAGTCTTTCGATGGAAATGGATATGGTGCTGACGAACTGTTGCTGGCCTGAATCTGAGGTCTGTTTATTAGCTGACCGAGGGTGAATGCAACAATTCATTACCGCTAATTCCATCGACCTTCTTACCCCGAAGTATGAGGATCCCCTTTCCGGTCGGCTTTGTACGTCCGGTATCTGTACCTCCACCAATGCAGAGCTGTCTGGGTAGAGTCAGTGTTTCTTGTGACAGAGACTTGTCTACAACAGACTCTTTCACTGTCCTGATCAACTGGCTATTCTTGTGTACGAAAGTTATTTTAGGCAGAGCTGATCCAGTTGACTGGGTTACAACTGTTGCGATTCTGTAGCACGGCCAACTTCGGCAAAATGCCGATCAGAGGCTTTGAACCCTTATTGTAAAGGATGATATTTTTCCATCTGGTCTCTGTTACCAGACTTCCAGAAAAAGAGGAGCAAGGTTTCTGTACTTTTTCCAGGTTTCCGGATGAGCAGTCAAGCTTTCTCTTAACGCCATGAACCCCAAGTGGAGCAGGGCTGCTTTTTATGATGATTACTTTTTGAGGGGCCCTGCTCTGAAGGGGCTTTTCCGACGTGCTCACGTAGGATTGTGGATTTGTGGATCGCCCTTCAGCCATCTCCTGAAAACAGAAAAGTTTCACGATTGTTACATCTCCAAACACCTCCCGATCCTTTCCAGTCTAAACTCATCTCCTTTCTTTTCTCCCAAACTCGAATCTTTCTACACTGTAACCTAATTTCTTGTTTCCTTGACTACCAGAGGCTGACTAGAGTCTCTGCAAGAGATGATTCAATCTGACCACCATTTCCCTTCAAACCATTGACTGATGCCTTGTGCATTATTCATTCATTCATTCATTCATTCATTCATTCATTCATTCAAGGAATTTATATGGCACCCTTCAAGATACCTACTCAGAGATGCTGGCTAAAAAATAGAGATTAAGCAACTTATGTAAGCGGTGCTATAGAATCGTGAGATTGGATGATGACGATGATGATTATGATGATGATGATTATGATGATGATGATGACGATGATGATGATTATGATGATGTTGATGATGATGATGTTCTCTGCCCAAAAGCAGGTCCATTTAGCTTTATGCCACAAGGGATGAGATAAGTGAGGTAGTTTCTCGTTGCCTTCCTCACAGACAATTGTGGGTGAGCAACTTGTCCATGGTTGCTACGCAGTGGATTGAGGTAGATTCGATCCTGCAATCCTCCAGTTACAAGGCACAGAACATACCACTACACCACTGCATCCCATGAGATTAGGTAAAGTACAATCGCTGGCTGGTGCGGTGTTGGAGCGTTCATGCACCTGCACTTCTTATTACTGCACCTTTGTACTTAATAAATATTATTACTATTCAGTTACAATACTAATTAATATATTAACTTAAGAGAAGTTTGTTACTAAACCTTACACTGCATTAAATAATGAAATATTAATGCTTAACAAGTATTATTGTTATTCAACATTAACACCTAATCTTGCTATACTAACCTATGAGAAGCTAGTATTAACCTAACAATGCACTAATTATGAAAATATTATTAATTATAAATAAGTGTCATAACAGCTATTAATACTTAGGCCTAATATTAATAATATTAAACTAAAGTTGAAACAATCACACAGGCATTTCTAGTGTACCACCACGCCTATAGGAATCAACCTCACATTACTGGATAGCAAAGCACTTTTGTCTGTTGAAAGCATAAGGCCAGAACCTTTGCATTATCTACTATCCCAACTATAGAGCATGCTTGAAATCATTGCAACAAGTAAGTAGAATTTCGAATGGTTTCTCAAACCACTTAAAACCCCGTACCCTAAAGTCCTTTTACAATAACCAATCCCACATTTTTTCTATAAAATTGTCTGGGCCACACTTGTTTGTCAACACAGTAGATCATTCTAATCACAAATAAAGTCTGCTGTTACCAGATAATATATGTAACAATGTGCAATGTGGACACCAGACAGGTGGACATTTTCCTCATGTTTTGCTTCAACCCAAATGTATCTTCAATCAGAATCAGCATAGGGGAAGTAACCACTTTTACTTTTCAGTCACATCCTCACTGCATGGTTACCATTGATTCCAGTGTTTCATCCAGGACAGGCGGTTTCAAGACCTGTAGGTTGAACTGACCGTGACCTACTAAGTTACATTTTGAGGCACACTCCTGCAACCTCTGGTGTAGGGTTCGTGTTCAATTTATAGAATCGTTAGAAAACTTACTGAATCGTATCACAATCATTTACCACTTACTGCATTACTTACGCCGAGCCACAATAATGACCGCGGACTCTAGAATGTAAACAGAGCGCACTGCAGTCGTTGAAAGCTAAACGTAAGCCATTAGTTACATCAAACAAACCCTAGAGCGACTTAGTTGTGGTCATCGTGTTTGAAAAGCGTAGCAAAATTAGTTCGATCAACCAACGACTGATGTGCGCTGTGGCTTTCACGATAAATCGCTTTTAAAAAATTCTCCCCAAGAACGAAAACAAAATGATCACGTGAACAGGGGATCGGTTCTCATTTCAATCATGGCGGGTTCCTGCAGGTGCTCGATCCCCATAGGAACGCAGTATAACTGTGATAGGAATTTGTGAATGTAATATAATTTCAATCTAATTTTCAGAAATAGTTTAGTTATTTTGATAAAAGAATAATGTAGTTATTTTAATTTAATGTGACGTAAAAAATTTTCTTGGGAGGGTCTCACCGAGACCTATCCCCAAACCCCATCCCCGTTTTTCTCGAGCTTCGCACGTAGGCCCACTCGATTAGCCCTTCCATAATCAATTGTTCAGTTCCGGAACCTTTTTTCCTTAAAAAAAGACCACTGCATAAATTTATAACTTCGAAAAATACGTTTCATCGTCACACGAAAGCCGCCTTAAATAAAACAGACCAATAATATTTAGAAACCGATGCTAAGTTCGATGCTCGATCACCAACTGCAAATCATTCCTGGCAACATTATCTTTTAGATGAGTTCGGTCGAAGGAGAAGAAAGCAGTCAGAATTTCAGAGAAACTGTTGCAGTAGGCTATTATAACACGGTAGCTGAACTGTGTGTGTACAGTGTAGGCATCGTAATCGCGATCTCCAAACTTCTAAAGCGCCACTCGAAGGCCAAGCACAGGGCACCAGCCTATTCACGAGCGCTAAAGTAGGCCCTATAAGAGTAAGCTTATATCTATAGATCTATATATATATAGTAGGCCTGTTTTGCCATGTAGGCCTATATATAGTTAGGTCTACGGCCGGTTGACTAATATATCCGTTGATGACATAAGCCTAGGCCTTAGGCTAAGATAGTAAGCCATACGTCGATGGGGTCCTGAAGGATGGCCGGGATCATGCGGTTATTAATAAAAAGCCTAAGAAACTTAAAGGAAGGACTCGATCGCGAAGGTTAGTCGGTGAATGAACTACGCATACTATACGTGTGAATACTGAACACTGGCAGGATCGAGATGCTGCGTGGCAACGATCGAACAGAGGACATGTAAGCCTATAGAACGACAACGGGAATGACGCTGCGTCAGCCTGCGGGAACAGGTCGAAAGACAGCAGGAAAGAGACTGCTGGACAACAGCGCTATAAGATATATATAATAGGCCTACGTAGATCTGCGTTTCAGTCAACCTTATTACCTCCAGTCCTTGCTTACTCCAAAAACCTCTCTGTAGGCCTACCCACAGTGGCGGCGATCTTGTCTGACAGGTGAGGGGGACATTTTTGAATGATCTGGTCAAAAAAGAGATTTTAAAAAATTTCGCACGTGAAATTGGATGATTTTTTTCTTGTGTGTTTCTTCAAAATGTGTTTGGGGGGTCCGATGCATGGCGTGTCAGCCCCACTGTTAAAGGTGTGGGGTCTTGTCCCCCTCGACCCCCCCCCCATGATCGCCGCCCATGCCTACCCAACGTGGTCTTCGCTGATCACTTTCTCATTCTGAAAATGCTGTGGACAAGAACGGCGATTTAGGCGCACCTTTTCTGTTGCTGGCCCTATTTAAACTGTGTAACTCTCTTCCGGGTAAGGTCCCTTCTGTGAAGTCTGTTCTGGCCTTCAGATCTTAACTAAAAATATATTGGCGCTATAGGAGTTCTTAGATTAGATACTTAATTGCATATGGATGGGTAGGCCCAGTGCTTTTTTCTCGAAAAAAGGTACCGCAACGGAACGATAAGTTCCGGAACGAAATAATTAGGGCCTATTGGCGGGTTAAAATCTCGAGAAAAACGGGATTGGGGTTGGAAGTGGTCTCAAAAAACACTGAAAACAGTTCAAAACACTGAAATTAAATTAAAATAACTAAATTATTGTTTTTATTATTAAAATAAATAAATTATTTTCTAGTACCTGAAAAGGTGTCGAATCGGCTAAAAGAAAGCACTGGGTAGGCCTACCTATGCAGAGGTAACAATTTGTCAAATATCTCGTACGACAGAAATGATCGACGTCAATCTATTAGTTAGGGGCCATCCATATATTAGGCCTAAGTACGCAAAAATCCGGGAAAATTGGACCCCCTCCTCCAGAGCTGTAGTGGTAAAATTAGAGGTGAGTATACGCTAACGGCCATTTTTCCTAAACAAAATACTGTAGCGTATCTACAGTATTTTGTGAGTATACGTTACAGTATTTTAATATAAATAAATATAAATATTTTGTGAGGTAAGTAAACGGTCTCTAGAGGTGAGTACGCGCTGTATACCCGCGTATACCCTCGACTACAGCCCTGCCCTCCTCCCCTGTTCGCAAGCGTACTTTCTTCCACACACCCCCCCCCGCGTAGGCCCGTACGCTTGACGCACACCCCCTCCGAAGACCAGCTGCAGAAAGTGTTTCGGCAGCGACTGTCTGCACTTTAGGCCAGATTGAAGGATGAGAGAGGGCCAGTATAGACAAATTATAGGTGTCTCGTTCACAGCACAGAATAACTGCACATGGCTTTTATATAATGTAATAAAATGCCATCGGACGACTATAGAGCAATAAAGAGTTATAAATAGGCTAATGTGGACGTCATAATTAGAAATTTATTTTGTGTACGTACACATTTTGTCACCCCCTCCTCCCCCCCGTTCGCACCCGTACGCAAAATCGCCTAAATCCGACCCCCCGACCCCCCTAACTGCGTACGTAATATGTGGATGGCCCCCTACAGGAATCTCGCGGCGTTCGTTCTAAATCTCGTCATTGCGATCGCTTCGTTTGAGCTGTTAAGACGTTTCTTGTCTGCTTGTGCTCAGTTGGTTCGCGGTTTTTCTTACGTTTCTTGAGTATGGCTTCCCGAGTGCGGAAGTTTCTGCGTAGGGTAGGGCGCGGGCTTCGGAGGTCGTAAGTTGAAACAATTCTGAATTGTTTGTAGCTGCGCGTAATAATAGTTGAAACCGATGCATGTTAGATTAAAATTGTATTACAAGGACTAGCCTACTGGTTTAAGCAAAAATAGGCCTAATATTGACTAATGAATTATAGTAGGGCCAGCGGAAAAGATGCTCGGATTGGCCATAAACGCAATATCTTGCGAAAAGTAAATTGACTGATTTTTAGTTTATAATTTAAGCGAATTAAATTAGCGAAATATTTTGGACTCAGGTCATTTCGTCAGGCGAAAACTGTACAGGTTTTACAAAAACCAATGGTGTAGGCCTAACTAGGATAATAATAATTGTTGATATTTTGAAACAGTGGCCAGTTTATGATCGAATAATGATCGATTGAAAGTTTGGCATTCAGGTATAATAATATTGTCTCTAGAAGCTGTGAAGCGCCATGATGGCGCTTATTAGAGAGCTTTGTTTATGTTAATAATGCTCTCCCATAATCCTTGGCGCGATCGATGAGTGCCGGATCCAATCAAATTGCAGCTTATACTTGACCCGATGACTTATGGGAGTTTTCGATGAGTGCCGGATCCAATCAAATTGCAGCTTATGCTTGACCCGATGATTTATGGGAGTTTCGGTCACTCTATCCAAGGATTAATGATCTCGTCCGCATTGCGAAAGCATTGCCTTCTGGGAATCTAGGAGTACCGATTATGAAGGATAGAAGAATTATTATTATGCGAAATGGCCGAATAAAAACTTCTACATTAAGTATCGTTGTACCATTTGAATAATAATGAGTGAATGAATAATATGAATAATATGATATATTATATATCGAGCATCGACAGTAGCATTTCACATCAACGTCTATTTGTAAAATGTGTTTGACATGCATTACTAAAGGGCTACTTACTTACCTAGTATTCTCACTGTATACATTTGAGTTTTTCCAAGTATCCCAGAATGATAGTAATCGCATGGCGGACAAGACGAAATGTAATGCTGGGCTGGGCAGTGCGCGTAATTTTGTGGAAATGTAAAACCAGTAATGTTTAACAGCGAAAAAAGGTAGAAAACTAATCGGGCGTTATGGATAGTGAAAAGTACAATGGATGCAGGTCTTAACAAGCAAGTAGTTGTCTTTTTCGACATTTTTGCAATGTTTAATACTGTGCATCACGCGAGGGTTACTGCCATTTGATGTACAAAAGTGAATTTTGTTAAACTTGTAAGAGCTGACTGCTCGATCAGACAGTAAGATCTTCGAGAAATAGCATTTCCTCGGTCACTTCATGAGCCCTTGCGGCGTCTTTGTGAGGACAAGTACTCGCATCGCAAGAGAGGGCATCTTTTCAAGCTACCACTTGTTCAGTATAAACTGTTTAAAAATAATTTTGTTAATCAGATGCAAATAAAGGCTGTTTACTTACTAGGGATGTGAGTGTGATTGACACCTGATATGTATATATATTCTTTTATATGCAGTACATCGAGTGCTTAAACTTTACCAAAAATGTTTGTTGTGTGACTTAAAGATTTGGGTGCCTGGCTGTCCGAGACCCAGAGGCCTACGACATCGAGGCTCAGCTGCTGGTGGCCGCCGTCATCCAGCATGGTAGGATTTGATCAGATCCACTAATTTGATGTTAAATATAAATATTAATATAAAAGACTGCTTTGTTTTGATTACTATATGGAGTTGTGAAATTCTTTAATTTTTCAGTCTTCTCGAAATCCATATGTATGATCAGTTTGATCGTTTTAAATTGCACAACCACGTGTTGCTTGCCTTGTTTGACAAGACCTGTCATGCAGTTTGCTGTGCGTGTTTGTGCGTAAATTGGTCATATTTGTTTTACAGTTAAACACCGATGGAATAAGAATAAAAATGGCAGGACTTGCTTATTCGCAATAAATTAAAAGGCTCTCTATTTTCTGTTACAGCTGCTGCTGTGGTCGCAGCCTCTCCGTTGGTCACTCCTTCTGCCTCATCATCCTCTGCCTCACCCTGGACCGGATCTTCCCCTTCTCAGCCTCCTTCTGGATCTTCTGGTTCACCCGTTTGTGTTGTGATGGACGACAGTGTTCCTCCTCCTCCTCCTGCTCCGTCCGGTAATTGTCATTTTTGTTACGTTTTAATTAAATTTTAATGACTCCATAAACTGAAGTTAAAGTGTCTTAGCTGAAGCGCCCAAAGTCGGGTTATTTTCTGGAAAGAGAGAAACAACTGGCTCAGAACTCACTGTTTGTAACTGAGCTTAAATCGAATGCTTGACCAGTCGTCAATTGGTTTAAAGTTTCACAGACTGAAATGCAAAGGAAAATCACTAAAAGCTTACTTGAAGTAAAGTGTAGATGACCGTACAGACTTAATGCAGATGCAGCATTACGATTCAGGAAGATGAGAGGATGACTTTTGATTTCTTTATAATCATAGTGATTTCAGTTTGATCGTTTTAAATTGCACAACCGCATTTTGTTTGCCTTGTTTGACGAGTTCTGTCGTATTTGTTTTACAGTTAAACACCGATGGAATAAGAATAAAAATGGCAGGACTTGCTTATTCGCAATAAATTAAAAGGCTCTCTATTTTCTGTTACAGCTGCTGCTGTGGTCGCAGCCTCTCCGTTGGTCACTCCTTCTGCCTCATCATCCTCTGCCTCACCCTGGACCGGATCTTCCCCTTCTCAGCCTCCTTCTGGATCTTCTGGTTCACCCGTTTGTGTTGTGATGGACGACAGTGTTCCTCCTCCTCCTCCTGCTCCGTCCGGTAATTGTCATTTTTGTTACGTTTTAATTAAATTTTAATGACTCCATAAACTGAAGTTAAAGTGTCTTAGCTGAAGCGCCCAAAGTCGGGTTATTTTCTGGAAAGAGAGAAACAACT
The DNA here is from genome assembly GCA_963556255.1 of Allolobophora icterica. Taxonomy (NCBI): domain Eukaryota; kingdom Metazoa; phylum Annelida; class Clitellata; order Crassiclitellata; family Lumbricidae; genus Allolobophora; species Allolobophora icterica. The sequence goes on along the minus strand of OY744614.1, from coordinate 45,319,949 downwards.
GGCTCAGAACTCACTGTTTGTAACTGAGCTTAAATCGAATGCTTGACCAGTCGTCAATTGGTTTAAAGTTTCACAGACTGAAATGCAAAGGAAAATCACTAAAAGCTTACTTGAAGTAAAGTGTAGATGACCGTACAGACTTAATGCAGATGCAGCATTACGATTCAGGAAGATGAGAGGATGACTTTTGATTTCTTTATAATCATAGTGATTTCAGTTTGATCGTTTTAAATTGCACAACCGCATTTTGTTTGCCTTGTTTGACGAGTTCTGTCGTATTTGTTTTACAGTAAAACGCCAATGGAATAAGTAAATTGAAGGACTTCGTAGCTTATTAGCTAATTAAAAAGCTCTATATTTTCTGTTTCAGCTGGTGCTGGCCTGGCTTCCTCCTCCTTCTCCTCCTCTTCGGCATCACCCTGGCTGGCTCCTTCCTCTGGCTTCGTTTCCGCTTCTGCTTCCTCTGGTCCCTCTGTTCCATCGTTTCCTGACCTGTCTTTTGCTGCTGGCCCAGTGGACTCAGGTAATTGTCATTTTAATTACTTTATAACTAAACTATTTATTATTGTGATTTTGACACGTATAGCTAGCTACTTGAATATATTATATGTACATATTATATTTACGTATTTATATATAAACTTTATCTAGATTATCAGGCGTAGGTTAAACGCCCAAGAAGTAGCTTGCTACTGACGATGCTACAGAAGCCTGGATGCAATCGATCAAAAAGCTTTATGTTTTGTGTTACATAAACTGACTTCGTCCTGTTAGACGAGCTTGGATGTCTGTCATCGGGTGACTTTAATTTTAATGACTCCACAAACTAAGTAACAGTGTTTTAGCTGAAGCACCGAGTCGGGCTGCTTTCTGTAAGGACAGGAAGAATTGGCTCAAAACTCAGTGTTTCTAATTGAGTTTGAATCAACTACATGACCAATCATTAGTTGAAAATTTCGCAGACTGAAATGCAAAGGCAACTCACTAATTACATGAAGAAGAGCGTACATGAACTGAGAAACTCTGATGCAACATAGGATTCACGAGAAGAGGAAGGCGACTGTTGAATTCTTTATAATTATAGTCATTTCACTGCTTCTGCATAATTGCATAATAAAATTAAAATTGTTGAGCTGTGTAGACCTCTGCATTAAAGTCCAGTTCTTCCTTTTCTTCACCTGAACTTTGTGGCTTTTATCTGGAAGGAATTAGTGCTGTCAGGCATTGCATTGCATCATGAAAATTATGTACACAATTTTGTATTAAATTGTTTTAAAATGGCCGTGTCTAAGCCGGGGAGGGTTTGTCAACCATAATTTTGGAGTGTTTGAGAGTTTATGATTTTTTGGCAGCAGTATTAAAATTCTGCTTTCTGTGGTAGGACTCTCTCTGGACTTCTTCATTGATGTTCCAGGTAATCCTGAATTTATTTTCTCATCAAAAGTTGTTCTTTCTCAGCCTTTCAGATTCACTGTCCCTACATTTACTTGCAGAGATTTGCTTAGCATATTTTATCTTAAATAAGATCGGTGATATAGTTAGTAGGTGTGAAGATTATGTACCAGATTTGGTTCTAATTTATGTGGCAAGTTAATTTTTTCCTAAGATGTGATGATTTGCAGGCAGATGGTGAAAGTTCTAGATTTGGACTTTCCATGCAGAGTTTAAAACCAGTTAATGCCAACAGCGTGAAAACAAAAGAAATGTAATTATTTCAGTGATCAACAGCTAACGAATATTTTCCAGAAGGAAGATTTTGCTCGACTTAGATTTTGAAACTAGCAGAGGACATTCTGATAGGATGAATAGGAAATTATGATATTGCAGTTTAATAATAAATAAATAAACTGAATAAATTGCTGAACTGTTTATGATGTACTTGCAATAGTAACAAGTTACTGCATTACATTGCAGAGCTCGTCCTGGAGCCGGACTTGGAGGACGGGTTCCTGACCGCATCCGAAGGCAGCGACACAGGTTTGTGAAATTATACATGTGGCCATTTTAGGCGCCGTAGCCGAGAGGTTAGAGGCTTGGCCTGTAGTGCGGAGAGTACGGGTTTGAGCCTCCACTGAGGCGGTCATTGTGTAGGGACGATTTAAGCAAACCTTTACACGCAGTTGGTCAGCTCCGTCGATGTTATGCTGTAGGGTCCTTCTGAACTTTGGAAGGATGGCAATTGCAAAATGCACTTGAACTGAACTAGAGGTGTTGAGGATTTCTTCGAAGAGTTTCGTACAAGATTATTTCCGACGAAAAGATAATTTCTTTGCTGATATTGTTTTTGTTGAAGAAAAAAAAGCCATGAAGAGTTTATTTCTACTAGCAGAGTAAAAGACTTTTGATGTGATTTCAGATTCCTGGTTCCAGTCGGCGGCCGAGGACGAGGATTCTTCCTGTGGGGAGGAGTGCGGCCGATCGGCCTGGACACTTTACGCCAGGAGGAGCTTATCGCTTTGGTTAGGTGTGCCTATGGTGGACCGGGTGGTGTTGAGCGATAGCACGACGTGGTGTAGCTCGGATCAGGTAATTATGCACTGATTTTTAAATTTTTTAACAATTACATTGGGAAATTAATTGCACTGTACATTGTATTGAACTGTTTGATGTATGGCGGCATTAGCAATAAATAAATTATTATTATTTATTACTTAAATGATTTATTATGACACTAACTACAGCGAGCCAGTAATAAAATATGTTTCTTCTAACTGAAAATTTGCTGTCAAAGCTGTTCTGGTTTACAGTATCACGAGAATTATATCTTGCTACTTACGCCAAAACTCAGAAACACTTCGGACGCGAGAACATGAAATCACGATCAGATTGGGTTTCAAGCTCTTTCGGAAAGAGGGAAGGAAAGACGACGAGCAGTGATTCTCGCTCATTTAGCTTAATTACTGAATTTTCAATTTTCTGCAAATTGCCACAGTTGAATCTGTTGTAATTGCTGGCCACAGAGTGTCTTCCATAATTTTGCACCTGAAGAGAATGGGGTAAAGTCGGATGGAAATAATAGTGCAGAAGTGTTTCAGGTATTGTAAAGAACTGGGAGCGAAGTTTGTGCTAACTGATTGTTCTTGTTTTGTAGAGTTCGGCTCCCTGAGGCTTGCCTTTCTTCTCTCCTGCTCCTGGTCATCTCATCCGTCTCGTGCTCCTGGTCGTCTCATCCGTCTCGTGCTCCTGGTCGTCTCATCCGTCTCGTGCTCCTGGTCGTCTCATCCGTCTCGTGCTCCTGGTCGTCTCATCCGTCTCGTGCTCCTGGTCGTCTCATCCGTCTCCTGCTTCTGGTCGTCTCATCCGTCTCCTGCTTCTGGTCGTCTCATCCGTCTCCTGCTTCTGGTCGTCTCATCCGTCTCCTGCTTCTGGTCGTCTCATCCGTCTCCTGCTCCTGGTTGTCTGCTGGTCGTCATCCCATCTCCTGCTCCTGTCTTCTACCTGGTTACATTCAGTTTCTCCCTCCCATCCATCTATCTACATCCTCCTCCCATTTACCTAACCTATTCCTTCCATCAGTCTTCCACACCCATCCATCCATCTACACAATCCTCCACTTGCCTCCCTCCGCCAATCTACCACACCCTTCCACCTATCCATCTACACAATACTCCAACTTGCCTCCCCTCCATCAATCTACCCCACCCTTCCACCTATCCATCTACACAATACTCCAACTTGCCTCCCTCCACCAATCTTCCACACCCATCCATCCATCTACACAATCCACCCACTTGCCTCCCTCCGCCAATCTACCACACCCTTCCACCTATCCATCTACACAATACTCCAACTTGCCTCCCCTCCACCAATCTACTGTTTTCCTGTCTTCTCTGTGGCCTTTCCTCTTCTCTAGAACCCTTTGCCCTGCTGAGTAGCTATGTTGTCTAGAAGCAGTGCTATATGAGTTAGGGGGCTTTAGAATTAGATTCAGTTATGCTAAATGGAATCCTTCTCACCTTGGATTCCAGCAGACATGCTATGGTCATCTTTGTTTTAGTTGTTATCACATCCATTCATTTCATATTTCATTTCATGGCTCGCAGAGGAAGGTGGTTGGGAGAGGACGGCGGTTGGGAGAGGACGGTAGTTGGGAGAGGTTGGTGGTTGGTGGAGTGTGGTGGTTGGTGTTGAGGTGGTAGGTGGTGGTTGGTGGTTGGTGTTGAGGTGGTAGGTGGTGGTTGGTGTTGAGGTGGTAGGTGGTGGTTGGTGGTTGGTGTTGAGGTGGTAGGTGGTGGTTGGTGATGGATGGTTGAGGTGGTAGATGGGGGTGTTGGTCGGTGGAGGGTGTTGGACGGGGGAAAGGTGTTGGACGGGTGAAGGTGTTAGACGGGGGAAGGTGTTAGACGGGGGAAAGGTGTTAGACGGGGGAAGATGTTGGACGGGGGGAAGGTGTTTGTTGGTTTCTGGTGATGGCCGACTTAGGCTGGTGATCAACGTCAGATGGTGGTCGGAGTCGGTTGGTGTTTGGTGTTTGGTGGTGCAGAGAAACTGTGGCTTTGAGGGGGGTTGTGGGGGGGAGGGGGTGCCTCGTGTGGTCCTCGTAAACTCCAGCCAAAGCGAAGCGCAAAGGTCACTGCCAGCTTACTCGTATCCGAGCGTTGGGTCGCCGTCCCTCACGGGGGCTGTCCAGAGGGCGAAGGGAAGGGAAGGGGGGAGTTCAGCGGTGTTCCATGTCTGCTGCTTGACTAGACAGTCAGAGAGTGAGGGCAGAATGCTTGCCACGGCCTCTTTCGTTGAGTATGGGGGGGCCGGGAACGTGGATGATGGGATGGATTCGGTCAGGGGTTCTTGAAGAGGGAGTCTTCAGATTTGCAACGGAGACTGGGAGTGATGAGTAAAAGAGCCTGAGGGTGATGCGGTGTTTGGGAGAGGAGGTGAGACTGCAGTTTTCAGAGGATGTCCGTTTACAGAATTGAGGTGTAGCGGTGGTATATGCATCGGTTGGAGAGCTTACCCGTGAGTAGTGATTGCGGGGTGGGAGAGAGTGGGATAGTAGGGCAGTCGGGTAGAGCGGGATGGGGAAGAGTCCGCAAAGATACTGCGACTGGGAGAGTTGTAGGCAGTTGTAGGGTTAGCGATGGGACTTTGAAGTGGATGCGATTTAACTGGTTATTGACCGCTTTTTATTCAGTTACCAGCTTTTGATGTTGTTTTACACACTAAGTCCTTGGGGTACAAAAGTACATCAAGATCAAAAATGTGAATGCATATCTCGGCTTGTTGCCGAGATATTTTGGTGACCTTTTAAAATGACGCTGAGCACATATGGGTCAGAATGTTACTAATCAACTGCCTTGTTTATAGTATGTCGACAGCTGTGCAAGGTCAAAACTACTGATCTCAGTGACTTAGGATCACGGTGCCAATGTCGTTTGATGGCTGTCAGTATTAGAGAGTGACATGGTAATGGGGAAAGAACCGGCGGTAATACCGTGGAGATGGTATAAAGTAGGGCATAACCGGGTAGACATTTTCCACCGAGTATTTGGCTGTACTATTTGCCGGATCCGGGTACGAACCGAGTACCATTTGTTCCATATGCGGAGCTTCACATTTTCATGTAATAAAAAAATTATCGAACAAATTTTTGTACTTGTAATAACTGACTAATACATTTTGAATTTTAGAAATAAATAATCAGTTAAATGGACATCTGTTGACATCAGTTGTGGACTTCAGGTGTTGGTGTTTTTTGTACTTTTCTGCTTCAAAATGAAATGCTAGATGAAGCTCAGAGCTAATATTATGAGCCTACAAATTCCGACTTGTGAGGCAGACAAGCAACTATTTGCATATACAGTATTTGCTGATTCAAATAGTGCCGAAAAACTGCATATTTGGCCGAGGCAAATTTCCGAGGCGATTTCCGGTTATGCCCTAGTATAAAGGCTTACGGTAATACCGTGGGGATGGAAATAATATCACGATAATTACCGCGGTAACGGTTTTAGCATTGTCCACTGCATGAAATAATTAATTAGTATTTACTCTTAACGGGTCTGCTTTTTCAATGTCTTTGCATTGCTCTATATCATTGAAAACTTGAATATTCGATTTCTTTCCACCTTCCAGTCCGCCTTGACTGTTTAAGAGTGAGCACGTATATCATAATTTGAATTTGAAGTATGCTCTGTTTTAAGCAACGGGACTGTGTCTGCACTGGCGTGAAACTTTCGTGCCACTATGTCCTCGCGTCCTCTGCGTTGGAATGCTTTTGACGGTGTGATCCATGTGGTCAAATCTCGCCTCTGGCAGCACTCGCTTTCTCTGCAGTATGCTGGGGTCCGTGCTTGTGGTCTGGGCAGATTGAATATTGACTGTGTGCCATGTAAATTCCAAGAAATCAAGTTTCTCAGTCTCTTTGGAAGGACTCTGTCTGTGGACCTCGGGAATGAAAAGACCGGCCACAGCCGCTTCGTGGTTGCGGCTTGAGACCCGGTAGGTTGCAAAGGTTTGGTCAACACAGTCGACACCACTCATGTATCTGTTGTAGACACCGACCACGTGCGGCCGAGGAACAGATATGGCCTTTGCGGAATGACAGAAGCCAGTGTGACTCCTTTATGCAGTAATAAGCACGTTTCGTTTGCTTCAGCAATGTCTGTGGATCTTTCAGCGCTGCCTTTTTGGTTCGATTCTTGCTGCTTACTGTTGTAGGCGATCACGTGCAATCGTGCTCCAATGCAGGACCAGCACTGGCTGGTGACTTACAAATGCCCTGAAGATCTTAATGCTGTGCAGGATGATGCCTTAGGGGTCATCCATAAAGGACGTCCGCAACGAGGGGGGAGGGGGGTAATCGAAATGCGGACAAGGGAGGGAGGGGGGTTATGACCAGTGCGGACGTCCGCATCTAAACTTTTAAATTTGATGGTTTTTTAAACACCACCACCTTGTTTCAGCCTTCCCCGAAAGACGAAAATGTCAGTGAAGTGATCGCCTAAAACCTCGTGCATGGTATAACCTTTAGTGCAACCTTAAAGAGGCTTTTATTACTGCACATCCTGCGATGTGAAACCCGAACTGTCACTTAAACGTGCACAGGAACTTTGGAATAATTGTAAAAAGAATGATGATGATGACATTAAATATTGGCTTAGGCATGCAGACTAAGCCACATAGGGGGCGGGAGGGAGGGTAAGGTCCAGTGCGGACAAGGGGGAGAGAGGGATCCAAAGTAGGTCATATTTTGCAGACGTCCTTTATGGACGACCCCTTAAGGCTGTGCCCCATCTAATTCTGAGGGAGTTGTGTGTCTTGGTTGCACCCATGCCTGGTTGTGTTGGACGGGGCGACCTGGCTGTTGTCCGAACTTCTGTGGTGCAGTGTGGAAGCTTTGCTGTGATCGGTCCAATTTTCTTGACCATATGAGCGCCTTCATCATACTTTACATATGAAGCCATTCCACTCAACCGTGGAATTCTGTCGCTAGGTCGATCGGGAGCGCCTCTCATGAATTTGTCTTGAAGAAGGGCTGTTTAAATCTATGTTTAAAATTACAACAGTGCAACTCCTGGAAAGACTAGTGACAGCTAGCAAACGCAATGCACTGATGGCAAGTTTCATGCTTTTGGCACGTGCTTAAATTATTTCCTGTCCTTCGGTGATCTGTCTGAGATCGCATTCCGTAAATACTCCGTTGGTGCTTGTGACACTAGAGCTGAGTGTGGTTGTGTTTACTATGTGACACCACATTATTCTGTCTCTATGCTTCTTTATCTAGTAAGTCGAATGTGGCTTTCAAGTCCACTTAAGCAATCCAAAGTTGTTTTTGGTACTCAGTGCAGGTTATGGATGAGAGTGTAAATCCTGTTTGCTGTGGACCTGCCTGGAGTGACTTTGCTTTTGTCTTCTATGCTTCAGGAGCAGATCCTTCACACGTCGTAATACCTTCCATGCGACAGACAGAACAGTAATGATTCCACAACAGTTTTTACATTCTTTCCTGTTACCGTTGCCTTTGTAGAATGACTCTGAATGAGAGTTTTAACTCCTCTTTGCCAGGATTACTTCTGTCTGTGTGATTCTGTTTGATGCCTCTGAGTAAGCCACTTAAAGCGGGCACTCTCCATTAATTATGTCAACAAAATGGGGGAGGGATGGGGTTTGAAAAAGTTTGACAGTTCTTCACAGGGGGGAGGGGGTGTTCAAGGCAAATTGACGTCAACAATCAAAAAGCAACCATAGATTCGGAAAGTCTTCATGAGCGATCCATTTCCTCGTTGTTTGTAATTTAATCAAAATTTATGCGATATTTTCTTCGTTTAAAATTTTCTTGTTTGTTGTTCCCCAGATTATTAGAAGCTGCGCTTCATAATCTTTTAAATGCAAATATCCTGGGTTCTTTTGTCAAATCTAATATTTCGAGTTTCTTTTCGATGGAAAGATATTGGAGGGGGGAGTAAATTTGTTTTGACATAATTTTGTTAGGGGGGTCCTTGAATGTTTGACAGTTGTTGGCAAGGGGGAGGGAGGGGGTCAAAAACTGCCTAAAATTTGTTGACATAATGGACGAAACCCCTAACAGATTTCTTGCACTCAGTGTGGCAAGAGTAGTAACAACTTAGCAATTTCCATTGTGTAATGAGTCAAGACGAGTGGAAGAAAATGTCAAGCCATCTAGATACCCCCTCCCCCAAAAAACTCATGCACTTGCATGGACCCAGCCTGTGCAGGGTTTGGGCCAGCTGCCCTGTGGCAATTCTATTGCATATAATAGCTAAACAGAACGCCAAAATAAACTGTTTTATACAGGGTGGGCCAGCTTAAATGCACCGACTTTGCATGCATATAACTCCATTTTGATCCGAATTTTGCGAACTGATAAGGGATTTCATGCGTTTCAAATAATTAGAGTTTCCTAACAGAGGATGGAATAAAAATACGTTGAATCATTTGATACGGAAAGTTGACGAAACAGGAACTTTGCATCGTAAACCACGAATCGGTACTCACGGCGCGCACGCCCGCTAACATTGCTGGTGTGTCTGAGTTAATTTGCAGTCAAATTTCTGGCTATATGGTTTCATTTTTTGTGCAGTTACTGTTAAAATTGTCATGAATTATTGTTTTTAATAGCTAGTTACTGCAAAAATGATGACTTTTGTTATGTCACGATCTACATGGGGTCATCCTTAAAGGACGTCCGCAACGAGGGGAGTGATGGGTAATCGAACTGCGGACAAGGGAGGGAGGGAGGGGGGTTATGACCAGTGCAGAGGTCTGCATCTAAACTTTTAAATTTGATAGTGTTTTAAACACCACCTTGTTTCAACCTTCCCCAAACGACGAAAATGTCAGTGAAGTGATTGCCTAAAACCTTTACTGTAACCTTAAAGAGGCTTTTATTACTGCACATCCTGCGATGTGAAACCCAAACTGTCACTTGAATGTGCACAGGAACTGTGGAATAATTGTAAAAAGAATGATGACATTAAAAATTGGCTTAGGCATGTGGACGTCCGCATAGGGAAAGGGAGGGAGGGTAAGGTCCGATGCGGACAAGGGGGGAGGGAGGGATCCAAAGTAGGTCATATTTTTCGGACGTCCTTTATGGACGACCCCCATGATGTAGGCTAAAGCTACAGTAAAAAATGTGTTTGAATCTTAATAGTAGAGCGAAATCTCTTTAATTTGACGCATTAAGTATAAAAAACTTACAGAAATTGGCGGAGTTATATGGATGCCAAGTCGGTGCATTTGTGCTGGCCCACCGTCTATAATAGCATTTCTGGATTCCAGAATTTTGCAACTCTGAAGTGTTAAAAGTGAAATCAAAACTTTGAAAACTTTTTGCACAAATATTTATTTTTCAACATCAAAACAAAGGCTGAGTAACTGGATGTGATTTTACCCTTTTGTTCCCAATGAACCCAGATTAGATTCAGTGTAATACTGGATCTTTTCAAATAGGCTAGCGTGATTTCGTCTACCTAGATGGCGCTACAATAATAGTCTCAACGTCGGCCATGTGCGACTACTCTCCATGTTTGCTTTGACAGCCATATTTCATCTTCAACAAAGGTGAGATAATTGTTATGTTGCTTTTGTTTAAATGTTTTTCCTGTCAGATGAGTTGTTATGTTATTTAGCAAAATAATTACAGAGAAAAGGTGAGTTTTGAACATGACTCCATTGAAGTCAGCGGGCATCAAAGGCTGAAACCATGTATACGATTACATTTCATGCTGTTTCTGCTTGACTGTTTTGACTCGACAGGAAATTTTAAAATCGTTTCTCCACTCACTGAGAAATGACTTTTGCTGCCAAGAAGTGTGTTCAATGAGATCTTGATAATTGTGCCATCATGTTTCAGTGTAGCATACTGCAGTCGGTGAGCTTGTGCATAAACATGACTGTATTATACAATGACTCGACAGGAAATATTAAAATCGTTTCTCCACTTACTGAGAACTAACTTTTGATGCAATTGCTTCTAATTTTAATATTTTAAATTCATCAAGATCATGCATGGATTGTGATGTGGAGTGGCGCAAAACAAGGAGTGGTCGAGGGGCAACACATCTGGTTTTAATACCAGATGCTGATATTGGGGAGGGGGATAGATGAATGATAACACTCTTGCATGAAGAACATAAGATCTTGAAAGATGCAGTTCGATACCTGTAAGCCCCTCTGGATCGACTCAGCCTTCCACTCCCTAGGGGAGCAGTAAAATGAGTGGGCACGTAACCAGCTGCCAAGAAGTGCATTCAATAAGGTCTTGATAATTGTGCCGTCATGTTTCAACGTAACATACTGCAGTTTGTCGGTGAGCTTGTGCATAAAAATGAATGTATTATATATTATTTCAGGTCCAGAATGTGCGACCACTTCTGAATATTGTACGAGATGCACGTCTACAGCTTGAGCCCGAAGCAGAGATGAGAACGGATGACCAGATGAGTCGTTTGAAAGCATGGATGTCCGTCAGTGACCGCAACGGCAGAAGAACAACTGTGCCGTCGACTCCTACTTCATGCGATGGATCAGGAAGACCAACTCATTCGGAACCAAAACAGAGATGCAGTCGGATATTGTGTGCATGTTCAAAGTCCATCAAGTGCAACTGTGTCAAAGGACAAAAACTGTTTCGTACTTATCATACTTGCTAATGATGACTCTACAAGTGCTTATTGTATTGCATTACAAAACTTTTAAAGTGCCTCTACCCAGTGCCCACCAATCAGAGGCACTCCCAGTGCGAAAGTCCTTGGGACTGAAGGCAAGTTTTACGACAGAGAAAAGCTGTGGCAGGACCACCAGATAGTACTGCAGACTGGACCGAAGGAGGAAACGGATTCCACAATGAAGGACTGATTCCACAATGAAGGGCCAATACTAACAAAGGAACGAGACTGGGCCATCGCCGTTCTCACTCGAGGAACAAATGAGTCAAGCCGATCAGAGGAACGAAGAGGGCGAAGGGAGCTAGCTGAAGCAGGAAGACGTAATGAGTCTCGCAGGTATTTAGGAGCAAGTCTCAGGTAAGATCGGCAAATATGGACTATCAAGAATGACACCCAAGTTACGGACAGATGTAGAGAAGGTATAAGAAGGAAAGCTTTGAGATACGAGAGGTTCAACCTTAGCCAGTTGTTGACGAGTGCCAAACCAAATCGGTTGGGTCTCTGATGGGTTTAAAGAAAGCCGGTTTGAGGACAGCCATGCTTAAGGTCATGAGAGAGAGACTGAGAGAGCATCAATGCGAGCAATAAGGGGAAGCTGAGCAGAAGGGGGCCAATGCACGCAGGCCTGGGCGTCATCAGCATAGAGGTGGTCAGTGGTTAAATGTGTTACAAAGATAGGGGCCATCCATATATTACGTACGCATGGAGGGGAGTAACCGAAATGCATGTGCCTGTGTACGTTTGCGAACGGGGGGCGGGGGTCTGTTGATAATGTATGTACGCAAATTGATCGGCCTTCAAGAGCTAGAGTTCAGTCTTTCCAGTTATCTGGTACTACCAGAGGAAGTAGGACTGTGGGAGAGGTGTCGCTTGTATGCGACCTTACCTCTGAACGCTATTATTAAACTATCACATAACTCAACAGTGAGTCCATGGATTACTCATCCTTCAGTCTGGCCTAAAGTGCAGACAGTCGCTGCCTGGACCTGTGTAACTGACACATTCTGCAGCTGGTCTTGGGAGGGGGGTGCATCAACTACATACACAGGTGGGGGGGTTGAAAAAAGTACGCGTGCGAACAGGGGGTCCAATTTTCCCGGATTTTTGCGTACGTAATATATGGATGGACCCATAGAGGAAATATCAGCTGTATAAAGCAAGTAAAGGAGTGGGTCAAGTACTGATCTCTGGGGGGAAACCCAAACTTGACAGCAACCCAGTGTGTTCTGGAGTCACCAAAGGTTATCATCAGTGTGCGGTCTGTGAGATAGGACCAAAACCAAAGAAGAGAGGAGCCCCTGAGACTAGGATCTTTGAGGGAAGGGAATATGAAGCCCATTCCTTGGAAGAAGGGAGTTATGTACTTAATTACGTACTCGTGTGTGTCATTTGAATGATGATAATTTCATTGTAATCATTACAAGAAATATGTCTAAAATGAAATTTTTACTTTCCGACCATTGTATGTGTGTTTCGTGTTATGTTACTGATTTAAACGGAGGACAAAATATTTTTTCGTGAATCAAAATAAATTAGGAGTGAAAGGTTTAAAAAATAAGGAAAAATAAATATTAGTCCTTTCAAGAAAATATGGTCGTTAACCAGTTAAGAACGGGAGTTAGTGATTCTTGGATGGGTGTCCTGGTGACTCCCATCTGGCTGAAAATCCCTGAGGAAATCCACTTCAAAGTCCTATCGCTAACCGACAACCAGTGTTTCAGTTGTTGGGGGGTGGGGGGAGAGTTCAACCCCCTAGCTCGTCCTGTAATCCCACAGCTAAGTAACTGAAAAGCTGTTGAGAAGTCAGGTCTTGACCTTCCCCTGGCTGTTTGATGAATTACTGAGGACCTGACTGTCCAATTATTTTGTGGGGGGAGAGTGCAACCCCCTAGCACTTCCTGTAACCCCACAGCTAAGTAACTGAAAAGCTGTTGAGAAGTCAGGTCTTGACCTCCCCCTGGCTGTTTGATGAATTATTGAAGACCTGACTGTCCAATTATTTTACTTAAAGCATATTTTGCAGTAAAGCCCCTGCTCAGTTTTGACAACTAACACACAAACTACAATCCTCCCAGCCAAAGTCTTTGCGAACTGTCCAGCCATCCAGCCGCTGCTTGATCAGCCTACTATCCCACTCTCTTCCAACCTAAGTTCACCAGCCGGTTCTAGCCAGGGTTCTGCACCTGAATTATTGTGAACAGCGTTCTCTGAATTCCGCTGATCTCGGTCCGTCTGCCAAAACCGTCATCTAACTGAGGTGGCGTTACTTACCACTCGCACGTTTTCCACCGCAGTTTGAAGCCTCGCTCTTTGAGAATTTCCTACCAAATTCATCCATCATCGACCTTCCTTGCCTTCTCATCCTCGCGGAAGCCGTCGTGGCCGGCTCCTCTGCCCTCAATCTCAGACTCTCGCTCAACCAGGCTGGACCCCTGGGCCGCTCTATGGGCAGTTAATTACTCGTGATACGACACCTAGCGTTCTGAGTAAGCTGGTGCTTTGCGCTTAGCTTTGGGGTTTACGATTGGCCACACACTGGCGCCCCCACAAGCCACAGTTTCTCGGCACCACACGACACCTACACCACCGACGCCGAACACCATCTGACGAAGACCACCAACCCAAGCCGGCCACCACGCGAAGCCAGCCAACACCCGAACCCGGACAACACCCGAAGCCGGAGGACAACACCTGAAGCCGGAGGACAACACCCGAAGCCGGAGGACAACACCCGAACCCGGATGAGAACACCCGAACCCGGAGGAGAACACCCAAAGCCGGCCAACACCCGGCGGGGTGGTGGTGTGGAGGAGTGAGGTGGTGTGGAGGATGGTGTGGTGGTGTGGAGGAGTGTGGTGGTGTGGCGGATGGTGTGGAGGAGTGTGGTGGAGGTGTGGTGGCGGAGTTGTGGTGGCGGAGTTGTGGTGGTGGCGGAGTTGTGGTGGCGGAGTTGTGGTGGTGGCGGAGTTGTGGTGGCAGAGTTGTGGTGGCGGAGTTGTGGTGGCGGAGTTGTGGTGGCGGAGTTGTGGTGGCGGAGTTGTGGTGGCGGAGTTGTGGTGGCGGAGTTGTGGTGGCGGAGTTGTGGTGGCGGAGGTGTGGTGGTGTGGAGAGGGAGAGTGTGGTCATAATTTCATCATCGCCATCTCTCGTCTTGTCTTTGTTTCTTGTACAATCATTTAGATGTTGTATTGTTGGTGTTTATTGTTGTCCTTGTGCTTTTGTTGTTTTGTCCGTGTTATGGCTGTAGATGTCTGCTGGCTTTCAAGACAGGGAAGGAAGTAGGGGGAGCCTATCTGGCGGGGTGGAGGGCTTAGGTTTAGGGTTAGGGTAAGGGTAAAGTTTTAGGCACTATTTTCTGGCTTGTCTTCCACCTTCTTCCATTTTTCTCCCAACGGATTCCTCCCATTGGCTCTCTCTCCCCTGTCCCAGTCACTGATCACCCACGAATTCCTCATCAATATCCACCACACAGTTGCTCCTCCTAACCGATACCTCCCATTGGCTCTCTCTCCTCTCCCAGTCACTGATCACCCACGAATTCCTCATCAATATCCACCACACAGTTGCTCCTCCTAACCGATACCTCCCATTGGCTCTGTCTCCTCTCCCAGTCACTGATCACCCACGAATTCCTCATCAATATCCACCACACAGTTGCTCCTCCTAACCGATACCTCCCATTGGCTCTGTCTCCTCTCCCAGTCACTGATCACCCACGAATTCCTCATCAATATCCACCACACAGTTGCTCCTCCTAACCGATACCTCCCATTGGCTCTGTCTCCTCTCCCAGTCACTGATCACCCACGAATTCCTCATCAATATCCACCACACAGTTGCTCCTCCTAACCGATACCTCCCATTGGCTCTCTCTCCTCTCCCAGTCACTGATCACCCACGAATTCCTCATCAATATCCACCACACAGTTGCTCCTCCTAACCGATACCTCCCATTGGCTCTCTCTCCTCTCCCAGTCACTGATCACCCACGAATTCCTCATCAATATCCACCACACAGTTGCTCCTCCTAACCAATACCTCCCATTGGCTCTCTCTCCCCGTCTCCTCTGCCATTTAGTGTTGACAGACAGTTGCGAAATTTATTCATTCTCGTTATTCGTTGTGTTTAATAAAAAAAAAAATTTTCCCTTCAATGTTGTTTTTGTGCTTTCCATTGATGAGTGATCGCATTGTGATGTGTTCTGTTAAGGCTCGGTCATAGTTTCTGCCTTTCTTACTTTCTTCTGCCTTCTTTGCTCTTATTGGACACGGTAGTCGAATGGACAGAACGCTTGGCGTGTAAACGCGGACAGTACAGGTTCGAGCGTTCACTTAGGCAGTCACTGTATAGAGACCTTGAGCAAGTCCTTAACTCAAACTGCTCAGCACCATTGATGTTCTATTGCTTGTTCCTTATTGCACTTCTGAATTCTGGAACGAGGGCAAGATCAAATAGTCGTAGTGTGTTGTATTATACAGAGTCTGCCCAGCAGGTGTTAACCCACTGTCGTTGATAACAGCGCCTTTGTGAGTTACTAAAATGTGCTATATCAAGTGTCCTCATACATACATACATACATACATACATACATACATACATACAGACCTGGCATGATACATATAGGTAACGATCGGGAGAGGATATATATAGCTCTGCTCGTCGTCACCAATTTCAAATATTAGAATTAAATGCAGGCAATTGTCATATTCCATTATTTAGGACCAATAAGTATTGTTATTAGTACAAAGTAAGATTAATATTCATATTGGTTTTTTGGTTCCCTCTGTATGGTTTACTGCTTGCCAGACACTTGCCTACAAATTGCCTTCCAGTTGACTTCAGCATGACTATAAATTGCCTTCCAGTTGACTTCAGCATGACTAGAAATTGCCTTCCAGTTGACTTCAGCTTGTCTACAAATTCCCTCCCAGTTGACTTCAGCTTGCCTACAAATTGCCTCCCAGTTGACTTCAGCTTGTCTACAAATTCCCTCCCAGTTGACTTCAGCTTGCCTACAAATTGCCTTCCATTTGACCAGCTGGCCTACAAGTTGCCTTCCAATTTGAGCGTGCCTAAAAACTGTCTGTCTTTGGTGTCTTACTTGCCTGTTGCTGGTGTCGCGTGTGTGTAACTTCTGTATGGCAACTACAACAGGCTGGTAAACGACAACAATACAACAGCGCTTACAGTTAATTATAACAAAGTATATAACTATCTAATTCAGCAGTACTTCTGGCTCTGAAATATAATTGTTTTTATGAACTGAACTGGATCTATGTAGCTGCCTTAGAATGTCAAAGTTCAAAACAGTCATTGATCAATGCACACAGGTGAACATCACATTTCTCAGAACAATTTTACAGTCTTAGTGTCTTTATATCTGCCAGCGCGAGTCTCTGGGTTACTATGCTTGGCACCGACTGTGCACATTTGCCTAACAAGTGAGTTAGATGGAAATTGCTTGCCAAGTAGCCTGGGAATGAGCAACGGTTGTCTACCAGGACCTGCCACAACAGAGTCAAACAGGTGGGTTTGCACACTGTGCGATCAAGTCAGCAGTAAGACTATGCAAGCTGTAACACTTTCCGTGTCATCTTCCTGCTTTTCCTATGTACAGGGTTGTGTAGCACATAGCTATTCAGCTCTGCTATCTCGTGAACATTGTCTCCAGAACATCCTCTTCCACGGCATTTCAAGAGCGAGCACAGTCGGCCGGAAGTCGTGGCGTTCCGGCAAGTCAGCAACCCCGACGGTGTAGACCCAGATGTTCTGTCGTTTCTTGTTTTGTAACGTGTGCCCAAGTCACGTCCAGCTGAAACGATCACGTGGACGCTGACCTTCACCATAACCCCGACACCGACCTCGACAATGACTAGGCACTCCTGTGGCACTGACTGGCCTGTCAACAGGTGTAGATCTGCTGCCTAGAAATGAAAAAATATATAAATCTGAATTAGATGGGATGGTTGGAAGAACACATCGTTCCTCGTCAATCAGTTGATCAACGAACACTTCACATTTTCCATAAAATTATTTTTATTATATAAATTTACTTGAATTGCACATGAGCAACTATCGTAATCTCCAAACTTCTAAAGCGCCGCTCGAAGGCCAAGCGCATGGCACCAGCCTATTCACGAGCGCTACGTCAGATCAGAGGGGGTTTCCACAGAGTAGTTCAAAAGAGGTCAGAGTCCGGTTTCCAGGAGGCCAAACCAAGTCAGGGGGGTTTCCACTAGGCTTATCACTAGGCCAGAGGTTCCCAACCAGGGGTGCCCGCACCCCCAGGGGGTGCGAGATGGCATTTCAGGGGGTGCGAGAAAGAGTAGGTAAACTTTTTATTGGCTGATAGAAAATCCGTCATGTTTATACAAATGTCACGAAATTAACTCGTTACAAAAATTGTTTGCATTGAAGGTGAGGTCACATTTATTTTTATTATAACAGAACTTGATATTAATAAATGTAATAATTATGTGTGCAAAACTGTGCATGTGTGTAACTTACTGAGCAGTATTTGTATCGTAGTGCAGCCGGTGTCTTGCAGTGTGCCGGCATTTGTAAGTAATTATTTTTGCTTTGAGTGCAATGTCATATTGACATTATATTTTGAAAGAAGCAATGAGCAGGAAACATTGTCAAAACGGGCTTTATGAACAGGTAAATTAGCTCATATTTTTCTCTTGCTGGTTCACAGATAAACCCTTCATTTTTCATCATGTCAAAAGGAAGGAAATGGAATGATGAGTATGTGCGCTTTGGTTTCACTTGCACAACAGGAAATGATGACTTGCAAAAACCCCAGTGCATTCTTTGTAGCGTTGTGAATTTATATGTGCATTTTATGCACTGAGTTAAAAGCTCATTTTTAATTCAGTTTGTTCACCCACAGTACTGCATGAGTGTATTTGGTTCAGTCTGTGGTTCAAAAAATAGAAATTGACTTATTCGTCTTCAAATGTGATATGACTTTTGTAGGGGGTGCGAGCACTAATCAAATATTTCCAAGGGGTGCGAGGCATAGCAAAGGTTGGGAACCCGTGCACTAGGCTTTCAATAAACATAATCACAATACATTTACTCTAAACAATAATCAAGTAATTTACACAAAATAAAACAATTTCTCCAGCTTACCTCTCCAACTTGATTCAGCAATGCCGAATCCAAAAGACCTCGCTCTAATCGGGCACCAGGCTGATTCCAAAGAAATTGGTAACTGCCAACAGTGTCCTCGTCAGCAGATTAAAACTGGTCGTCTTTGTCATCTAAGACGCTCTGAAACCGGTATGCATTTGCTCATAGCTTCAAGCTCTAATTTTTTCCAGAATAAATTCAATAATCATGTGCCAAAAATTAATGGGATGTCAACAAATCGACCGGAAGAAACAATTAAGCTATTTTTAGGTATGGCGTAGCTTCGTCTGGTTCTCTGCCTTCTGACAGGTTGAAACCGACGTCGCCACTCCTCTCGATTTTGAGCCTCCTCTTTAAGTCCTCTGTAACCCTCCTTCATCATCCAATCTAGCATCATCTGTCTTGGTCTTCCCCTTGTCCTCTTCCCCTCCATACTTCTCTCGATGGCATTTCTTAGGCGAGACCCCTCTCAGCGTGTGCCCGATCCAGTTCCTCTGCCTTTTATTTAATGTGTGTATTAAGGATCTTTCTTTTCCAATCCTTTCCCATCACTTCTTCATTAGTTTGTTTTATGTTCCGTCCATATGATGTAACTAAATTATAATTATTCTCTGGCCTGTTTCAATGTCCTCTTTATGGGGTCGGTCGCGACCCTATCGGAATATTAACTAAGTAGTGAAATGCGCGATATAAATCTTTAGTTGTATTGTATTGTTGTATTGTCTTGTAGGACCTCATCCGATCAATTCATTGAAAAATGAGCGGGGTAATCCAAATATCTAAAGCCCTACTCTAAAGCTAAACGCAGGGTGAGAATTGTCGGAGGGGTTGGGGGGTCAATCCCCCTAGTCTTTCTTATGACCCCATAGTAAAGTTTTCATTTCACACCCCAACTCCACATGAATCACAGTCTTACCCCCCCCCAGTCTTTTTTCTACAACTCTCATACTGGCTAAACGTAAAGCACCAGCTTATTCACGAGCGTTGAGGTCATGTGGTGGTATAGTAAACGTTTAGGCCTACATTTACTAACTAAGGCAGGTATTGTCAATTGGCAGTTTAAGTTTACAACCAAGTAGTAACGGTACTGTTAGGCACCTATTCTTAGCTGTTGTTAGGCTTCTGTCTGCGAATTTACATCGTGGTCTTAGAAAAATATTATGTCTTCGGTAGCGATGGCTGATGACTATAAATAGCTCAACAAGATCGAACTGCGCATGCGCTGTGGTCACATGACAAGAGCGTCGAGCGAAGGGTGCCAAGATGTCGGTTGTTTTCGTTTCCATTTAATTCGGCATTAAACTCGAATTCTTTCAATCGGGGCTGCT
The DNA here is from genome assembly GCA_963556255.1 of Allolobophora icterica. NCBI lineage: Eukaryota > Metazoa > Annelida > Clitellata > Crassiclitellata > Lumbricidae > Allolobophora > Allolobophora icterica. Next base: position 45,300,357 of record OY744614.1, on the reverse strand, counting down.
TCACGCCGACGCTACCGCATTACCTCATCCAGGCGCGAATCGAGTCTTGCAATTAGCCAACATTCCCACTGTTGCAGAGCTGGCCAGGACGAACAGGAATCTGCAAGCAGCTCGCTACTCTGAGGTATCAATTCGGACAACGGTCACCCAGGAAAAACTTGTATAGTGTCTAAACTTGAGTAAAAAATTTCCGTTGTTGAAAAAATTACGTCTGGTTTAAAACGCAGAGCGAGTATTATCGGGATCTAAGTTATAAATGTGGTAGAAATTGAAATGAGAATTCTGGAACGTTTTATTAGCATTGGTGTGCGCGGAGGACCCCGTAGTCTTATCGAAGCGCTCGCCCTATGGAATATAAAAGCAGCTGATCACGTCATAAGTAGCCTTTACAACAGGGAGACGTAAAATTTATTTTATTTATCTTCACTGTATTTGTATATTATTGGCTATTTATGTAGGGCTATACTTAACCCATTGAAAGCGCTATCTAATTTTAATATGGTTGTAGGCCGATTTTCGATTATTTGCCCTCGTTTTATAGTAACATTAGATTAATGATGATTCATCTGATAATTAATTCGATAGTTCGTCTGATAATAATTTATAGTTTGTCTGTCTGAACCATCTGTGTGGAACAATGTACCATCTGGCATCCACTACCACCAACAGTCGATTTGATTCAGAAAAGACAAAAAAAACAGCTATGTTCCTTAAAGTGTGTCCACATGACTAAGCAAGTTTGTAACAGTCCAGACTTTCAGGAGCATGAAATGAAAATGCATCCACATGTGTTTGTGGTGGTGATGGTGGAGGTGGAGGTGATGGTGGAGGTGGAGGAGGAGGATGTGGTGGTGGAAGAAGAGGAGGTGGTGGTTGATGTGTAGGTTCATATCTGTATATCCAAAGTTTGAAAGTTTTAATAAATGTTAGTTCTCACTCCCTTCTGAAAATGGACACTGGCTATTTTAATGTATCTGTGGCCCAGGCCCTTAGCCAGAAATACAGAGTAGCCCGTTCAAAAGCATGAATTCGAAGTCATGACCGCCCAACGCCATAAGCAGTGATATTTTCATTCTACTTCTATTTCAATTCTATTTAAGTTTTCGTACTTAAAATAATTTCAGTTATTGTTACAGTTATACTTAACAGAAATCAATATTTTCTGTTCTAATTTTACTTAACGTTAATGAAAATCATTGCAAGTTCCAAGGTGTCTCTTCCTCAACGAAACCCCTCCATTACATTTTGATCAATTTCACTGTGATCAGTTTAAAACTTACTTTGCAGTAATTTTCCTGCCTTCACCATACTTGAAGCGTTGCCTGAAACAATCTTGATAGGCCTAATCTGTTTAAGCTTCTTATGAAGTCGCTCTAAATGCTAAATGAAATTGCTCGAATTTTTACCAGAAATTTCAGTTTCGCACATCTCCGTTTTAAGGTCCAAAACGTTGCACACAGATTTATCTGAACATTTCGTTGCAGTATTTCAAAATCCCATACTGGGCTTCCTGTCTTCTGCCCAGCTAGCAAACTGGACCAAGTACTCATGGTTGAAATAGGTGTGCTTTTGAAAGTGATTTTCAGTAACTACAAGTCTTGTTGTGACGTTGATTATTATAAAATTTTAAAGAATATTCCCAAGCAGTGAAAATGATCTCAAGCATTGATATGTATTAATAGACTATTAATAGATATCAATAATCTCAAGAAACTGTATCCGGAAGTACATGATACAGACCAAAGATACTAAGGTTTCAAGAGTCGCAAAGTACATTTGCGCCATTCAGCATAAGTGCAACTGGGTCGCAAAAAGTAACAAGTAAATTTTCAATATTTTACATTAATTTCCATTCGAAAATTAATTTTCTTTTTTATTCTAATTTTCGTTCCAGGTGTCTGATTTCCGTTCTATTCCAGTTTTCGTTCTTAAAATAATTTCAGTTATCGTTACAGTTATACTTAACGAAAATCAATATTTTCCATTCTAATTTTACTTAACGTTAAAAAAATATCACTGGCCATAAGCATACGAAGTTGCGACATCCCGAAGTCCCAACGCCATACGAGACCGACTACAAAGCCCCTATGCTGTTTACAGAGCCTAATACCATCCTGTGCTTCTTACAGAACTGTTGCCTGAACGCTGGCAGTAGCTCTAGAAAAGAAACTGGATGGCACTGGGGAGAATAGATCCTGCACAATTTATGCCCGTCCAAAATAATTTTCACCCATCCAAAGGTCTGGTGGACGCGTGGCTGGCTAAGGGCCTGCTGTGGTCATTTTTGTATCTGGCAACTGGTTTAGATAAGATAAGATTAGAATATTCTTTATTCAACCAGTTGTTATCCATATTTTGGTGTACAACCATATGACGCAACTAAAAAATTTTCTGCAAGTTTAAACTAATTTCATTTCACGTTTCAAAATGGCCACTGAAGTCAAAGACGTGGCTTTGGTTTGAAATGTACCACATTATATAAAAGGAAATTGATGTAATCACCAGAATAGAGGTCACACAGTCACCAGGCCGCCCTTTCTATCAAAACCCAAGGTACTTGAGATGAAACAAACTGATTCAAGATATTAATAATATGTATGACTGTGTATGTCACGTAGATTTATTCAGCCTTGGCGTATACCATCTTTATCTTTTTCTGTTATGATTCCAACGTTTATCTTCTTTTATAGGATTCATGATGCGTGCAAAGATGGGTCAGGTTTCTGTCACGAATTCTAGAATTTAACAATAAAAATCAGACCATACTTTAAAAAGACGCTAAGAGTTATGCTCTCTTTCGTCATGAATTTGTGTTTGCCAACAAGTTCTGACAGTTGACGGGGTGGAATTATTTCTGGCCTACAAAAGCTATGCTGTTCAGGGCATATGATGAGTGTATGAACTTGTCCCAGGCTGACCTTATTTGAATATGCACAGCATAGGGAGGACTGTCTGCGGTTGGTGAGGAATAGATATTGATATCGTTATTGTTTATTGCTCTCTAGCTGCTTGTGGACCTTGCTCTAGGATGGGACTGCACAGTAATTTTATTATAGTTTAAGCGAGTGAGGGGTTCAGTTAGCATTGCGTTCCTGTCATTTTGGCTTGTATATGGAACCTTGTTTGGGTACTGCATTTATGGGTATTGGTACTTCATCTTTGTTTCATTTAAATATACACACGAATTTATGTATAACAAAACATTTAAGATATAAATTGAACATGGTCTTGCAGCTACCAGTACATATATTGATACATGCATACATAGATACATATATATATATGTATATACATATATATATGCACGCATGTATGTATCTGTTATAGATACTTACTACATACATGTGTACGTATACATATATATGCAATTATGCATGACTTCATGTAGAATATATATTGATACATATTTGTATGCGTATACAGATATTATACTTGAGTACATGTATGCATTTAAATATATATACATGTATAATATATATATGGATATATACATGTATGCATATACATATTTATACATGAATACATTTATAATATATATATATACATTGCATGTATTCTTACATACATATATATATTTGAATACATTTATAATATATATATGCATGTTTGGTAGCAGTATGATTAAGTTGTGCCTTATAACGAGGTTGTGTTATAGCGAGGGCTTGAACCGAGGCGAAATTAAATTTGAGACCCATATATCTAACCGCGCTTTGTCAGAAGTTGAGTTATACCGATGCATGTTAACAGCAGGGCTCCGGCGTATGTTTCAACTGGGTCAAAGAGGACCATATCCATTAATTAGGGGAGCAGTTTTGGTAATTTAATACATTTATTTACATTATTCGTTGTGTAGAACACCAGCAAAGAAATGTCTGGCCTCCCCATCCAGGGGCCATCTGAACCTGACGAGGAAGTATTAGGCCGTCGCACAGTGGATTATGGAACATTTTCAGCTATTTTAAGTCTGAGGAGCTTAACGAAGAAAGATTTTTAGCTGTCTTAATTCTAAGTAGCTTAATTAAGAAACGTTTTCAGCTATCCTAAGTCATTATTGTGTAGGTGTGTTTAACACATGTTTGTAGCATTTTAAAAGGTTTTTAACTGGCAGTAAGTGTCGGTATGTATTCTGTCTGTGACCTTGATAAGTAAGTAAGTGGTGACAGATTAGACTGAAAAGGTTTAGCTGTAAGTTTTAATTGTTAAACTGAATTATTAATTAAATCTGAAAAAGCTGCTGAGCTGTCGGATGAATGGACTTGGGTGACTGATGCGTTATTCCTATGTAACTAGGATTTGATAGAGGGATGAAAGGGGAACTTCTCTTGTACAATTTGGAACATATCCGGGGTGTGTACTGGGACACGTTTTTTCTAGTCATATTGTTAATGTACATGATTTGTGCAGTGGTCGTATACAATTGTAACTGAAATCTGACATATGATTTTATAAAGCGCCACTTCAAGGAAAACTCATCATTTTTCAACGAATTGATCAGGTGAGATCTTTGATGGCCATTGCTCATTTGATACTAAGCCTGTTGGTCTCTCCTCCTTCGGCCTTCTATCCACAGACTTATCCTGTACATAACAGTAGGTGGATGGTTTTTTGTTGACATTGTCAACCTGTGAGCTTTTGTTTGTTGCTTTCAGGTTCGATTTGCCAGCAGCTCTGTTGCAATTTCGTTGTATTTCAGTCATAACTGAGTCTCATGCTGTGATAGAATTAAAACAGATAGTAGAGACTTGAAAAGTCTTTCATCGCCAGTGTTATCGTCATTGTGTTCTAAGAACTGGCCAGGATATTCGACTGCCTCTTTGGTGTCCCACAAACAAAATGGACAGCGCATGGGGAAACAATGGTCTGACTTCGGTGAACTGCGGTGGTGGCGGAGTTTGGGGCAACTCGGGCTCGTCCATTTCCAGGGGTTCGATCTGGAGCGCTAGCGGATCCGGAAAGCGATCGTCCGGCGATTCCTGGTCGTCGCTCGAAGCAGACTCGAAGATGGACAACTCCGGTTGGGGAGGCCTGACTTCGGACGGCTCGAGTTACCGGGCAAGGAATGGCAGCCCAAACAGCAATGTGGGTGCTTCGGCAGGTCCAGATAGTGATGCGGATCCGTGGGGACAGAGTTCAGGGCACGGCAGCTCGAGCAGCTGGGGTTCGGCCTCGACATCTGACAACAAGGATGCCTCCGGCTGGGGCTCCCTGGATCCCAGCCCAGTCCCGAATGCTGGAACCGAGAGTTGGGGATTTCGACCCAGCACAAACAGCGTATCAACCGAGAACAAATCAAACGACTGGAAGCAATCCGGGGACGTCAAGACGTCGATGAATCTTGCGGAGAGGGACTCGGGGTCGAACTTCCTGCTGCCCGACGCGTCGGAGAGAAGCGCTTCCGGCGAGCCGAAGAGGGGCGGCCAGTCACAGTTTCAGTCGGAGATGTCGTCGCTGTGGACCAGCTGCGGTTCTGTTTCCGGTCCTAGTCATGGTCAAGATGCCGGAAGCAGCGAGACAAATCTGACTGATGCTGCACAGAAGTCGCAGCAGCAGCAACAGCAACTGGAGGCGAGTGCCGCAGCCAGCAGGGGAATCAGTCCGGCTGGCAGTCAGGAGATGGCCGGGGAGGCCCTGTCACGAGACGAGATCATCCGACGTGCGATCAACAGCCACGAGGGCTGGGGCAAGACCCCCATCCGACAGGACACCGCCTGGAACATCGACGACGAACCGAAGAAACCGTTCCCGCTCGCCAAAGCAGACGACATATCAGCCGACAGAAATCGTCCGATGGCCAGGGACAGGTCGGGGTCCGTGTCGTGGAACCAGCCGGCGGAGCTGCCCGCCCTGTCCGCCGACAAGACTCGCACCGGAAGCGCCATATGGAGCAGCGTTGTCTCGGAAAATTCCGGCCTCGGGATGATCTTGAAGGAGATGAGGGGCGACCTCATCGGCGGACCAGAGCTGGGCGGAAAGGCGCTCCTTCCGTCGGACAAGTTGCCCGAGGCTGGTTGGCCTGTAAGGCCCGTCTCGAAGGACGCGGACTGGGGCTCCAACCTGACCCTGACAGATGGCTCGTCGACGTCATCATGGGAAGGAAAGAAGGAAGGTTCGTGGGATGCTGGAGAAAGCAGTGGGATCGGTAAGGCCGGTGCCGGACAAACCCTGACGAGAAGTGCCTCCGCGAGCACCTGGTCAAGCGACGAAGGGGACGGTCGTGGTTGGTCGAAAGGCGATTCCAAAGGACCAATGGCAGAGAAGGGCCTGACAGGCTGGGCCAACGAACAGACGGACGCACAGAACTGGAAGCCAGGATACAAGTCGTCAACATCCGTTCCTCCGCCCACCGAGAGCCTGTTCAACGTGCCGCCTCCGCAGTTCGGAGGCGACGGATTTGGTGGATTGGTCGGCCCTTGGGGAAACACTGTAAACAAGGTGAGTTCTTTTCCTGTGCGACAGTTGGTTTGAGCGCTCGCTTTGTGATGGCAGTGGCAGGGTTCATGCCACCAATGAAGCAGTTGCTGTATTGAAACCTAAGCAAGTGTTTCATTCACATATGTTCAGCAGCATGATTTTCATTATGTAGAGGCACTTGATAAATACAAAACAATATTTTAAGTAAATATACTTCTGAAAGTTAGGCCATTTCGTGTACCGTCATCATGTACCAGCAGCTTTTCTCAAAGTTATGCTGTTTTTTTTACACCCTATGTTTTTGTGAAGTTAAGTTGTTTCTGTCCAGTATTTTTCTCAAAGTTAAGCTGTTTTTACACTCTATGTTTTTGCAAAGTTAAGTTGTTTCTGTCCAGTATTTTTCTCAAAGTTAAGCTGTTTTTTACACCCTATGTTTTTGCAAAGTTAAGTTGTTTCTGTCCAGTATTTTTTCTCAAAGTTAAGCTGTTTTTTACACTATATGTTTTTGCAAAGTTAAGTTGTTTCTGTTCAGTATTTTTTCTCAAAGTTAAGCTTTTTTTACACCCTATGTTTCCATCCAGCATTCTTTACTAAAGCTGAGGTGTTTCTGACCTGTATCTTCTCAAAGTTAAGTTGTTTATGTCTGGTATTCTTTACTGAAGTTAAGCTGTTTGTGTCTAGTATATTTTTTCTCAAAGTTAGGCTGTTTCTGTCCAGTGTTATTTACTAAAGTTGAGCTGTTTCTGTACCTCCCTTCTCAAAGTTAAGCTGTTCTTGTACCAGTACCTTTTCTTAAAGTTAGCTGTTCCTGTCCAGTATTCTTTTTTGAAGTTAAACTTTTTGTGCACTAGTATCTTTTCTGAAAGCTTTATCAGTTGTGGTTATAATTCTACCTGAGACTTTTGTTATTCATGTTGTGTACGGGATAATTTTGTGTGTTTGTTCAGATAGCAGTTGCTATAATGCTACATTTCATAGTGCATTGCATGTGGAGAAGTTAAAAATATGATACGCTGGAATTTCCCTAAAATGCCTGCTATAAGAACTATTTTAATACTGCATCAATGACAAGATTGGATTTTTGGTCTTTTGGTTGAACTGCATTCTGTTTTCATTCATTCATTCATATGGAGAATTTATATAGCGCCTCTTCAAGGCTATCTACTCAGAAGCACTCCCGACCCAACCCCGGCTGAAGAGCACGGTCTTGAGATTTGAATAAAATGTGGCGGAATGGGTGCTTGGGACCAAGCGAAGCGCTACAGGGAGCCCATTCCAGATTGCAGGGCCAGCGATGGAAAAATCACGGCGCTGCCTAAGGGCGGTCCGTGAGCGGGGAACTAGAAGCTCAGCCTGCTTCGAAGAGCGCAGGGAACCACGGCGCTGGATGTTCAGGGTGGAGCGGCAATGCTCTCGCAAATACACAGGGGCCTCACCCACAAGGCAGCGCCACACTAGGGCAGAGACCCGATAGGCAATACGCTGCGGGATAGGAAGCCAATGCAAAACATCCCGCATGTACTCGGTGACATGGCCAAATCTCGGGATGCGACCAATAAGGCGCGCCGTTGCGCGCAACACCCGGTCCAAGCACCCAATCCGAGCCGCTGGGAGACCAAGGTAGAGAGTACTGCAATAGTCAAGGCGAGATACAACAAATGAGTGGACAAGCGTGGAAGCAGCAGTGGAGGTTAGAGAGCGAGAGACTACTCTAAGCTGGCGCAGCTGATAGTAGCAGTTACGGCAAAGCAGGTTTATGTGTTGCGTAAAGGTCAGCTCTTGGTCCAGTATGACACCAAGGTCTCGGACCGAAGATGAGAAAGTGAGCAATGGAAACTCCAGGGCCAGAGCCTCCAAGTCAATCTTGGCAAGCTGCTGGCGTGTGCCGAACCAGATTAGCTGGTTTTGCTCTCTTAAGGAATGGAACCGACTACTATGTTTGTCCAAAGTTCAAACTCTGTCTTTTCCTTTAAAAAGCACCTCAAAACTCACTATTTCTCATTGGCATTCAAAAATTGGATATCTAACAGCTCTCCACTTCGCGACTGACTAACCATGCTTCCGATTCGCATTTCTGTGTGACTATGCACACGTTAAAAATGTTTGTAATAATAATAATAATTATAATAAAAAGTTCAGAGTTTACAGCTAACCATATTTTGTTGAAATCCATGTTTAAAATGTTAAAATAAGTTAATTCGTGTATTTATCGCATTTTTGCAGCACAAATATCTACAGGTAAGGAGTGAGTTGCTTTTGTTAAGCAGCTTGTGTGTAAAAAACTTGCTCAAGACCCCAGCAGGGGACTGTTTCAATGGATAGTGTGAACCTAAGTTTTGAATGAAGCATCTTTGCGCATGTATACAACTATACATAGGCCTACTCATACATATTCATAAACATGAGCCAGTCTGTTTTGAAAGGCGTGTCTGGTATAATTTGTCATGAAGAAACCATAAAAAACAGTTGGCAGTCTAAACTTGGATGAACCGTCGGCTGAATGCGGTCAAGATCAGTCAAGATGTTGCCGCTTTTGCCGATCTGTCAGTAGCCGTTGTTAGTTTACACCTGTTGATTTTGTTTGCAGCCGAAGGTGATGGATGGATGGGGAGATGTGCCGCAGTGGTCAGTGGGTGGAGCGGAACAGCGATCCAGGGCGCCCTCAGCAACTGACTGGAACGCACCCGACGCTGGTAGAAGGGTTAGTTTCCATGGATTTTGTCTTCCATGTCTGATAAGTTAATGACCATTCATATAATGCAGCTCTTGGAAAACCAAATCAGAGGCGCTGTCTGTGCTAACCTGTTTGATGTTAAATGTCATTTAAACTAGACTCTTACACTAGTTAGCAAAACAATGCACAATAAAGATAGATAGTCACCAGTGGTGACCCCATGCACACATGTGAAGTTAACATGTGAAGTACAGGTTGTTGTTGACAGTTAATTGAAGGCATGGATGTTATTATTATTATTACTATTATTATTAATTGATTAGGCACTACTATCTAGTGACTACAGGTTGTTGTTGACAGTTAATTGAAGGCATGGATGTTATTATTATTATTATTACTATTATTATTATTAATTGATTAGGCACTACTATCTAGTGACTAAGTCAACGGCATGGAGCAGTTGCGAGTGAGGGACTTCCTTGAGGTCCGTACACAGTTACTGTCTCGGGGGGAGGCTTGAACCTGTACTGTCTGTGTTACAAGGTGGTGCTCTAAATCTGTATAGTACCTTTGAGGAGTTCTCTGGAAGAGAAGGCAGGTACTACGCAAATGTGCATTTGCTGTTGTCTTCATTTGGTTGACGTTATCATGCTTACCTTTTCTGTCTCTCTCATTGACATGGCATGCATTACCTTTTCGTGACATTTCGTACCTGACATTGCCTTGCTGTGGATTGCAAGTACATACCGTAGTTTACGATATCGCATTGCTTACGTGACATTGCCTTGCTTTGAATTTCATGACCTTGGTCTTTCTTGGTTTTCTTTTCTTGGTCTATTCCGTAAGCGCTTTAAAACCATTTTGGTCAATGCTGGTTTTCCCTTGTTAAGTCGGGAATGCCTGTGATGAGTGTCTCATGAAGAGGTGCTATATAAATTTGTTATTACAATTTTGATTAAAACCTGCTGACGATTGGAAAAGTTTTCATCGTGGTGGATCATCACAGTCGGAGTTAAATCCATGTTGAACCTTAAGTAACGTTCTTGTGAATGTGTTTTTCAGGGCCTTAGCATGGGCAACATGGGTGACATCGGCAAGCCTCCCCAGATGCGCGCCCATCTTTTGCAACGACTTATGGACATGGGCTTCAAGGTACGTGTGTGATGAACTCGTGGGCTTCAGATCAGCTGATAGTTACTAAACTGCAAGATATCCAGTTTGTTGTTTGTCTGATATGAGGTTGGCCATGTCTAGCTGTGGTTTGGTGATATGTTACTCCACCCAGTTGCCTGGTATTTGATTGTTATAATAGTGTCTGTGTTTCTGTGGCCCAGTATCTAGGGGGTGAGGGTGAAAATATGCAGTGAAAGACTTGCTCAAGGTCATTACGTAATAACCTGGCTTCATTGGAGATATTCATTGCATTAAAGGCAAGTGGTCAAGCATGTAACAGTATGGGAAATTGGCTGTGGTAAAGCATTATGAAGAAGAGGAAGAGCAGTCCCTTGAGCTAATCTGATGAATATGAAGAGTTGGCAACGTCATGTTTCTTAACCTTGGCATCATCCCATCGACAATGTGTGGTAAGCATATTCGTTACAGCTAAGTTGGCTAGGGGGTGCAGGTTCAGCAGAAATCTGAAAACAAATTTCTGCACTGGGAGGGATTTGAACCTACGACCTGTCAATTGACAGTCCAACTTGCTAATACTCGTCTATTTTCTAGCCTTTTACGTTGTCCACAACTTCCTTAAAGAACCTTTTATCTCAAGCCCTGTAAATGCTGATCACATGTACCACTATACGTGAATTGGAGATACCATTTGTGGCACATGAGCTTAAAATGTACTGAATTAATTTTACAATATATTGTAGAATACAAGTAATATTATCACCTCAATGTTGTTATTTTTTCATTTATTAAGCAGTCTTACAGGCTGATCTGGATATTGACCTAATTATGGCTTGTTTTGGTGTGCCATCGGTTGATGCCTTGTGCATTAGACACTGGCACAATAGAAGGTACTAATTACAATTAGCACTATCTAATGGGAAAGCATCATCGACTGGTGACAGTTGTAGGTGAAGGAATTGCTTTGGGTCACTACAGTAACCCAATGGGCCACAGATGTGTCACGGAAGCTGCCGTTCAGATATTGGGTTTGAAAATCAGCGTAAAATATTCTTGTAATGGACAGCCATTGAAAACGTTTGTCAGCACTTTGTGTTGAATTCATTTACTTTAGTTGCTGTTTGTGTATTGACCTGTTGATTAACGGAAGGTTTCTGGATTGTTTACAGAAAGAAGATGCACAGGCTGCCCTGATTAGCAATAACTTGAATATGGAAAGTGCCATATGTGAGTGACTTCTCATATTTTTTTGTTATTACACAGGCACTTCCTTATAACACGGTTCATTTTAACACAGATTCTGTTAGGACAGAGTCTGGGACTTGGTTCCTAAAGTCAGTGCAGAATTAGAAAGTAACTAAATCGTGCAGTCGTATTATATAGGATCGGTGTTATTGTGTAGGGTCTGTGTGAAAGTATGTTTTCCTTAAATAATATACCGAATGCAGAATTCTCAAATATTTGATCACAAATTGGATCCATGTATATAAAAGACACATTTTTTAAATTGTGATGCAGGCAGTGATTGCTTAAATGTTGGCCAAACTGCAGTACTACAGTGATTTGAAGGTTTACGCATAGAATTCGTACCATATTAGACTGCTTTAAAAACAAACCTTGAAAATTTAATTAAGGCTCAAGTGTTAAACTTCGTCTAGGTATGTTAAATGTAGTCTAGGTATGTTAAATGTAGTCTAGGTATGTTAAATTTAGTCCAGTTGTGTTAAATTTAGTCTAGGTTTCTTAAATTTAGTCCAGGTATGTTACATGTAGTCTAGGTATGTTAAATTTAGTCCAGGTATGTTAAATTTAGTCCAGGTATGTTAAATTTAGTCCGGTACTTCCTCTCTGTCCACATGTGACTGTTTTTGTATCAGTCTTTTGACCTAACGTTTCCTGCAAACTGGGAGATTTGCCTTAAGTATGACATGAATTTAGCAGCCTTGTTGCCATTGGCAAGGTGCATTCTCTAGTAATGATTCATAGCCAGGTTTTCATCAGACAGAGTAACTTTTAGCCAGAACGCAGTACGTACAGCCGAATTCTTGGCTGTAAATGTGTAGTGTTGGTGCATCACTGGCACATTTGAATATATGCCTATTATCTATGCTTAATTTCTGTAACACATATCTTACTGGTATGTGAATGTAACACTGGATAGTTAATCTTATTTGTATCTGAATGCAACTAAATAGTTAATCTTACTGGTATCTGAATGTAACTAAATAGTTAATCGTACTGGTATGTGAATGTAACTGAGTAGTTACAACTTGGTCAAGCAGTGGAGGAAGTAAACAAGCATGTTCACCTTACCTTCTCAATGCAGTAAACAAATGTCTTACCTTTACCTGTATTTATCGTACTTCCCAGTGGTAACCTTACTGCAATGAATCTGGTCATGTTTTCAGCAAAACTCTTGGCCAACCAGATGCGTGGAGTGGGAATCGAATCCGACCCAGACCCCTCGGCCTCTCGTCGCCTATTTCAGAGCGGTGCCAATCACGTCAACTTGTCGATGTTGTCCGGGCGCAGCGACCTTCCTCCGGACGTTGCCGCCTGTCTTGTCAACCTGCTGCAGAACACTCCAAACGCATCGACCGGGTCTGTTCCGCTTGGTTCGCATTTGGGAGGAGGGGCGGCAGCAGCAACGGCCCAGCTCAGGTCCCCACCAGGCGGTTCAGTGCCTCCGTTTACACCAAACCATCTCGAGATGCTTTCGTCGCTTTCGCCTGGTCTTCTGCCCGCACTTCAGGTATTCCCGTCAAGCGCATGTCATTAGTGTGATTGTATTTATATCTTTGTGTTATTTATTGTCAATTGTGTGATTGTATTTATTTCTTTGTCTTATTTATTGTCAATTGTGTGATTGTATTTATTTCTTTGTCTTATTTGTTGTCACTCCTGTGATTGTATTTATTTCTTTGTCTTATTTATTGTCATTACTGTAATTGTATTTCTTTATTTTGTTTCTTATCATTACTGTAATTGATATCCCGTAGGAGAGAAAATTTTTCACTAATTTTTTATGACTTGTGGAATGGCTACTTATTTATAGTTTATTTATTTGAAATGCGAAAGTACTTATAGAAGCAGTCCTTCAATGGACAAGGATGCAAAGAGGAGGATTTAATGAGAGGAAAACTAAACAGTTGTTTACGTTTTCTCATATTTAAGCTGTTTCTAAACAGTTGTTTACGTTTTCTCATATTTAAGCTGTTTCTAAACAATTGTTTAGGTTTTCTCATATTTAAGCTGTTTCTAAACAATTGTTTACGTTTTCTCATATTTAAGCTGTTTCTAAACAATTGTTTACGTTTTCTCATATTTAAGCTGTTTCTAAACAATTGTTTACGTTTTCTCATATTTAAGCTGTTTCTAAACAATTGTTTAGGTTTTCTCATATTTAAGCTGTTTCTAAACAATTGTTTAGGTTTTCTCATATTTAAGCTGTTTCTAAACAATTGTTTACGTTTTCTCATATTTAAGCTGTTTCTAAAAAGTTGTTTAGTTTTCATCCTTAGTTATTGCCTTTCAAATTTAGTTTGTGAATTGTTATTGTGATTGGTTTTGGAGTTGAGGTGCTATGGTCAATATCTAAACATTATTGATTCAATGGGTTATTCAATTGTTGACATTATTATTATTATTATTCTTTGAAGATTTGTAAAGTGCAAGTTATTATAACTAATAACTAAAAGCACTGCAGATGCGTTAGTGATTGATGCATTCTTGGTCTTGCTTGAATCCTGCAGTCATTCAATCACAGAATGAGGCAGTGACTGAATGAGGCAGTGACTGAACGAGGCAGTGACTGAACGAGGCAGTGACTGAACGAGGCAGTGACTCAACGAGGCAGTGACTCAACGAGGCAGTGACTCAACGAGGCAGTGACTGAATGATTGAATGAGAAACTTTCTCGTATCATTCAGTGAAGAAGCGATCTGAATTATAGCTTGAATGTTTCTCCTCTGCAATTTGGTCCAGCATTCATAAAATTCAGTGCCTTCCTTTGTTTGTCTCTACTCCTTCCTGTTGGTTTGCATGCCAGAGTTTATTAACTATACTTTTAATATCGTCTTATTGCTTTATTGTGTTGCTTTATTAAAACGAAGCAGCGGGCAGGATTTCGTCCTGCACACGTATTCTTTTTTGAGAAAGTTCAATTTCCTCTCACAGAATACTCATAAACTAACTGACGATGTTGGCTACAGTGGTGTTTTGATAATATTGTATTTCATTTGAATTTATTTTTCATTTGAATGTATTTGATTTTTACTGTTTCTGAATTTTCATCATTTTAGATTTACCTGTGCTCAATATTCCTGTTGTAGTAATGCCTGATTGGCTGTGTAATGTTATGTTCTCTTAATGCAACTACCGTAGATTATCAGTCAAGCTTGCCATGAACTTGCAAGTTTTACGAAACGTTAAGCTGATCATGCACCAGTCTCTTTTCTAAAAGTCAATGTGTTTCTCTACCAGTTTCCTCTTAATTGAACTCGCCCTGCACAGGTATCTTTTCTCTAAATTAAAAATCTTCATGCACCAGCACCTTGTCTCAAAGTTAAACTGTTTCTGATCCATGGATTTTATCTCAAGTTTAAGCTCTTTCTGCACTGGTATCTTTCTCAAATTTAAGCTGTTTCTTGACCAGTATCTATCTCAAATTTAAACTGTTTCCTCACTAGTATCTACTATCTATTTCAAAGTTAAACTGTTTCTTGACCAGTATCTATCTCAAATTTAAACTGTTTCCTCATTAGTATCTACTATCTGTTTCAAAGTTAAACTGTTTCCTCACTAGAATCTACTATCTATTTCAAAGTTAAACTGTTTCCTCATTAGTATCTACTATCTATTTCAGAGTTAAACTGTTTCCTCATTAGTATCTACTATCTATTTCAAAGTTAAACTGTTTCCTCATTAGTATCTACTATCTATTTCAAAGTTAAACTGTTTCCTCATTAGTATCTACTATCTATTTCAAAGTTAAACTGTTTCCTCATTAGTATCTACTATCTATTTCAAATTTAAACTGTTTCCTCATTAGTATCTACTATCTATTTCAAAGTTAAACTGTTTCCTCATTAGTATCTACTATCTATTTCAAAGTTAAACTGTTTCCTCATTAGTATCTACTATCTATTTCAAGTTAAACTGTTCTGCTCCAGCACCTTTTCTCATATTTAAGCTGTTTCTTCACCAGTATCTATCTCAAATTTAAGCAGTTTCTGTATTAGTATCTATCTCAAAGTTAAACTGTTTCTGCACCAGTATTTATCTCAAAGTTCCACTGACTACATGAGAACTTTACTTCTGAGTGGTTGTGCATCAGACTATCATCGACTGATGATGTTTTATGATAAGGGGTGCTATGGCCACATCCGCATTGGGAATCAAGTTTATCATCAGCAGTTTTCTTGAATTGCATTTGCTCTTTGAATTGCAGCAGAAGCTGGTGCAGCCTGGCATGAGGACGGACGGGAACCAGGCAGCGCAGGTGTCCGCCCTGCAGCAGGCCCTGCTCCAGAACGTTCAGGGGGCCATTCAGGCGAACCTGATCCCGCCGCATCTCATCACGGCCCAGTCGCTGACACCGACGGTCCTCATCAAGCTCCAGCAGATGATGGAAATGTACCAGGCGCTGCAGGGCCTGAGCGCTCGCTACCAGCTCATGCTCCAGGACAACATCGTGCTCGTGCAGTCGCGCCAGCGGCCGCAGAACCTCGGCGAGATCGAGGCGATCATGGCGTCCTTCAAGCAGCAGATCTACCAGACGCAGCAGCAGGTCCTGCAGGAGCTGACCGTGCTCCAGCCGCCGCCTCTCTCGTCGGCCGCCGGCGTCGACCAGCTCCTCAAGAACTTTGCCAGCCTCCAGGCGAAGGAGGATGCCGCCTTCGCGGGACCAAGTCTGATGAATCAGTGGAAGGTGGCGTCGTCCGGGGACGACGGCACCTCCGGAATCCTTGGCCATCCGAACGCGAGCGCCTCGAATCCGACCCTTCAGCAACAACATTCCATTTCGATGCCTGCGTCACAGGCGGCGGTCGACGCTGCTGCCGCCTCCTTCAGCCTCAACAGTCACTGGATGCCTTCGATGTCGTCGTGCTGGACCCGGCCCGGCTCCGTGCCGGCCGACCTGGCGTCCGCGGGACGAAGCGACCATGACGGGGTACCGGTCAGCATCCCCTATACCTCAGCCACATCCACCGAGGGAACGGCCACGTCCGCTGCCGAGAACGCCGCGGCGTCCGCCGCGTCCATCTTGGAGGACGGCACCGTGGCGTCGCAGCTGGAGATTGCCGAGTTCATTCCTGGCATACCTTGGCAGGGCCTGTCGGCAAAGAGCGCCGAGGACGACCCTCATATGACTCCTGGAAGCATCGTGCAGGGCTCGCTGGTCTTGAACAGCGACATGCAGGGCGGCGGCGCCATCAAGCAGGCGTTTTCGTCGTCGTCGCTCGTCGCTGGAAGCATGTCCGACCCGTCCCAGGGATCGGGTTTTACCGGAATATCAAAATCCTTAATCTCAAACGCCAATCTCAGTGCAAAGGTCTCACCGTGGTCTCCTGTCGATTCGTCTGTGACCTCCGACCCCTGGGCAAGAAACCAGGGCATTCCGTCTGCGATGTCCTCCTATCAGAACAAGATGTCCTACCAGCAGCAGCAGCAACAACCGCAGGCTCTGAATCGCAACGTTTCATGGTCAAGTGGAGATAGAAATGCTTACAAGCCTTGTGAGTATCTATTATTGATGTCGTTAACATTTGTTATCGACTGTGCCTGAGGAAACCCTGTCAGAGTCGGAAGAATCAGGGAGTTAGTTTCATATTGGATTCGGCTGAAAGTGCCAAACGTTTGTCATGAAAAAGCTGCATGTTTTTATCAGTTATCTAGCGTGAAGTTTAATGTGAGATGTTTTACACATCTCTGTGAAAGTTATGCACAGAACTGTTTTGAACCAACATTAAGTGTGACGACTTTCTGAGTGAATTTTTCACGTATTGATTTTTCGTACTTTATAAGGCTTTTCTCAGGCTCCAGTACAACCTACCTTAATCCAGCCTAAGAGGCTTCCCAAAAAAAGAACAGTTATTAATAACAATGGCAGAATCGATAATGCTTTTAAAAGACATAATAATAATAATAATAATAGTAAAAAAATTTGCTCTTTAATTTTGCATGATGGCAGTCCTGAATATATGTTCTATTCTAATGGCTTCTAAGCACTGTAATCATGATTCACAAGGAGCCCACTTAAAATCCAGATGGGCAGCAATGACATGCATTTTCTTTGGGTTGATTTGGCATTACTCTTGGGTGCTTAGGATGCAGTGGTAATGAATTTTGTCCCTTGTTTAGAAATCCCGAGAAATTAGACATGTCCTGGGTTAGGCAAGGATTATAGATAGGTCAGATAGATGGGTAGAAAAGTCATCTCGTGTTGTTGTTTTTTCAGTGCCACCTAACTCACCATGTCTTCCATCCAACTGGCTGAGACTCAAGAACATTGCTCCTCAGGTAAGCCTCTGTCGCCTCTCTGCTTAATGTTCACTCAGAGTTAAATTATAAGCCTTCAAGTTTAGTATATTGTTTACTGACCAATAGCTGCTAATCACACTTTGCTGTACAGACATCTAATAAACAGTTAAAAAGTGTATAACATTCTAACAGCCTCTAAGTAGGCTTCAAACGCACAAGAGACCAGGTGGACACCATAGAAACGCATCTGCACAAGCAGTGGAGTTTGGCTTTCAAACACAACACAGTGCTTGGAGATGAATCCGGAATAGAGACTTCTAGCAGTGCACTGTGCAAATGGCAATGCTTCAGAGAGGAACGCAGTGCTGCTGCTGTCACTGATGATGATATTGATTATGATGATGATGATGATGATGATGATGATGATGAGAGACTTTCTGTGTTTGTAGTGTCCAGTGTGTGAATTATTTTGATGCATTTGTAACATCTATGAATTGTGACCGGATTTATGTGTTGGTAATGTCCTGTGAATACTTTCACGTGATGTTGTCCATTTTGTGACTACTTTCATGTAATGTTACGATGTTGTCTTCCATTTTGTGAATACTTTCAGGTGATATTATCACCCATTTTTTGAATACTTTCATGTGATGTTAACGTCCATTTTGTGAATACTTTCATGTGATGTTAACGTCCATTTTATGAATACTTTCATGTGATGTTAACATCCATTTTGTGACTATATTTATGTGTTGTTAACATCTGTTTTGTGGCTATATGCACGCGTTAATGACGTCCATTGTATGACTGTGTAACTTTTCGTAAGACAGTTTGTCGTCATCATGATTTTGCATCTCCTCGTTAATTGTAATTGCAACAGAAGATTTGTGATTGTTAGGTGGACAACAGGATGCTGCAGGCGCTTTGTGAACAGCACGGTCCGTTGGAGTGCTTCGTGCCGAATCTCACGAGAGAGTACGTCATCGTCAAGTACATCAAACTGGACGACGCATGCAAGGCTCAGCGGTCACTCAACACGTGTCCGATCGCCGGTCAGTCTCTGGTCGCCGAGTACCTGAACAAGTATGAAGTGTTCCAGATGCTACAACAGGCCCCGACCGGAGTCCACACCCAGGCATCGAAGCCCTTCGGTGCGTCCAGCAATTCTCCCTACCAGTTCCAGGGTATCGGTAAAGCGGCAAACTCCGATCGCTGGAATATGGCGTCCGGCGCGCCGTTCGGCAGTGGCGCCGGGATGGGAGGCGGGGCGAATCCTTGGAGCATGAGCGGCGACGAGCACGGCTTGTATATGCCGAATAGTAAGCATCTCTAAGGCGAGGGGCGTTGTCTGCGGGTGTCCTGCCGTTCGAGCCGAGGGCGAGTTGAGACGCAAAGCGTAATTTATTTGGAACTTGTTTGCAGTCGTGGCTGTGACAGCTGATCCTTGCAATTATTGCTCACAGATGCGGTCGTGGATTTGATTTTTAACGGTGTTCTTTCTTTCGTTAGCAGTATTTCTTAGAACCTGTGACGGGAAATCTTTACAGGCGCGAGTCCTCGACGACGTCGTCGTAGTCGCGGCGGCTCGAGAGCGTTGTGTATATTTGCTCGCTCGCTGCGCCAATCTTCAGTTTGTTACTAGACTTCTGTCCTTCCTGCCTCGTTCTAGGCCCGCAGTGTGTGCATCGGTGCAACGTAGCAGTCCCCCTCCCGTCCCCTCCCCCCGATGAGATTGGCCATGTGCGCTTTGTGTTACAACGACGTGCCGTTGCTAAGTCGGAACATAGACTTTGACATGACTCCTGTTTGCTTATTATTATATCCGGTCTATGACGACACGCGTCTTCGCGTGTCGCGTTTTTTGTGTTGCGTGTGATAGACGATCGAGATGGCGGACACGATTACCTTTGACGTTGCTGAGGAGTGTATTATGTAATTTCGTTCTTCTTGTTTTCGTTGGATCACGTCGTTTATGATTTTACGAAAAGCGCAATTTGATTTACATCGAAGCATCTCGTGCGTCGAAGAGCACAGCCGTTTATCGTTTAGGCGTTCCCGTCTGCGGGCGTCGTGACGCAGGCGTAAAGCAGGTTTAGTTTTTTTTAACCAGTTCTCGGTTTAATTGTGTCTTGCCTCTGCAGAGCTGAATGTTTTGCTTCCGAGTTGCATTTTGCAGCAGACTTATCGATCTGTGTGCAGCGTCCTTGCAGTCTGTGTTAGCCTAGCCAACAAAACAAGTATTGTTTCTGTCCTGTAACGTTTCTTACGAAAATCATCAACTACTGAGTAACTGCTGTTCATAGCGCTGACGCGATCGTACCGGGCGCGCTTCGAAACTGCGAACAAGATTCCAGGGTCGGGCGCGTAGGAATTGCGTCGACGGTTGTTACCGACTATCAGTGTCTGAAATACAGTTCTAGTTTTTGCGTTCGTGACGTTTTTTCGAGTGCCGTACGTTGGACTTGACGTAGTGTAGCGATATATCATGTTGCATAGGATGACTCGTATCGACTTGACCTGCACAGCTTTATTTATCGTTTGGGTTTGACTTAGGTAATTTTCTTGTCATTTTGGGTTGTTGTTGACCGTTTAAAGAGTCCAGCTGTCTCCGAGGAGGAACCTGCCTGCTAAGAATTGTCCGGGGTGTCGGGGCGAGAAAATTCCTGCGTCCTCGATCGATTCTGCTACGAGTTTTTGAAATTCGATCAGAAGGCTTTCACTCAGTAAATGGACGAATGGTGGTGTCCGTTGAACGAACTGGCATTGTTGAAATGTTTGAGATTGGTCCTTTACTGCTTCCGGTGTTCTGATGTTTGATTTGCAAGGCCCGATAGGAAACTACTGCTGCCACTGACGATTACTTTCGATAGAAAACGTGATAAATGAGCAACTGCCTTATTCTAAGACTCGCCCACCTTCGCTGGTTTAATGTTCACACTCCATATCAAGATGACATTTAAGGGTTGCCAGGCTGTGCCACTCTATATTCATGGATGGTTGTCCTCTATACGCTTGAGATGTGGGCTATGCGAAGATGTGGTGACAACTTTCATCTTCCCCAGAGCGATGGTTCCCCAGGGTCGTGTCGTGGTGCCTCTGGGAGCCTCGTTAAAGGTGCTACATAAACACAGAACACCGCTGTGTGACTCCGTGGTTGCTGGTTGTGAGCTTGCCTTGTGACGCAGGGTACGGGTTCGAGCCTTGACCCCGAGACGATCCAAGTGTAGGGACCTTGAGCAAGTCCTTCACGCACAGTTGCTCAACACCATCGATACTAGTGACGCTTTATAAATGCAATAATATCGATAAATGACTACTCTTACGGACAAGACCTGATTTTCAAAGCATTTCCCGTTCGTTCTAGGCCAGTTTAAAAAAAATTCCCAACAGATTGGGTAAAAAAAAGATAACAAGGGAGCAATGGCCAGCCGTGTGTGTGCAATAAGCGATGGTGGACTGGACCAACACTTGACATTGGCCGATGGATCCTCAACCCACAGCAGCTGGCGAGGAGCTGAAGCAGGCACTGTCGTTTCGCCGACGCCTGCTTTCTTTTATCAAAATGGTTTCGTTGTGTGTGCCGAGACGGCAGTTTTCATTACGTATCTCAAAGTACTGACGTGGATCGATAACAAAAAGTCAAAATACTGACAGACACATGTACTCCGTTGTTTTACGGGCGTTTTGGTGCATTCGTGAAGTTCAGAGGACTAAACGGTGTTTGCTGTTCGTGCTTCTATGCTGTGAAATTTTTTATCCTTTGCCAATAATTTTGTAGCTATTTTTACCGAAAGAAAAACTGAATTTAAAAAAAATGATGTCTGCATTATTATATTTGTTTTCAACGTGCTCAGTGGTTTGTTCAAAATTTGTGATCTCTACTTTTTTCATTTCATGGATGTTAATAATGTCGGAGGCATTTCTGACTTGTTGTCGCGAAGCAACTGTATTTAATCGGTTGTCAGAAGTTATTGTTTAATGACAGTAACTGCTTTTTATCACATATTCACTAAATGACAATTCACTTGTAACAAATTTCACGCAGGATATATTGTCGTAGAGAAGAAATAGTTGCTTAGCTATAGAATCCTTGTTTCTCTTTTGGCAAATGATGTTTCAGTGGTCGTCGCATTTGAAAGGTTTCTTAAATAAATCCAATTATTGACCTGACAAACTTTGTAGAAAAAAGGCGATAAAATTTCAGTCATAAAAAATCAGTGGTATCAAGAATAATTAGAACTCCTTGTAGTAATGTTGCAATAAGGATGCAGTAATTTGGGTGATATCGTTAATGCTGCTTGAGACGAGGGTCCGAATGTGGTGGATCATCATGCTGAGGCACTCCGCTCATCTGATGTTTCATTCCATGTATAGGAAAACTTTTCTGTTACAGTGAGTTCTGATATAGTCAGTAATATTCACGGCTAGCGTTAATATATATAGTGTACTGAATGAATGATCGACTAATTAATTAATTAATTATGAAAAGACGAAGAATTAGTTCCTGTCTCATTACGCACATGCCTTGGAAACCACTTGGTGCTAGAGCTCCACTATCAGAGAGCAGTTTTATTTTTTTCATCGTCTGGGTTGAAAAGTCATTCAGCGCGCTCACGTTTGTGTGCGCGCTCATTTGGAAAACCAGTGTCTTTGTTATTGTGAAGCATTTTCCGTTTTTCAAGAAGAACAACACATCCTACCTACGTTGATGCCATTTTAAGAAAAACTGCTAAAATCAAGAAAAAAATTATAAAATGCCAAAAAGTACGTTAAAAAAAACACTGACACTTAAGCTGGTGATATGAACATTGAAACTGTATGTTTCCATTACTTGTGTGGGTATTAAAAAAAATTGATATGCTTTTTTTGGGAATCATTCGTTGCGTTTTCAGTTTTTTGCGTGCATAGGTTTGTGTACTTGTGTGTCATTATATTGTTAACAAAGCTTATTAATGTGACAGTTTTATTTAAATATGAGTTTATTATTACTTATCTGCTATTAAAAGATGTTACCGTACCAGATTGCTGTCAATCTTTGTGGGTTTTGCCAGTCTGGGCACAAACCTTACAGCAATGCTGATGATTAGAAGTGTAAAGGAAACCTTACTATAGTCCAACATGTTTCTTCTGTGTAATTCCCCCCCCCCCCTCCAACAGGACTGGCAACCGACCCCACTAACATATCCATAGATTTTGTTGGGACCAAACTGGCCCTGTATGGGTCTAATATGGACATGCTGGAAAGGATGGTCTACCCAGGGATACTCATTTTCCCCCAGCATTACTTTATAGATGTGTGACGAGCTGATTGCGAATACCCATTAACCTCCAGCCTGTTAAGGGGTTAAGCGGTACTAGAAACCCCATAGTTTGCCCAACCCCATTCGAAAATGAATGGGTATGAATCCTGTAAAGCAGCCAAAACTGAATGCCCTCAACTGCAAGGTGCATTCAGCAGCCTGACTCAACTAATGGGAGATATAGCATATTAACTACTGCTTGGTGACAGGCACGTCTACACAAGCAACTTTCCTAGGGTCCACTTAGCAGGCTCAAATCCACAACCACTAGGTTGCAAAGCAAATGTGCTACCACTGTGTTGCACCTTGACATCTCAAACTCCTAGAATAACCAATTCTTTTGTCTAATTCCGTGACAAGCCTACAAGTATATTTGCAGTGAAACTTTGGGCCATATTGACTAAAATAAAAGACATCATATCCACATCAAACTTTTATTATTTTTCACAGATTGGACTCTTTCAGTGTTCGAAGTGGTAATGTGCAATAACATGACCGGAATAGCAGGCAGTTTGATGGAATGGCCACGATATAAAACTGTCCAGATATATTGCACAAATGTAAGCAAAATGTAAACCACATCTTTCCACGAAAACCGCTCTTCTTTTTCGACAAAGAACAAATCGAAGTGTAATTTTGCGTCTCTTAGGAAAGCATAACGTACTTGAAATCAGAACCTTTATTTGAAAGATGTCTCATTTCAAACAAAAAGATGCATCTTCTGAAATTAGATGAATCCTTCCCATTGGAAGAAGTCTCTTTTAAAACAGGAAGAAGTCTTTCAAAAACTTTACATATAATCAGGCAGATATTTCTTCTCACATTAGAAACTCTGCCACAGTCAATTTTGGATGGTGGAAGCACATTCATCTTTCTTATGATAGTGTCATTAGACAAAAGCACCTAGGGGTCCTCCATAAAGGACGTCCATACAATATGACCTAGTTTGGACCCTCCCTCCCCTTGTCCACATCTGACCTTACCCTCCCCCTTTGCAGATGTCCGCACGCCAAAGCCAATGAACGAGAAAAACCAATATTGTGACTAAGGTCATCATTACTAAGCTACCAGTTCCATCTTATTTAAAATCACCTGACTTCAAATGTCACCCAGTACATGATATTTAAAATTGAAAAGTAAGCCCAGTGTTTTAAAGTTCTTGTACACGGCACGAGGTTTTATGCAATCGCCTCACTGATCTTTTCGTCTCTCGGGGAAGGGTTGAAACAAGGAGGTGTTTAAAAAACTATAAAATTTAGAAATTTTTATGTGGACATCTCAACTGGTCATAACCCCTTTCCCTTGTCCGCATTTGAATGACCCCTTTCTCCTCCTCAGACGTCCTTTATGGATGATTCCTACCTCCCACAATCGGAACATATCTCTTCCAAGATTAGTATCTTCGAGAACCAGAAGAGGAAACAATTCAGAAAAATTAATAAAATAACATTCAAACCTATGAACACCTTTGGCTGTTCGACACGCAGTATTGCTAGCTAAAACTGAAAAAGCCAGGCCGCAAAAAAAAACAATGGCCACCTTATTTCCTACTTGGTTAAATATTTGAGAAAATCCATAAAATCCATCACAATTTCAAATACTGACAAACAGAAAAAAGCTTCAAGTTTCATCTTCGTACATGGTAAATGGACTAGAAGTTATTTCAAAATATGCAAAAGATTCTACTGGCAATGAATTCAGTTACAAACACAACCCAAATGCACAGAAATCTTGGATTAAAGTTTAACATTTTCATGCTATATCCAGTAAACATGAAACAGATGACAACTAGTTTAGCATTTCATCCAACACAAACTGTTAACTCTCACACCATCAACTGCTAGACACTACTGTTTGCACATTTTGGCTTCCATTATGACTTACAATTTCATAACTACGGATACATATGTACAACTCTTAAAATTTTTTATTTATGAACACATTTATTACGCAAAAGAGGCATATTTTAACCAAGGTTGTTGAGAAAAACGTAATTGTCTTTTTGCTGGTTTATCAGAGATGAGAATCATAATAAATCCCTAAGGCAGAAATCATCTTCATCGCATGTACTGAATAATAATGTCCAGAAAATTGTTTTAAAAAATTCCTTATTTTTAATATCACTAAGGATGGTAGTTGTAGTGGGGTGGCTGTATAGGAAGGAGCATAGCCATTTCCATAACTCGATGGTGCCCTAGATTAACAATACACAACTAATTCAGATTTTTTCCAGAAGCTGCCATTACAACCGTCGTCAAAAAACATTGTTCAAAAACACCAGACGTGCTTGAAAGAATTTCTACCATTTCCACACATTTTCTACAAATCTCCTCAACGTTATTGCTTCTTAAAAACTAATGAGTCCATAGTTTCCACACTCTAGAAAAGATTTCCCCTCATTATTTGATTGTGTTACTTCCAAGTCTCAGTCTCATTGCCACAGATGTGCCCATATTCAGCTGGAGTTTCTAGAGAGTTCCTATCACAGTACACAGCACATAAATTGATGTGCACTCCCAAGCATAACTGCATCCAAAAGCACAATCAACTGAACAAAAACAGGCGACAAGTGTAACACATGGCTACGAACAATAAGCAATTCGAAAGCGATTGGGCTTAGCGACATCACAGAATTAGCAGATTCCCAAGTCTTGGGCCAGCAAGCGCGAAGAACTGGGAACCCGCTACCCTTATACTACAACCACGTTATATGATATGGATTCCAAACAACATGACGTTCCAGTCTAGTTTTTTTAACTTTGTTCTGCACCTTTCCTTACCCAGAGGTATCTGTCTGCTTCCCCTAAGTTACTGCGCGGACAGTACGGGTTCGAGCCTCCACTCAAGCACTCACTGTGTAAGGACCTTACAAGTTTTCACGCACAGTTCCTCAGTGCCATCAATGTTCTGTCATATGGTCGTGTGTGCACTTCTGAACTTTGCAAGGAGGGCAATACCAAATACAGGTGGTTGTATTCCACCATTGTGCCATTATCTGTAACTGAACAATGCAACCAGCTACAAACGAGATCTTGCTGAAGCTCGACAACAAAAGCTCGACATCCATTGTTGTCGATATCGCGCCCTACATTTTCCAGAACGAACAGATTTTCAATCAAGGGCACGTAAACTTTAAACTGCTAGGAAACAACGACACTAGTATTACTTTAGCGACAATACCTGCCACTACTCGACAGCTGTACACTGAGGACTACACCGCTAAACTATTCATGGAACTAACAATTATATTCTCATCCAACATTTCAACCTATCACAGCTTTGTGGATCTCTTAGACGTCCATGTTTTATAGTTCTCTCGTAATGTACCAAGCATTTTTACCACGCTTTTCAAGAACTTCCCAAAAGCCTTTGTTCTATAAGGGTGCTGCATGCTTAATCAAAGCCAGATGCAAACACACCCCTTCAAGCTATTCAAACTTTCCTATCCTGGACCACCATTATAATTGCTTTCCACCCTTGGCACCACACTGGCCTGAACTAACCCAGATTATTCTGACCCGATATTGAAACTGACCCGAACTCGGTGTTTACGCTGGTCTCTCTTTGACGCAGCTCTGGGGAGGCATTGAAAACTTTAGGAAATTTACAGTACATAAATACAATTAAATTTTAAACCTTAACTGCACATAAATTCCACGGCAGAAATCATGGACCAACTTATTTTTTAATCCTAAAGAATGATCATCAAAGATCATAAAGATATATCGCCAAATGAAACCAAAATTCGAAATCTTCTGTTTAGTAACTCCACAGCAAAGTCCAGTATGGCTCTACACAGCAGTGCCCCCTCTAACCTTTTGGCTTTGATACAGGCTGTAATCAGATTAAAAAAATGACTTAGAAGAAGAACAGCCCCTTAAGCTAGACTGAGAGGCAGGCACGAGTATGTATTGTTAGCGACTTCATTTTCTTAGCCTTGGCATATGAGGGTAGGCGATCAGTCCTCTCCCTCACCATCTCATCTTCCCACTGACAGCGTATGGTCAGTGTACTCACTATAGCCGAGTTGGATAGAGGGCTAAGGTGGAGCAGAAATCTCGACAAATTTTGGCCCTGGCAGGATTTGAACCTCTAACTCCTCGGTTGACAGTCCAGCACACTTACCACTAAACTATCGTACACCTCTATGACTTAATTGGACGAAATACAAATCAATTCCTAAAATTCTTAAACATAGCAAATAATCTGTATGAAATCTCTTGTAAACTCAAGAAATCTTCATAAACCATTCACAAACGCACTCACTTCAGTGTGATTCTCCTTACAGATTTGATTTTAGTTATAGTTACAGTTATAGTTAATGGTTTTTTATTTTAGTTATAGTTACAGTTATAGTTAGTATTATTTTTTAGTTATAGTTATAGTTATAGTTACTGGGCTTTTATTTTAGTTAATTTTAGTTAGTACATAATTACAAGTGATCCCCTCCCAATGGCACTCCTCCTGGTCCATATATGGGGTCATCGATTAATTATGTCAGCAAATTTTAGGCAGTTTTTGATCTCCTCCCCTTGTCATCAACTGTCAAACATTCAAGGACCCCCTAACAAAATTAGGCCTATGTCAAAGAAAATAACCCCACCCTCAGAATATTTCTATGACTCAAACATGCAAAAAACTGAAATTGCCAAAAAACAAAACGTTGTTATTCAGATTTTAATTTGCTACTTAATGGCTACAGTACTTGTGTAATCACTGTCTGTCACAGATATTTAATTGATTTTTCCCATTAAAAAATACAATCTTGTTTTCTTTTAAATGTGTATTTGATTTTCATTATGAACATTTCTAATTTGAACATGATAACTTTTTTTATAATATTCCTTTTAACATAGGAAATTAAAATCAAAACAAGTTTCTCACTCTAAAATGGACAATCGAAATAAAGAAATTATCTTTCCATCAAAAAGAAACTTGAAATATTAGATTTTCGAAAAGAAACCAGAATATTCGAAAGGAGAATATTATGCAGTACATTTTCTCATTTTATCTCGGAACAATAAACAGGATAGTTTATAACGAATAAAATATCGCGTTTGATTAAATTCGCCATGTTTATCGATATTGTACTTTTTTATTTCATTAACGAAAATAGCGATGAATTTTCGTTAGTGTTATTTTCGTTATAGTTATAGTTATAGTTAATGATATTTTTTAGTTACAGTTATAGTTATCGTTAACGAAATCATTTTTGGTTCGTTAACGAACATTTTCGTTATCGTTAACGTTAACGAGAATCACACTGACTCACTTGACCTGTGAAATACTGCGCGATTATAATTATTCAACACAAAACCAACGAAACCACACTCCACATCTTCCTCATGCATTCCAGATAAGCCTCACCAAACCATCATGCAATATTTTACTCGAATATCCTATTATAATTATTACTATTATGCATTTTCAAGCACCACTGTCCACTGACCAAGCATCAGCAGTTGGCACTGAGCAATTGTAAGTGAAGGACTTGTTCAAGGTCCCTACACAGTAACCGTCTCAGAGGAGGAAGATCGAACCCATACTCTCCACGTTACAAGGCCAGCGCTCTAACCAATCGGCTACCGCTTCCCCCATTTGACCTAGATATGATTTTTTTGAGGTTTTTACGCAAACATCACAGAGAAATGAAGCACTGTTACTGAGCTGTGCAAATACTGGTCAGCAAACTCACACATAGAAAGTTAGAAACTGACTTGCTCACAGAAAACTGATAATCAAGGAACCCAAAATAAATCTCACTGTACAACCAGTCCCAGACACCATCACTACTGACCCAGATTTAAACAGTTTCACAAAAATCCAGAAAATTCCGCAACCCATACCGAATGACAGTAAACCCCCAAAGATTTCGCAGTGCTGTATATGTACAACTATTTATTTATTGTCCCTTATTAACCGAAAAACTCACAAATAATTTATCAACTTTACAACGAATGGATCCTGTCAACAGACTTCTGTGGTCTTCTTTGTGCCACAGACAAAAGGTCAATGTCCAAACAATGCTTTACTATGAAACTAATAAACCAGAACATGCAAGAAAATAAATTAAAACAGTCAAGAACACGTAAATTCTGTACCCTTCAAAGATAAATAAGTAAACAGCCCAAGATATTTCACATTTTACACTTCAGTTTTACGTTAATACATAACATACATGAAGCCTCTTCGTGACATTTACCGTTAGTCAGTGGCGCCCTCAACCCAGCATTCTCTTGTTGCCTTATCAGCTATCAAATCACATAGCATAGGACTGTAACAAAGTCTCGTCACACTTATTAGCTGTACAATTAAAACATTTTAAAAATCCACGTTACTTTTTTTCTGACAGGTAAATAATGATCATCCAAAGTTGTTCAGTCCTTATTTTGACGGTTCTAACTTTCAAATCATCGTACAGTGTAGACTGTGCATGCTCCCGGTTTACGTGAAGTGCTTCGTGCCACAACTATTAAGCTAACATGCCATTTTGGTAGAAGTGCCATACAACAACAGCAGTGTAGTGTTAAATATCGACTTTTCACCATCTTATGCGTGGCCAGGTTTACAAGCTGTACGAGAAGGCATGTTCCCCTTAACAACTCCGCATAAAATAAGTCCACAATATAATTAAATATTACTTTGTCCCCAAAACTGTTAGGTTGACACAGTTAAAAATGCAATCAAGTTAACACATTTTATTCAGATCTTGTACGATTTTTTTGACAATTAACCTAAGCTCCATACTTAAATTTTACTTCAGAAACCTTCCCAATGATTGCTTTTTACAGTTTTAACTTTTAAACGACTCTGAAGCCACGCCCGTCAAAGTTGCGGTCGGGTGTTTAAGCGTCACCATCCCCGAGCTCCAGAGCAGTGCACAGAAGCTAAGACAGTTGGAATGAACATGCATCATACATGAAATGACTAGCGTATAACGAGGTCTTTGGAGATAAGATTGAGCTAATACATGAAAACGTGCACGATCGAGAACCGTTCTAATGTTCCTAGAAGAGGAGACTAGGTGTTAATTCGGTCGAGACCAGAACTTGAGACTAGGGAGCGACGTCGGTCGCTGGCGAGACGCGACGAGAAGGTTCTGGCGAGCCATCAACTGTCGGAGCGCGACGAGAAAGGCGATAGTCACCTGGAAGGGCAGGAAGAGTGCGTCACGCTCGAGTGGGCGCTGTTGTTCGTGAGACTGAGCTGCGAGAAGCCGCTGTGGCATGACTGTAGGCTGGTCATGGAACCTCTGAAGAAAGCAAATACGCACAACATAAGAACACAAGAAATTACGAAAACAAATAAACACACAAGTGTTTGTATGCATTTGGGTGCGTCTGCATAAATGTGTGTTTACCGCATGCATGTGTGCGCTTGCATTTATGTATATATGTGAATGTATTCATGAGCATGTAGGCTTATGTATTTATGTATGTTTAAGAGCAACTTAAGTAGTGCCTTTCAAAATAAGCCAAAAGCAAACATGAAAGAGTCTAACTGATTCCACACAGAAGAGCAGTCCCTTAAGCTAGCCCAGATCAGCCATGGGTATGAAGTGTTAGCGACTTCATTTTCTTAGCCTCAGTATGTATGATGGCAGGTGGCCAGTCCTCTCCCTCGCCATCTCATCTTCCCACCGAGAGTGTATGGTCATTATAGCCAAGTTGGCTAGGTGGCACATGCAGACAAGAATTCTGAAAACAACATGAAGAGCATGGGTTCAAGCCTCCTCTGCTGAGATGGTTACTGTGTAGGGACCTTGAGCAAGTCGTCTGCCCTAGCGAGGATTTGAACCCCAGATCTCTCGATTGACAGTACAGCCCGCTAACCACTGTCGAGCACCCCTGGTTTAAACAACTGCATTTTACACGGTACTACAAGAATAAATTTCAGACTATTTTTTAAAAGCTAATCTTGGTTTAAAATATATCGTACACTTAAAACTAAATCTTGGATTAAAAGATATATACTAAATTAAGTTTTCAAATATATACCAAACAATTCCATTCTACACATAAAAATTAATATATGTAATAGCATTCAACTAAATAGGTGGAGAAACTTGGCCGAGTGCTAGAGTTAATTAAGTACACACATACACAGGAAAATATCGACAAGAAATTTAATTTTATAACTTTTAGCTAACCATACTGACAAATCAATAAAATGCAAAAATTCAATTTAAGTTGTTCATCAGCTTGAAGCTAAATCATTCACAGATGTGGTGCAAAAATGTCTTATTCAATTGACCTGACCTGGAATGACCCCGCGATCAATTCCCTCAACGTAAACAAATGCGAATCAATACCATTTATTTACAATGCAAGTGCAAAGAGAATCACAAATGTGAATCGATGAAATCCTTTTATGACGAAAGTGAAAATGCGAATCAGAAATGAACAAAACGACAGTATCAGGACAAGATGCAAGTTCGAAGTGCAAACGCAAAACTTACTGAGCCAGGCAAGACAGCGAGCAGTGGCGAGCAACGCAAACCAAGGCAAAAATTGCAAAGTGTGAGCGTAATCGGCTAGTTTGCCTCAGACGTGCAACTTAAAACCAATTACTGTATCGTGGTTTTCGGCTTCACCTCGTTTCCTTGCTCCAAACGAATGCAAAACTCATGTAAATTAACACCAAAATCTAGTAAGCTAATTATCGTTTTCCTTTGTCCAACAACAATTAACTCCATAGTAATTGTAATTAAACATTTGTATACCACCAATTAAAACCAAAACAATCAGAGGTGTGGGCATGGTGTTATTTGGCTGTGATTGCTACTCGGCTAATGAATTGAACCATGAGCGAAAGGCAATCTCCATAGAATAGCTGTAAACACGAGAAGGTAGAGAGTTCCAGAAGAAAGCATCCACTACCATGAATGAGCGCCAGCCAAAGACAAGATATGTACCAACATACTTACATCACATGTTGATCGAAGAAAGGATCGGCTTTAATGGAGCTAAGAGAGTAACCAT
Organism: Allolobophora icterica; assembly: GCA_963556255.1. NCBI lineage: Eukaryota > Metazoa > Annelida > Clitellata > Crassiclitellata > Lumbricidae > Allolobophora > Allolobophora icterica. The sequence continues at coordinate 45,268,378 of OY744614.1, read as the reverse complement.
GGAATCTAAGTAGGATGGCAGATGATTTGCACGTGCTTTGTACATGAAGAGCGCCACATCTGGCCTTATCTTACAGTATAACATCTTACTTTACCAAACCTAACCTTACTTAACCATACCCTACCTTAGTTTCTGGAGCACCTCTGATTTGTTTGTCTTGAAACAGTACTACATCAATTTACAATTACTGAAATCTAAATAGTTTTGGTTATTGCCGCTTACTTGAACTGTTCCGAATGGAGAATTTCCGTGTAGTACATGACTTTGGACTTGTGAGTTGATAGGAGATCGAATGATCCCTTCGCGGAGTCAAAGAATTTCCATTGAAGGATGAACGATCCCGCCTGATTCGTAACATGTGAACCCTATCAACACGGTAACAATGCACAACGTTACATAATTAATTTATAATCAGTAGTTAACACATCATAGTTGCAAGTCTGAAAAAGTCTGAAGCGCTTCTTACAGGCTAAGCGCAGGGCACCTACTTAATGACATTGACAACAACGTCCATACCTGTAAACAAACCAGCACCATAAAACCGTTGCCATAACAACATCCATACCTGTAAACAAACCAGCACCAGAAAACCGTTGCCATAACAACCCATACCTGTAAACAAACCAGCAACAGAAAACTGTTGCCATGATAACAGTATCAATACCTGTAAACAGACCGGCAATGGTTTACACCGTTGCCATGACAACAACATTCACACCTATAAACAAACCATTGACAGTAACTATTGCCATGGCAACAAAGTGCACACCTGTATGCTGTCGCCGTCACGACACACGAGCGGCGGTTCGACGATGCTGATGTCAATGCCCACGGTCCAGTGCTTGTCGATGTATTGGATGGAGCCAACACCGTTTGACGCACCTGTCATGTGGTGCTCGTGTGGCTGTGCTGAGAACGTGTGGCGACATCGCATCAGCGTGAACGTGACATCGCCCTTGAGGATGTCAAAGTCCCACGTTACGACGGAACCCTTCTGAGGAACCTGGATTAACACCTGAATTAGCAGATAAGCAAAACATACATCAGGTTTTAAACATCTGTCCGTTCCCATTACTATTTACTATTCAAGGTATACAAAATCATCCTTCAAGATAATGAAACTTAGTAACATATTTTCTGGAGTGGCTCTTTTTTTCTCTTGAATTCCTTCTTTTCCTTCTCCTTGCTACTATTAGTATTATTATTTTATTTTTTTCCCTCAGATCCCTCAGGAATTAAAAATCATCCGGAGAAAACAATTATTATTACTATTGTCAGGTACTATTTTGTTTAACCCATATTAATTCTTCCTAGTTTCCCATTGCAGAAAAGATCATAAAGCAACAACAAATTCACCAAGCTACTAGTTCCTATGACAGCTCGACTACAAATGCTGTTTTTCTCTCATACCGTGTATTAAACGACGATTTGTAAACTGTTACATCAATGTTACTATTCCCCAAAGTAGCAACGAACATCTGGAAAGCAAGACCCCAGGATTCCCTTTCCTTAAACCCTGCAAGGAAAGTCACATCTGGAATCCAGTCAATACAATACAATACAATACATCAGACAGCAGTCACCTCGTGTGGGAAATCTTTGACAACGTAAGCCGTGTGGTAGATGCTGTCCGGGCCATCTGGTGAGCGATCCTTGTCAACGTCTTCTTCTGACGTAGAGATGTAGAGGCTCTTAGGAACCATACCTCCTTCCGGAACGCCACACTGGGAACAACAATGAAACGGGTAAATTAAGTGGTATTTCAGCAACACACTAAATGAGAGCATATTTAGCAAAGAGCCGATGCACAGGCAGTTCATAAAAGTCAACAAATGATAGATGTAAATGTAACATTCTGAGATTTTCTGCTTCGAGAAGAACACCTTATTCACCGACGCTACACCAAAACAATCTAAAAAGAGCAAGCTGATTGGTCAGTTTCTGTGTCAGGTCAAAATCTGGGAAGGTTGAGGTGGGATGACAGCATGGCACTGACGTGGAAAGGAGTTACGAACACATTATTTCACCACAACAGCAGAAATCAACAAGAACCATAAGAAATACATGACAAACAAAAAGTAACCATAGCAACACTCATGGGATGGTGCAGAAGTAAAAGCTAGATAGGAGACCTTGTAAACTTTACTTTGCATTAAAAATTGTTACCATTAAAGGACATGTATTTACCAATAGGAATAATACAGTGTCCTATCAACTCTGCTAGACAAAGTCGTTCAGCGAAGACTCCCATGAGTTTGACAAATGGAAAGAATGCCAGCTGACAGAATGCCAAACAAGGCACTGCATGCCATGTATTGTACTTGTAATCTCCAGATTTCAACAGCGTTACTCCAAAGCTAAGAGCAGAGCACCAGCTTATTCACGAGCGCTGCGTCAAGTCAGACGGGTTGTCCAGAGAGGCCAAGTGAAGTTCAGAGTCAGATAGAGTAGAGAGAGGAAGCTGAGGATTGAAGGAAAGAGAAACAAAGGTGTTGGATAGACAATATAAATGAGACTTGGGCTAACATTGAGAGGAGCAGTGGACTTGACAAATGACCAAGGACAATGGAGATCATTTGTTTGTACCCATCGCCGCCAAACGGCTGACATCAGGAACAGATGAAGATGATGATGATGATGATAATGAATAACAACAATAATGGTTTTCGATGCACCTACATAACAGTCGCCATCAAGAAAGTCCGGAATGAAGTCTTTGCTGACATAGTCGACCAGTCCCCCGGGACCCTGGTAGTCCTTGCCGCCGTAGATGAGGAACTTGTCCCTCGTCCTGTCATCGATGAACGGACTGATGAGAGTCCAGAGCACTGGAAAGACTCGCGGAGCGCGGACTATGAGAAGAAAACCCATCGTTTCAGGATAGTTGGCTTCGACGACTTCGATGATTCGCAGAAGGCCTTTGATGCCGGGTCGCCACAGGTGTCGCATGCTAAGTCCCTCGAGATCGATGATGCACGTGTAGTTCCTGGAAACGAATGGCAAATTTATATAGCACCATAAAAACTAATCATCTATGCTTGCCTACATGATTAAAACATAGTTTACATGCAATACAATACAACACAAACAATACTATACAACATAATACAATACAAACAATACTATACAACGTAATACAATACAGTAAACAATACTGTACCACATAATACAATAAAACAATACTGTACACCATAATACAATGAAACAATACTGTACCACATAATACAAAACAATACTGTACCACATAATACAACATAACATAACATAATTCTTTATTGCATCTTGTCACGAGAACGAAACAGCGAAATAGCAAATCAATACACAAAAAGCAAATGATGATTGAATTTTAAAACGACAAATGCGTGTGGCAGCTAGATGGGATACAAATAGGTCAATACTGTACAACCTAATACAATACAAACAATAATATACAACGTAATACCATACAATACTATACATAGATATCAAATTAATTGCTCCAAACGATTGTTTAACGTGCAGCAAATGTGACCAACGAACCTAGTTAGTGAAGCCTCAAAGCCACAACTTCCAAGCAGGTTAACAGTCTTACGAACTGATCTTCTGGATAATGACCTGATTACGACTTGGTTTTGGTGCGCCATCGGTTGATGCATTAGAAACCGGCGCTATAGAAGTTAATAATTACGATTATAATTGAGAGAATCTTTGGAACCTACGTTACTGGACGTCCTTGTCTTTTTGTCGCTTCTTCACACAGCCTTAGACCTTCTTCGTTCACTGATAGAATCTAAACGAAACATGAGAAATGGCTGCAGAAACAGCGCCACCCGTGCACCATTCTCGTTCGCACAGTACAACATGCACATACATACATACAAACAAACACAAACATACATGCATACCTACATACAAACATGCATGCACCCATACATACATACATACATACAAACATACACACAAACATACAATCATGCATACGTACATACATACGTACATACATACATGTATGACTAAGATAGAATTAGGTTAAATAAAGATTACTACAAATTATAATTGATTACAGGAATAACATAACATATGATAATAATATATGATAACAATAGAAATAATAGATGACTCAATTGTATTTGATATTGCCCTATTGCCCTCCATCCAAAGTTCAGAAATGCACACACAACCATAACATCGATGGCACTGACCGACTGTGAGTGAAGGTTCCAACACAGCAACCATCTCAGAGGAGGATTGAACCCACACACCCTTAGTTACAGGTTTGGCACTCTATCCGGTCGGCCACCGTTCCCCGCCAACATACATACATCCATACACACAAACATACATATTTATGGATTCTATCTATAGTGAGTAGAATAACATTGCAGATCAGACATTGACTAATTGCACAGCGTTTCATCAGTGTACGTTGACATACGTGCTTGAGAATGTTTTCATATCCGATGCTTTTGACGAGACCCTTGACGTCCATCTGACCAAGTCGCAGGACGTACAGCGGCCGGCCATCTGGTGACGAAAACAAGAAAACACCCTTCAGAAAACATGGCCACCAAATCTAGTCAAACAAACACATCGCATCCTATAACTTCTACAGCTTCGAACCTCTTCGTTCTCCAACACAGACTGATCGGATCGTTCCCTCCACAACGGACCTTCTAGTCTAGTCAGGTAGGGAGCACCTTGTTGAGGAGCTATACAAATAAGCACTTAGAATGACAACTCATCGATGGTCATTTCAAGTGAAACTGTAACCATAAATCTCAATCTGTTGGAGAAGCCCTGGCAGAATGTGATAAGGAAAGCACAAGTTTCGCTACGGTGGCTCAGTACTTTGAAACAGATGACATTAGAGTTTTGAGTTAAGATTCAATGACGATTCGTGTTACTACGGTAACTGATCAGACGCAATAAAATCCCCAAGATTCACGTTACTATGGTAAATGAGAACCTGAGAAAATCTGACAAAAGCATGATTGTTAATATTATTATCATCATTGCTATGACTATTATTAATGTTATTATTATTATTATAATTATTATTACAATTATTATTGTTATTGTCATTATTATTATTATTATTATTATTATTATTATTATTATTATTATTATTATTATTATTATTATTATTATTATTATTATTATTATTATTATTATTATTATTATTATTATTATTTTTCCAATCATTGCGTTATCATTATCCGGTTACATTAAAGTCGGGATTCTGGTCGGAGATTCCCCATCGTGCCTAGGCACGCGATAGCATTGAACCTCTGGATTGTGATTGATAGTTTTTGTAACAGGAAGAACGTTTCTCGAGGATCTTCCGTTATTCTCGTCAACCGTCGGCCTAGTTCTTTGATGAATGCCAAGCCTTCGTGGTCCATAGGTCCCATCGTTTCTATTGCGATTGGAGTTAAGCAATATCTCAACGATAGCTCCGCATATTTGGATTTCTTTCGAGTTGCGGCTATTTCTGCGGCTCCTCCCGCTGCTGTAGATGTCTCGGCCAAATATGATGGCGCAAAAGTGTCGATGATCGTTACGTCCCAAATCAGGGAACGCCCGCTGTTCCACGGAATCAGAGTTTGACCATCAGGTCTTTTCCCGTCTAGTCGGGAGAGGCCAGCCGGTTCCTTGATTGAAGGGGTGCCTGCCTTAATGAGACTGCGCAGCACGATGTCGTTTATTGATGCGTGTCTAGCTTGTCTGCCGAAGCTTAGTGAGCATGCCAATCCATGTGAGCCTCTGGCTGAAACCGTCGTTCCGCATGCGCATGTGTGGGGGGCACAGATGACTGCACCCAGTCTTAGGCCCACAGCTACTCTCAGTGACTCGTCATCCAGTCTTAGGCCTTGTGCGGCTAGCGGAAGGGCATGGAGCCAGTCTGAGGCGTGCGGGGCCTGTATGGCATTTAGCCTGGCCCGATCGTACGGGTCCTGAGATCGAGATGCGATCTCTGTCATGGCTGCTGATAACAATGGTATGTCCCATGAGGCCTGTTTGTAATCTAAAGACGGGAAGGCGATCTGTTCCACGATGCTCTGCTGCCAACGAGTTCTCATTATTTCCACAATGGAGTCTTCAGGCACCTGTGTAAGGGCGAGGATGTGTGATTGGATGAGGTGAGATCTTGCGGCTGAAGCTAAAAAAGCTGGAAGTGCCAACGAAGAAGCTCTCCTTATTCCAAGCCCGCCCATCCTGATAGGCATGGAAGCGAGTGTCCATTGGTCGTCAGAAAGAGAGATGTTAAGAATGCTCTCGATACCCGAGCGTAGTTTTTCGTCGAATCTCGTGAGGCCTGGGTGGTCATGACTGGGCGTGCAGCGTAAGATGTGGATGAGCCTCGGCGCTCCTATTGAACTCCGTAGTATCAGGAGCGCATCCTGTCTTGGTATTTGTTCAAGTTTTTTCATGGCTCTTGCCAAGTTCGTCGTGACTGAGTTGAAGGATTCGTTTAAGGCTTCTCGTGACGATAGTGGTGCGCCTAACAGTTTAGCTAATGATGGATCAATACGCAGGAATTGATTCACAGGTTCTGGTAGGGCGATCTCTGTGTTCTTGGCTAGTATCTCGCATTTCGAGTTGTTGATAGTTAAACCCAGAAGGGCGCAACCTTTCACTATTGCCGCTACGTCCTCACAGACCATTTCGTGCCCGCCGCCCACGGTCAGATCATCTAAATATCCGAAGGCTAGTGGCGATTGTAACTGAGACAGAATTCCTTGAAGCGGTAGGCAAAAGAGGACTGGTCCCAAAGGATCGCCTTGTTGCGGACCTTCTTGCGATTGTAGAGTGAAGTTCCCGTATTTCAGGTTAGATGGTTCAGCGTACGCCAGATGGCAGTACGCGGAGAGTTCGGGGCACTGTTCTGTTAACGAGGCCAACATGCTGTCTCGGTGCAAGCTGTTGAAGGCGTTTGTTAAATCGAGTTTTATGATTATGGAATCTTGGCTCATGTCTTCCAAAAATCTTCGTGTTGCATGAATCGCGGCCTCACAGCCTCCTGGTACGCCGACACCCAGTTGTTTAGGTGTCAAGTATGGTGTCACTCTGGGGATTATGTAAGCATTCCCGCACTTCGAGGCAAGTCTACGCCAAAAGTATCCGATGACAATAGGTCGTAGGCCTCCTGAGCTTTTCTTGAGAGCAAAGAGTGTGCCGCCGAAGAGGATGGGGCGAAGCTCTTGTGGGCAGATGCCAGCCAGTAATAGATTCGTCAAGGCTGTCGCAGCTTTCAGTAGTTCGTGGCCGGCGTCATGATTATTATTATTATTATTATTATTATTATTATTATTATCACTATTGATGTTGATGTTGATTATTATTATTGATGCTGATTAATTTTATCATTACTATTTTTTTAACCCCAAAGTATAAATGATCACTCTTATTATTATAATGATTATTATTATTAAACTAAATTTTATTATTATTCAGATAGGACTGAATTAAGAACTGGTTTGAAATTGTGGATAACTGGGAAAAAATAAGACTTTTCCAATAGCTGGCGAAATGATATGAGAGAATGCGAAATGCCCCCTCAAAGCGGGTGGCAGCAAACAGCTGGATAAGGACAGAATTTCCGACCTTTGTCATAGAAGTGCCATCCTCCTGGAAAGTACTTCTGAATGGCCATCAGGGGTTCGTAGGTCGACAGGAGACGATCGACGTTGTGACGCTTGCGCCAGGCCAGGGAGTGGCATAGCATCTCACGACCCTTTTCGATGTTAAAGTCCCTCGCCTTCAGAAAACGAAGGATGTGAGAGTCCTTGGGAATCTAGAAGAAGCACCAAGGTTGGGTTTTTCGTTAGAATATTGTTTGATAAAGTCATAGATCTGTCGCTAAATGACTGAATAAATTATTGAATGAGTTAACAAATGACTGAGTGAATTATTGAATGAGCAACCAAATGACTGAATGAGTAAACAAACGGCTCAATGAGTTGCCAACAACTTATACGACAGTTAACAGAAGGGTCAGATCTGCAATTCTATCTATCTGACAACAACACTCTCCATGACTCTCTTGATCATTGATGAAACGATGGACAGCTAGAGTGACAGCTTGAATTGACTGAGATTTCCAGGGAATGACAGATTCAATGACTGGCAGCTTTATTGACTGACAGCATGAACGACTGAGGTTGAGTGACTGACAGCCTGAATCATTGAGATCTTGAATACTTGACAGCTTCAATTATCGAGATCATGAATGATTAACAGCTTGAATGATCAAGATCCTAAATGATTTACAGCATTATCAAGATCTTGAATCATTGACAGCTGAAACAATTTAGATCTTCAGAAATTAACAGCTGGCATGATTGAAAACCGAATGTCTCACAAAACATCAACCAACCTGAACAATAGACAGTTTCAGTGACAAACAGCCTTGAATGATTGACAGCTTGAATGATTGACAGCCTTGAATGATTGACAGCTTTGGTGATATATATATATATATATATATATATATATATATATATATATATATATATATATATATATATATATATATATATCCTTGAGTGATTGACAGCCTTGAATGATTGACAGCTTTGGTGATATATATATATATATATATCCTTGAGTGATTGACAGCCTATAATATTATATGACCGACGTCCACTGACCTTGCCCTTGTGCGTCTCCTGCAGCCATTTACGCAGCTGGACGAGCTTGCTTTCCTGATAAGGCGTCAGTTCCCCGAGGCATCTCTCGATGTAATCAGCGTCCAGCTTCCCAGCGGCTTCTGCAGAAATCAATAAAACGCAACTTCATTTCCATCGTCAAGGCAACTGACCGGCCTTCTTCCTTCCACCCCACCGCCGCCCACGCTCTCTACCCCCCCCCCCTCCCCACCCCCGCCCCGCTCCGTTCGATAATAATTTCAGACCTGACAGAGAGCTGTGTGTATTGTGAGGAGCAAAATTAATTTCCTACATGAAGCGTTCGGAACTGAATTTTATCGCTAGTCAACCGTGGCTGCGGTTAACATTCACAGCTCACGTTGTGGTCGCAGTTTATACTCGCCGTCGTTAACGTTTTATGACAGGAGAGATGCAACCCAGATTTTAGTTCGCTTTATAAAATAACGGCAGTACACAACCTCATCACAAGGCCGTTCCTGGAATGGATTTCCATTACTATGCATTTATTAAGCGCCACTATCTGATGACCAAGCATCAATCGATGGCGCTGTGTAATTGTTAGTGAAGGACTTGTTCAAGGTCCATACATAGGCCTAGTCACCGTCTCAGAGGAGAGGATCGAACCCATACTCTCCGCGCTACAAGGCGAGCGCTTTAACCAATTGGCTACCATGTTCAACCTACCACAGGCTGTCTTTCTGTCTTAGCAGACAAACTTTCTGTTAATGACTTGACTATGGGTTGGCTCTGATACCAAAACCTAGTTGACTACACATCTGTTCTGCCATGCTAATTATAATTATTAATTACATTATTATACCAAATACAAAGTCGTTATATGAAGGCTCCTATATGCACAGGGGCGCCTACTCTATAGAAACCTTGGAGCAAATGCTCCATCTAAAAAATAGGGGGGGGGGATCTGTCAGTGTATGTGCCATCATTATTGGGGGAAGGAAGCACGGCTGTAGTGGTAAAATTAGAGGTGAGTACACGGTTAGTTTTCCTAAATAAATTAGAGGTGAGTATACGCTACAGTATTTTGTGAGTATAAGCTATAGTATTTTAATGTAAATAAACATAAATATTTTGTGAGGTGAGTATACGGTCTCCAGAGGCGAGTACACGTTGTATACCCGCGTATACCCTCGACTACAGCCCTGGAAGGAAGGGAAGGGAGAAGAGGAGGGATGGGAGGGGTAGTGGCTCCAATCACTTCGGGGGGGATAGACGCCCTTGCCTATGCAACAGTCTATAACTGCAATACAACGTTACATCATCCAAAAATTTCCGACTTCTCAAGAAGTAACCTTCGGAAAGATGTCAGTAACAGTTTTATCATGTCGGCCGCGAGGGCAGCAGATGGTCGACCGATAAGGTAGTTATGAGTAACATCGATGACTGCTGGCCAGATGCGGTTATTGCCAAGAGATCAGTCAGTTGACTGTAATGACTTCTTACGCAGATGTTCGACGCTCCAAAGCGGATCTCAGAGGGTAGCAAATGCGGATTTTTAATGCAAAGTCTGAAAGGAAGAAGTGCAGTCCCCTGAGGCCAACCCTCAGAGGTTGCCATGGGTATGGATGAATTCATTTTTCATCACCTCTGCACACGAAGGCAGTCCTCTCCCTCGCTGCCTCATCTGCCCACTGACAGTGTACGATCAGTGAATTATTATTACGCACTTACTAGGCACCACTATCTAATGATCGACGGTGCAATCTAATGATCGATCTATCTAACGATCGATGGTGCAATTGTAAGTGAAGCACTTGCTCAAGGTCCCTACACAGTAACCGTCTCGGGGAGGAGGATCGAACCCATACTCTCTGCATTACAAGGCGAGCGATCAACCAATCGGCCACCATGCACTCACTTTAATGCTTGCTGACCAACCGCGGCTAGACTTCTGGTTTTCTGATTTTTCAATTTGATCGGACCTATCCGACGGATTGATTTCGCTCGAAGCAACCATCGATTGACGCTTTATGTATCAAGATAACGGTGCTACATAAATTACTAGATTACATTTATTGTCGAGCTCGCTGGAGGTGCAAGCACCGCAGAAATCTCGAAAGATCTTTCTGCCCCGTTGAGGAGTTGAACCCCCATCCTTTCGGTTGACATCCGAGCACATTAGCCACTACACTGTCTCCCATCCCCGGTCGCGAAGGAAACCAATCATGCAGACTGACAGTTATCGAATCCCCGGACGATAAGAACGAGCAACGAGCAGATCCGTCGTCATGACTCCATGCTCACTGGCCGCCGCACCGTCCACCGGCTGATCTCATATTCCGGATTCGTCATGAATACGTCAAACTGGGACACCGCCGCCGCTCAAAGGATTTGATTGATCCGTGTATTCCGCGCATGACCGCGCATCGGCTAACGGACTTGGCGGCACGCGAGACTTGGCGCTGGACGAGAGATTTAACACGCGCAGAAGACTTAACCCGAGCGCCTTGGCGTGCATCGGCCGAAACGCAGAGCACGAGAGATTTGGCAACGAGTGAGAGACTCTTAGCGGGGACTAAACTGGTGTTTTTCTGACAGTGTGGGGGTGCGGTTGACATTGTCGAGTTGGCAGTTGACATGTCTTGAGCGTGCTGTTGACATTGTCGAGTTGGCAGTTGACTTGTCTGGAGTGTGCATTGTTTAGAATGAATGTTTGAGAGGTTAGCTCAAGCCAGTTACACACGATTTGATTATAACACCTGAAAATCTTACTTACCAGTACAAGAACAGTTTGACAGATTGAGGAAGCGAGTGAAGTTGACATTTCCAAGTATTTCAGGCACTGACTCTAAGTAAAAGATACTTAGCACCAGAGACTTAGCACAGGCCCAGAGACGTAACATGAGATATTCAGCGCGAGTGCTATAGACTTAGCAAGAGAGATTTAGCATCAGCTGAGAGATCTATCACAGAGCATAAGAGACCCAGCTTGGCCACAAGACTTAAACTACATGCAGGCCTGGAGATTTAGTATGGGTAGCCAGTCCCAACTAGTCTCTTAGTTAGACACTGGCATAATTTGGCCCAATTATACAGCAGTCAATGCTTGGCCCCAAGTCACGCTAAATCAACAACGTTCACCTGGTTTCCGTCTGTCAATCTTATCTGTTAATCACAGCTTCCGCTTCCCAACTCGATACTGAACCTCAGCCAACAGCCTGCGGATTTTATGCGATTAAGCGCCAGCTTTGGTGTGAAGCTGACGACAAAACTCCGTGATTTACACTACATTACATCACTCTCCACCAACTGCTGGCTTTCCGGACACGCAGCTCAACCCACGGGACCGCTTCGTAACATTTGTACGAATTAGTTATTCATCGGGAGGACGCAACCTTCTCCACTGCCCCCCAGACCCTTAAACAAAACACAACCCGGACTGGACGCAATGCATCACAGCACCAATTGACACGAATGCATCGATAAACAGAGTCCGAAAAAGCAAAAGTCTGTATTAAGAGAAATGGGTGTGCACATAGGTGGCCCTTCCGTAGGCTGATCCTGACCTAGTGCATTTCAACTCTACTCCTTCAGTTGAGACAAAGCATAAAAAGAAAAGATATGGGCAAATGTATATGTTTACGTTTTTCTACAACAACCACATGGCCTCGACCCTGCTCATTGTTTCACTGAATTGATCAGCTGATATCATTCACCACTGCTGCCCGTTTGAATGGGTGCCACGCCATTTAAGAGCCCCGGTACGAAGTTATGAACCGTGTTAGAGCGACCGTATGGCCTCGGCCCTTTTCATTTTTAGCTGAATTGATCAGTTGAGATCCCTCCCCACCACTGCCCATTTGAATGGGTGCCATGACATTTAAGGTCCCCTTGTACAGACCGTGCTAGAGCGACCATATGGCCTCGACCCTGCTCGTTTTTCAATGAATTGATCGGGTGAGATCCTTCACTACCACTACCCGCTTGAATTAATGCATTTAAGGTCCCCGTGTAGGGACCGTTCTAACCCGATTCAAATCTCTTAAATAGGCCACCATCAGTACGTCAACGTCCTTCAGAAGGCAGATCTTGCTCTACTGCATTTCAGTGCACAACGATTTTTCACTAGAAAGCGGCCATTGATCGAACAAAGCTATGTGCATTATGAAAGCAATGCTGTAGAGAGAATGAGAGATCAATAGATCCAGGTTTCAACTTATTCATTCACAGAAAAATTCTGTGTAACTCAATAATAATTACGACTGGAATGCTCAAAATATTACAATTTCTCACTCTATGTGACCACCAATCGATGCATTGTGCGCCATAGGGGCCATCCACATATTACGTACGCACTTAGGGGGGACGGGGGTCGGATTTTGTCGATTTTGTGTACGGGAGCGAACGGGGGGGAGGGGGGGTAACAAAATGTGTACGTACCCAAAATAAATTTCTAATTATGACGTCCACATTAGCCTATTTATAACTCTGTATTGTCCTATAGTCGTCCGATGGCATTTTATTACATTATATAAAAGCCATGTGCAGTTATTCTGTGCTGTGAACGACACCTATAATTTGTCTATATTGGCCCTTCAATAATCTGGCCTAAAGTGCAGACAGGCTGCCTGGAGACACTTTCTGCAGCTGGTCATCGGGGGGGTGGGGTGCGTCAAACGTACGTACTCAGGGGGGGGGGTGGAAGAAAGTACGCTTGCGAACAGGGGGGTCCAATTTTCCGGATTTTTGTGTACGTAATATATGGATGGCCCCATAGAAGAGATCAATTCCACGCGCTTCAACTGCAGCTATTTGTGAACAAAAAACCCTTGTTTTCACTCAACTTAACTTTGACATTTTTCCACTTGAGTATGACAGACTGACTAATGCCCCATGCATTATGGGAACGACAGCACGGTGGAATTGACCAGATGAGATTACATCCAACTCCGCTCGTTCGTCAAATGAAAATACTCGGTTCAATATTTGATTCCCTATAATTCAATAGCTAATGTTGATCATCGGTTCCCAACTCATCGTCCATCAGTCTCGGTTTTCATTGTCCCTCGTTCATCATTCAACGGACATTTCACCATATTGCTCATTCCCTGGAAACTCCTTCTAATATACGGCCAGAAATAAGCGACCGAATTCGCGGTCTTGGTCTATAAAGGGGGACAGGCCGGCCACACAGAAAAATCACATCAACAGATGTTCAATACAGAGGTTAGAAAACAAATGTTTCAAGGTAAACACAACTAAGGCTGTTGCTACACGCCATTACACGACACATGCTTCACCTAATCACCTTGACCAACCTTTTCTACTTGTTTTTCCTTAACAAACTTACTTGTCTGACCTTGAGGATACATTTTTCATGTTAACAAGACGTGATACTATCTGGCCGGCAGGGGCGCTTCACTGCCTATGCTCTCAAACTAGTTATAGTTCATAAGCTAAGTTAAGCTATATATGCTTTTAATGCCTATAAATCCTATATCATTCAATCCAACTGTCCAGTTTCTGTTTGAAAAGTGCTAAAGCTTGGTACAGATACTAATTCCTGTAGTAACCTGTGGTAACTGGTTCCAGTGATCCACAATTCTTTGGCTAAAAAAGAATTTAATGTCTAATTGCACCCACTAATGGTATAGCTTCAGATTGTGACCTCTCAGATTATTTTTGAGTTGTTGCCTTCTGCTGCAATAGTAACATGACGCTAATTAAGGACTTTCTAGTCCTCTGTATTATTGGTCCTTGGCTTAAAAACCCCGCACGTCTCTATATTGTAGCCACAACCGTCTATATAAGAGGTCGTTGGTCACAGCTGTTGACAGATCGCTGAGTTTCGACGCAAAAAATGACCCACAAATCACAATCTGCCATCCCTCGGCACTTAAAATACAGTAAAGGAAACGTGACTAACTAACTAAACGCGGCCATCTTATCGAAATATCGAATTTTCGCTGCATTTGATGAAGAGCAACATTCCTTTGGGAACCAAAATGGCCGCTATTAATGCAGACGGCGTCGGCTGGTTTAATCGGATTTCCTTCTATTCTGCAGTTCCCGGATGTTCGGGTTGCATGGTAAATAATCGCCACTATTTCACGTTGTTTGGGAAATTTTTCTATGAAGTTCAGCCTCGTCTGTTTTTAATGTTCTCGTTCGTCCATTACACTGGCACGCAAGGGCCGCACTGCACGCTTAAATCAATGTCCGCTAAGACCTGATAACTGTAAATGTACACATTTTCATATAGCGACCGCATAGCCTCGACCCTGTTAATTTTTCAATGAATTGATCGGGTGAGATACTTCACCACCGCTGCCCGTTTGAATAGGCGCCACGCCATTTAAGGTCCCCGTGTACAGAACGTGCTAGAAGAAGAGAAGAGCAGTCCCTGAGGCAGCCATGGGTATGAAGTGTTAGCGACTTCATTTTCTTAGCCTCGGCATATGACGGCGGGTGGCCAGTCCTCTCCCTCGCCGTCTCATCTTCCCACAGACAGTGCGCGGTCATTGTACTATTATAGCCGAGTTGGTTATGGGGCAGGTGGAGGCAGATATCTGAAACTAAATTTCTGCCCAGGCGGGGATTTGAACCCCTACTGCTCGATCGACAGTCCAGCAAGCTAACCAATACACTATCCAGCACCCCTCGTGCTAGACTGAAATTTAAATCTCTGAAATAATCCACCGTCAGAGGGCAAGCCGTGAACCGAATGCACAGAGGTGCATGAGATGTATGCTTTGACCAACGTAGCCAACCAAGTGTTGCAACTAAACAAGCAGCAGCGGCGCTACACCAGGGTAAATGCCTTTGCCCTGGTCGTTGCACTTCCAGAATTTTTGCCCTGCTCAGAATTTCCTCCAGGCATAAATCGCCCTCTGTCCTGGTTAGCCTACTTGTATGACTACCCTGGCTAAGACCTGGTTACAAAAACTGTCTGGCGCTGCCACTGTAAACAAGCAGCTGAAAATGTCTCTTGAACAGTTTCTGTTGAAACAGTTGGTGTACAAAAACTGGAACAATGCTAGTCTTACTGCTTGTTCCAAGATCTAACCTGTTTCTATTTGTAGACCTGAATAAAGTTTATGTTCTTCAGATCATAGCTATGAAACTGTTTATAATACTGTGTCAGTTTTTTTTGTTCTACTGATATTGTGCTACTTTTCGCCACTGTTTGCATTGTTGTTGTAAAATATGAGAATTTGTCTCGTGTTAATAAAGATTACTTACTTACTTATTACTTACTTATATTATTTATTTATTTAATGAGGTGTTAGATAGGTATGTGGGTCAACATTCAACAATTAGTCCAGGACCATTACATAAAATCCACTCAACGGGAATTGAACAGGGACCACAGTTCCACAGAATTTTCATCTGAAAACAATCTGGCTTCATAACGGTCTCCACCCAAGGACCAATCATACACAGCACTGGAAAGTCATTATATTTTGCATCACGAGTTGAAGCGCCCTTGCACCGCAGCGCCCCTGGTGGTCAGGAAGTGTCACGTCTTGTTTACATCAGAAATGCATGCAGTTTAAAAAAAAATCATACTGTATATACGAAGAAAAGTCGACGAAAAAAATGGTTCATCCATTCCAAGGACCCAATATTATGCAGGACAGGCAATGTCTTATTAAACATCCTGTGGCGAGCTGGAGCACCTATTCACCGCACCGGATATACAATTATCGTGCACGACTTTCCTTTCCTGCATGTATAGATTACTTGCTGTCTGCCAAATCTAGACACTACTGTTCAAGATAACATGCACTAGTGTGGCTGGAAAGCTCACAACAACTGTCTGGTCCGGAAAGCACTCTGTTGCCTGTTGCAAGACAGTTTGTCTAAATGCCCACAAGGATGTCTGGCAAAAGGTTTCAATGAGGTCTCAAATACAATATAACTGTTATTTGATAATGCCCTCCTTACAAAGTTCAGAAGTGCACATTGAAGCCAGCAACCGCTAAGAGCCATAGGTACACTGCAAGAGGAAGTTCTCAGTTTAGAGCAAAAGATAGTCTTGCTAAGAGAGTTGCGGACATGAGGAGGTAGAGAATTCCAGATGGAGGGACCAGCAACTGTGAATGAACGCCGGCCAAAGACAAGACATGTAACAAGAACAACACATTTCCAGCAGATGCTGTTCGAAGAGAGGAGCGACCTTTAACAGAGTTGCAGGGTGTGACCATGGAAGGTAGGTATAGGAAGGCAGATGATCTGCACGTGCTCTGTACATGACGAGTGCCAGCTTGAAACAAATATGCTCACAGGCAGGAAGCCAGTGTAGAGAACGAAAAGCAGGTGTGACATGGTCTCGGTACAAGAGTTCAAGACACAGCCTGGTGCAGTATTCTGGTTAGAGAAAGCAGTGTGCATTCAGGGAGACCTTTCACAAAGGTCAGTAATGAAGGGTAGCTTTCATTACTAGACCTCTGAGGTCGACACGACACGCTAGTACCTCATCTGTTCCAGATATTAATCCTGAGACAGAGCGTACATGGATAAGTATCGTCATTATGGCATCCATTAGTACTTGAAAATCAGAAAATTGCATTTTATTTCGGGAAGACAAATCTGTACCTGAACAACTTGGACGAAAAGGGCATAGACATAAAATGGGCTCACGTGATCGCATCATACATGCACACGACCACATCGGACCATTGCACACACACACACGCATAAACATCATCATGTAGTTACATACATAATAGTGTGTGTGTGTGTGTGTGTGTGTGTGTGTTTGTTTTTGTTTCTATAAGCACAAATTAACACAACCAGCATAACCAACCCCACCACCAGGAACACCGATATACCACCCTCAAATTAACCAACCACCACTACAAATACCATCACACCCAGGACCACAGATAGAAAGTACCACCACAACAACCTCCACTACAATCACCACTACCACCACCAGAGGGAAATTCTTATGTAGCTGCAAATGGCAAGTGCTGATATAAAAACCGCCTCATGCAGTTTAAGAATATAATAATAATATTTATTCTTTAATTAAGCGCCTGCAAACGCACTGCACTGTACATGTACATGTTATGCGATAAATCTTAACTACTAACAGAACAGACAGCCTGCAATACACGGCGCAAATTGCAGCCTACAAAGCATGTCCGCCTATGGAACTCGATCTCTGTACCTCTCGCACTCTACGCCAGATGTTATCCAATGCGCTAAATGACCTTAAATTCACAATATATGCAACAAAAATCCGCCACGTCAATGACCTTGAATGAAAACCTTTCCTCAAGTAAACGCCAATAATTTATTCCTAACGTTTCGGCGGTAACTACGTCATAAGAAACCCTGCTACGGAATATTAATTCGCGGCCATAAATCAATGGAATTTTACACAAAACTTCGTCAAATCCGGAGAAGTGGGGTCATTACACGCAGTCGGCTTTTAACACGTGCAACCCCTTCCCCCCTCCCCGCTAAGAAGTCGACCGCTTCCCAGACAAATTACCCAATGAACTTGTCTGACGCCTGAGCCTAGCTTTAGAGACGTCTCCCCGGAATACACTAGAATAACCCGGTCAAGGCTGCTACAGATGGGGGCTCTTGTTATCACTGACAATTTCACGTTCGATATCGAAGTAGCCTAATATATCTGCGACTTGAATATGGCTCCAAATAGTTAATTAGCTGTGGTGGGAAACAAATTCAACGGCCGTGTAGTCTATGCCTAGAATCATTACCAGACATATCGCATATATATATATATATATAAATATATATATATACATATATACATGTACAGATCACCCACAGCTGGCACAGTGAAAATGGATGTTAATTATTATAGTTCCACGCTAATTAAACACCGTCATCTTTTTTCCGTTGGAATATATATATTATATACGCATATATATATATATATTGTATATATATGCACAATTATATATATATATATATATATATATATATTCAGAGATTTGTTTACTGTCCTTTGACTTTCTGAAGCATACATTTGTACACAGTTGTACACAGAGGCGTCTACACCACAGAAACCTTGGAGAAAATGCTCCATCCAAGAAATAGGGGGTAAGATCTGTCAGTGTGTGTGCCACCATTTTAGGGGGCGAAGGAAGGGGAAGAAGAAGGGGGAAAGGGGAAGTTGCTCCAGTGACTTAGGGGGGGGGATAGACGCTCCTGGTTGTACACTCGTTTAGCTCCGATAGATAGCCAAAGGTGCACCGTTTTTGCAAGGTATTTCAAATTAGAATGCAATACAGTGCAATCCAGTGCAAAAGAATGTAATGAAATACAATACAAATCACACAATGCAATACACAAGAAAGCAATGCAAACAATACAATACACACTATGAACACCATGAAACAATACAATACACACAATAAATACTATGAAACAATACACACTATGAACACAATGAAACAACACAATACACACTATGAACACTATGAAAAAATACAATACACACTATGAACACTATGAAACAATACAATACACACTATGAACACTATGAAACAATACAATACTCACTGTGAACACTATGAAACAATACAATCTACACAATGAACACTATGAAACAATACAACACACATTATGAACACTATGAAGCAATACAACACACACTACGAACACTATGAAGCAATACAACACACGCTCTGAACACTATGAACCAATACAATACACATTATGAACACTATGAAACAATACACCACACATTATGAACACTATGAAGCAATACAACACACACTACGAACACTATGAAGCAATACAATACACTCTATGAACCAGACCAAGCCAGGCCTACCGTCCATCTCGGCGGATGCGATGTTGCCGGCAGAAGCCCCAAGGTCCAACGAACTCCTGCTTCCACTGGACAGCAGTCGAGGTCTGGTCGACGTCACCTGACCAGACGGACTGACCAGGGCCGTCGCCCCAACGGTCTCAACGGCCGATGTACTCCTCGTCATCGCCTGGGCACTGCCGCCGCCGCCGACACCCCCGGTCGCTGCGGCGTTGACCCCCGCCTGGCTGTCGAGCTCCGTCCAGGGCGGAATGAAGTTGACGCCTTCGCTCAGCAGTTCGTTGATGTAGAATTCGATCACTTCCTTCCCCTGAAGAGCAGATTCCAAGACACGGCTCGATTAGGTAAGGCTGGCAATGCCAGGTAAGATAAGGTGAGATAAGGTTGGGTAAGGCAGGGGTGACGAGATCATAAGGTCAGGCAAGTCAAGATAAAACCAGTCTTGTTGTCAAAACTTTAAGACCAAGACCAAGACTTTGAACATCAAGACCAAGACCAAGACTTTTGGTTTCAAGACCAAGACTTTTTAAAAGCGAACTCGAGTGCACTCGAGACCAGGTCTCGAGGACAACAAGACTGGATAAAACAAGGTGAGGAAAGACAGTGAGGAAAGGTAAGGCAAGACAACAAAGTGACGCAAGATAAAGTGTGGCAAGATAAGGCAGAGCACAGTGAGGCCCACGTTGCAAATGAATGTGGGACTAGGCCCACATAATCCTAAAGCTATTTTTTTTATTCATAAAGCATCATTTCAATTAATAATAAATACACAGAAGAGTAGAAAAGCAGTCCATTAAGCTAGCCCTGAGGCACCCGTGGGTATAAGTGTTAGCGACTTCATTTTCTCAGCCTCGGGATATGACGGCGGGTGTCCAGTCCTCTCTCTCGTTATCTCATCATCCCACTGACAGCGTACAGTCGAAGTATTCATTACAGATGAGTTTGCTAATGGGCACAGGTGAAACAGAAATCTTGAACCAAATTTCTCCCGATAATAATAACAACAATAATAATACCTGGGGTACAAGGAGAGACAAGGAGCAGAACAAGGTCACTGCCTTATATGACCCTTTTTCTCTGCCGGAACTATATGATTCCTCGCTGTTCCAGAATTTCTTTCTTTCTCAAGTTCTGAGGGATGGCATGTACTTTGGGCAAAACAATGATAAAATTTTGGTTTAACACGATTGTGTTCTGGGCACTCTCCGTTGCATAGTTTTGTCCAGTCCTACGGCATTTCATCCTGTTGGTAAAATAAAGATTATAATACTAATGAATAATAATAAATAATAATAGTTAATTTATTTCACACAAATAAAAAACAAAATAGTTTAGCTGTTTCGACTTCTTCTTCCCAAGCTATCTGTGGCATTCTCGGCATTCCCTGAGGAGTTCCCTGCAGATAGCTTTTTTCTGCACAAAGTCTGGCCGAGTAATATATTGTACGACCTTGACCTTACCAGTCCAATTGATTATTCCAATTCAATCCTTTGGGCAACATATTTCACCCGAACTCTGGGGTCCCATGGAACCGAACGTAGTGCCAGCTGCTGCAGCAGCATCTATATTGTCAGCCGTCTTCACACCGGAGTACTTTGTCAATGGAGCACAGTCGGTGTGGCTCCAAGTTGGTTCTAAGCAAAGATTGTTCCAACCTAGATCATCTTCATTATGACAACTGGTGTGGTTCCAAGTCGGTTCTAGGCAAATACGGTTCTGACCTAGATCATCATCATCATGACAGTTGGTGCGGTTCCAAGTCCATTCTACCTAAAGATGGTTCCGACTACACCCGCTTTTGCACAGCAGAGTGGGCGAATTTTAAAGTATACTAGAAACTCCTTACCAACACCGTCCATGGATATGCCATGTAACAAAGCCATGCTGAACGAGATTATTTTCTACAGATGAACTAATCCTGGGATCAATCTAATCTAATCAAATGACTTCTATAGTGCCGATATCTTAATGCACGATGCCTTGTGCATTAAATCGCTTCAAGTGAAATTGTAGACAAGGTACAGTAACGAAAGGCCACGTCCATATCGCAAACCGCATTATATCCGAATTTCTCTTATAACGAAACTTCTTACAACAAGTCTCCTGTGTATCGTTTTGCCTTGATATCAACATTTTATAGGAAACAATATAGGGAGTGAAAACATCGAAGCCCGCGCAGTTTGTACTTGGGCAATTCGTAATTACTACAAAACTCGAATTCGACTAATGAAGCGACAGCAAATGGTGTCAACCGAAGGATTCTATTTTTAGAAATGACCTTCCACGCCCTATGGTCACGTGAACCAATCACAGTATTCGCTGGAACTGTCGCGAATCGTCGTCATCGCACCGGTCGATACCGTCGGACCGAACGGTTTCCTGGAAATACGACAGACGTGGTCGAGCGATATTCATCGAACGAGACAAGACAGAGGGAGGAGTTATTTTCTCTTCTCATAAATGTTGTTTTTTTCTGTCTTGCAATATTGAGATAAACCGAATCGAAGAACGAGTTTCATTCTTTTCACTTGATATCTGCTCTTCGAGGGCATCCATCACTCGTGTTTTCCCAACAAATATGCATGCATGTATGTATGTATGTATGTATGTATCTATGTATGTGTGTATGTATGTATGTTTGTGTGTGTATGTATGCATGTATATATGTATGTAGGTATGTATGCATACATGTCTGTTTGTATGTATGTATGTTTGTGTGTATGCAACTATGCATGTGTGTATGTATGTCTGTATGTATGCATCTTTAACCAACGATCATAACAACAAAGCATTAAATTTCATCGACAACAATTGGTAAACATGTTTTCCTCTCATCTAAAGGCACTATATAAATGCTCCTCTTAGAGGCACTATATAAATGCACAAACCTACATACATACACACTGAGCTGATAACTGCTTCTCATTGATCCATAAATGCACAAGTGAGAAGGCAAATAAGCCAACCGAATAAATAATTGTAATCAGAAATTTGTTTGGAGATTTCTGCTCCACCTGTGCCCCCTAGCCAGGGGCGTCTATCCCCCCTAAGTCATTGGAGCAACGTCCCTTTTCCCCCTCTTCTTCCCCCCTTCCTGTGGCTTCCCTCCCCTAAAATGGTGTCACACAAACTGACATCTTTCCCCCCTCTATTTCTTGGATGGAGCATTTGCTCCAAGGTTTCTATGGTGTAGACGCCCCTGCCCCTAGCCACCTCAGCTATAATGACTAGATTCACAATACACTAGGTGGGAAGATGAAATGGCAAGGTCAAGGTCTGGCCATCGGTTGTCAAAATGAAGCTGCTAACACTTCATGCCCATGGCTGCCCCAGGGCTGGCTTAGGGGACTGATAAAAAAGTGTCCTGCTAGACTATATTAGTTTTCAGAGCGTGGGCGTTGCAATATCTTGCTGCTTCCCGCGTCCCGTGGGAAGTGATCGCAGACGATCGATATGTCGTTTGCCAGTGGAGATCTATATCAGCAGCAAAACGTCAGCAGAAGCGAGTGACAGACAGTCACAGACATACAGAGACACAGAGAGCGACAGACAGAAACAGACAGACTGTCATCGTAAACTCTCAACTTTATTAAAAAAACTAATTAAATGCTAATCTTCCTCCTGCATTGACCGTCTTTCATCAAAAATGAGGAATGACATTAGATTCGATAACCACTACAATAGATTAGATTATTATTATTATTATTATTATTTATTGTTAGATTATTGTTACTACATTTTATTTTAAAGTACATATGATCCCTTGAGAATTAAAATGATCCCTCATGTTCTTGAGCCAATGTCCGGAGACAATAGAATGAACATCTGGAATGACTTATAACTGGCCAAGTTCTGGCTTAGAACTTTCAGAATTATTATCATCATCATTATCATTATTACTAATATTAATATCATAAGAATTTTAATTATCTATAAATATTAGAAATATTATTTTTTTTATTTGAGGCATATGTAATCCCTCAGGATTTCAAAAATTAGGAATCACATTATTCTGGGATGGCTAGTCTTCATTGATGTGCTATTATTATTATTATTGTCATTATTTTTTTTACCCGAGGTAGTTATAATCCCTCAGGTTGTCCAAAACTATATCCAGAGATAATATGATGTTACTCTGGAACGGCGGATCACTCGACAAGTTCTGGTCGCATGAAGGTTATCATTATTATTATTATTATTATTATTATTATTATTATTTAGAGGCAGCCAGTGGTGGATGATTCGATTCATACACTAAAAACATTTACCTATCTGAACTGACTTGCACCCAGAGCACTAATCAACAACATCTCCTTCCTACACCCACCATCAGCGAACAGCTACAATAATGGCACTACAGAGTCACAAGAGTAGATTACCCGACCTGACCCTGACCCGACCCGGCTGACCTGACCCAGAGACAGTTCAATCCCAAGCCGAAGCAACCCATCTAATGGCATCGTCAGTTCTGCACTCAGCTTCTTCAGTGTCAATGAATGATCTAGCGCCAAGTAATAAAAATGAGGCGCCGGCAACATCATGGCAATCACTGAGTGTGCGGATAAACACGGCAAGGCAATAAGTGCGAGAAGGCAAGATGCTTGCAAGAGGCAATAACGGACGGACATCCGTTGCTACATGTCTCTCGACCGACAGAGAGATTCACACTTAAGTACTACATAGAACTGGAGAGGTCACTAATACACACACACATGCACACACTCACACACATACACACACACAAGCACACACACACACACCAATAAGCACACACACACACACACACCAATAAGCACACACACACCATCACACACATATACACACACATGCACTCACACCAATAAGCACACACCAACTCCAACACACACATACACTCATACACATACACTCACACACATACCCACACACACACATATACACACACATGCACTCACACACCAATAAGCACACACAAACTCAAACACACACACAAATACACTCACACATATACACTCACACATATATACACACATGGACTCACACACCAATAAGCACACACAAACACATACACACACATACATACACACATATATTTACACACTCACACACATACACTCACACACACTCGCTAACCAATAAGCACACATACACTCAAAACACACACACACGCCTACATACACACACGCACACACACACACTCACCTATACACATACATACACACAAACACACACATACACACAATATGGACTCATTAATGCAAAGTCATGAGGGGACACGCCTTATGATAAAGCATATATCTAAACCAGGTCGCTTGCAACAAGGGACAATGCTGAAAAAGTCAATATTTACCATCACACTGTTGAAAAGGGGCTACATAAATCCGTAATTACAATTACAGTTACAGAATTACACGCACACTAAACTACTTTCAGACAACAGACCACGAGACGACTACTTGCCTTCTTGATGTTAGCTGTATACTGTTTCATCGCTACTTTCTCAACGCTGTTCTCAAAGCCAAAGAAGGACTTCACGTCAAGGCTGGCATCTTGCTCAAAACACGTCCAGCTAGGATTCTCCGGATGGACCTGTAAAATTACAATGTATCATCTCTGTAAAATTACAAATTACAGTGTACGCTCTCAGTAAAATTACAAATTACAATGTACTCTGTAAAATTTACAATTTACAATGTACTCTTTCTGTAAAATTATAAATTACAATGTACTCTCTCTGTAAAAGTTACAAATTACAATGTACTCTCTGTAAAATTTAAAAATTACAATGCTCTCTGCAAAAATTACAAATAACAATGTACTCTGTTTAAATTTACAAATCACAATGTATCATCTCTGTAAAATTACAAACTACAAAGTACTATTTCCTTAAAATCAAAAACTACAACGTACACTCCTTTAATTTACAGATCACAATGTGCATCCCTGTAAAAAATTACAAATTACAATTGTAAATCAAATATAATAACAGTCAAAACGTTGTGACAAATCAGTAAAAATCATTGCTGTCATTAAATTTTGTCAAATCACTGCTATCGAAAACTTTGCCAAATTATCACAGTTATCAAAATCATTGCTGGCAAAACATTTTGATAAATCACAATTATAATACATCGTCCACTTACCGAATAGAAACAGTGTTCGTTTATGAGAATTCGACTGGCAAAGGTCTCGTTGTTAGCTTCAATGCTCAGCGTCCGAGCGCGTCTATCGAGCGAGTTCTTCTGAATGAAACACACTTGCTCAACACCAACGATCTGTCCAAAACAAACGTTCATAGTAACCGTAATGTAACGCAATGTAATGTAGTGTAACGTAATGTAACATAGTGTACTGCAACATAAGGTAATGTAACACAATCAAAAGTATTGTAACACAATGTATGAATGTAACATAGTGTAACACCATGTAACACTGTAATGTAAGGCAATGTAACTTAGTGAGACGTATTGTAACATAGTGTAACGCCATGTAACACAGTGTAATGCAATGTAATGCAGCACAATGAAACCTACTGTAACACAATGCAACACCACAAGGTAACATAATGTAACGCAATGTAACATAGTGTAATGCAAAATAGCGTAACCAATCCACACCGTTGTAAAGCACAGTGCAAAAGCATTTGTCACAACCGTATGTGCCAATTGCTTCGTGCATGTTACTGAGACCATTTGCTTAGTCTCTAAACATGACAGGGAGCCAGTCCTCTCCCTCATTATCCGATCTCTCACAACCAATATTGTACGATCACTAGGGAGTTCAAATCACGCAGATTTCTTGAAACAGTTTGGCACTGCTGAGAATTTGAACCTCAGACCTCAGGGATTAGAGTCTGACACGCTAACCACTAGACTAACACGCACTCCTAAAACATGAAGCAACAAAGAGACTGGCTTCCATTAAGCAACAGTAAAAAAGCCATAACCATGGCGACGTTACTAAGGAGTTCCGCCGGGATCTCTCAAAACAATGCATTAGAAAGATCTGTTTCCATTACATTACAGTAAAAAAAGCTGTAGCAATGATAATGATATATTGCCAACCTTTTTGAGTAGATACGGCGCGTCGACCGCCAGGTAGCAGCGGCGTTCGACAACGTGGATGGCTCCATCGTCGCTCATGTACTGCGACAAAATGTCACTTCCAAGAAATACTGGAATCATCTTGCAGGTTGGAAAGCGCTTCTCGTAAGCCTAAAAACGCGAGAAAAGATCAAATTTAGTTTTACTCCGAAGCAGTTTTCTTTGTGGAGAGTAGTAGTTTTCTTCACAAGTAGTTCTGCAAAAAAGCAGCTCCTGTTTCAAGCTAGCTCTGTTCAAAAGTAGCTTTGAAGTAGTTTTGTCCACAGGTTGTTTGGTTCATAAGTAGTTTTGTTCAAAAGTAGCTTTGTTTACAAGTACCTGTCTTCACAGGTAGTTCTGTTTACAAGTAGTTGCATTACAGAGTAGTTTCACTCGAAGTAGGTTTGTTCACAAACTTGTAGTTTTGTTCAAACGTAGCTTGATTTGCAGACCTGTACCTTTGTTCACAGGTAGTTGTGTTCCAAACTAGCATTTTCTCAAAGTAATTTTGTTCACACGTTGTTTTGTTCAAAAGTAGCTTCGTGAATAAATGTACACATTTGCAAATCAGTGTATATGTAAATGTATAGTTACATTTTTAGGCAGAAAATTCATTTCTATATCTATTACTGTCTAACTAGTAAACGTCAATGGATAGTTGTGGTTAACTGAGTATGAAGGACTTGTTCAAGGTCTGTACAAGTTACAGTAAACCGTAGCAGAGAAAGTTCTAAGCGTTTCAAGGCTCAAACCAGTTGGCAACCACACAAAAGAGGCTGTTGTTACAGCTTAACTGCTCCAAATAATGGACGGTAAAAATTATTTAGCATAATCAAGGACAGCTAAACAAAGGAGGCACTGTCGGCCAGTATTGAATGGTGACAATTGTATTGGAGACCAGAGTTGCCATGCCACTGTACATGTAACTTAATCTGGGTGTGTCTGAAGTTTCCTTCATCTTAGTGACATGATTTTGCACATGCAATAGTATTATTAAATTCTTTTTGACTAACAACTTATGTGGATGGAGCCTTAGGGCAAGGTTAGGCCACCCAACAAGAAACAATCAGACACATAATACGGTAGTTGGATGAACACATGTATCGCTTGTAAACGCACAATGCAGGCTTGAATCTCTTGCCTTGGACTCTGAGATATGTTAGATAGTCATGGGTACAGCGCCTTGGTGAGTTACCTAAAATGCGCTGTAACATGTGTTCTCATACATATATACATACAACTTACATGGCACCGTAAATTGAAAATTCTAGAAAACTGCAGCTTACTGGAAAAGCAAATCAAACGTGGATATAAAACAGGGAGTTGGTTGGTTGAATGCGTGTCTTTTGACATACACATGAGTGCCTCCGATCAGCTTGGTGCTACATAAATTCAACTGCAATTATTACAGAAGGCAAGTTCAACTTCAAAAAGATTGAACAATGGTGAGAACTTAGAAACTTACACACTGTACTACTACAGTGCAATTCTTGGTGATCAGCACCTCCTTCTCCTCCAGTCCTCCTCCTCCTCCTCTAATCCTCCCATCCTCTACCTCTCCCCTTCCCCTCCTACTCTCAAACCCCTCCTACTCATCCTCCATTCAGCATCCCCTTGTCCTCCTCCTCCTCTTATCCTCCCCTCCTTTTAATTCTCCTTTTACTCTCATCCTCCCCTTCTCTCAACCTCTTCCTCTCTTCTTCCTCCTCTCTTCCTCCCCTCCTCTACCTTCTCCTCTTCCTCCCCATCTCCAATCCCCTCCTACTCCTTTCATCCTCCCTTTCTATCCTCCTCCTCCCTTCTCTCATCATCCCCTCCTCCTCCTCCTCCTCCCCCCTCTTCCTCATTCTTTGTGACTTGATTAACTTATATTACTCCACCCACCACTCCACAACTTTCTTACTCTTCTTCATGATACTTATATCACTTGAATACTTACTTGAGTAACTTATTTACCAATTTATAGGACTTATTCAGTCTACTGGCTCAACATCAAAACACACAAGAGGCATCAGCTGAGAAATTACCTATAGTCATAAAGCAATTCAAAAGATTGTAATTGTAATTGCACATTTTTATAGCACCACTTCAAAAGCCTCATCAGAGGCGCTTGGAACTGTTTTGGGAAGGTGGGAGAAGATTAGAAAGTCATCCATTAAGCAAACCCAGAAAGACTGCCATGAGTATGAACTGTTAGCAATTCTAATTCTTTACCATAGGCACATAAGGGTGGGAGGCCACTGGCCAGTCCTCTCCCTTGTCCATAATATTCCACAAACAGGGTATTGTCATTCTTTTAAAACTGAGTTGACTAGGAGTGCAAATGGAGCAGAAATCTCCAATCGTTTTTCTGCCCTGGCAGAAATTTGAACCCTGAACTTCTCGGTTGACAGTCCAGTACACTAACCGCTAGACTCATCTCAACTCCTATTCGTCACTGCACTCATAAAATTTGATCAGAAATGGTGTCCTCAAGACCAATAGTTCCCTCGAAAAGTGTGGAATTGGTTCTAATGGCCTAGTTCTCAAAGTTTGAAGTATCTTTGCACTTTAAGAAACTGGATCAAAGCCTCTGCTTTAAGGATGACTATCGAAATTTAGATACAGTGTGGTCGGATGGGTTGGGAGATTATTTATTGTGACCAATTGAAACTAATTTACGAGATTTGTGGAAGATGCTACTGATAAGTGTAATGAACAAGCAAGTGCTGCACAGTATCACAGAGCAAAGCAAATCGGAGGCGCTCTCTCCCTTAGCCAATACGATGTTAAATGTCATCAAGAACACAACATTTTTCATTAGCAACCAAGAATAGGTACTGATCAGAATGATCAAACTGATCAGCGAACAAGAGTTAATGATCAGACGGTATTTTGAAGTACTGACCGCCATGACCAGTTCAAACGGATACTTGTACACCCTGACGGGCGACTGGTACTTCTGGACCATCTTCGGCCGATAACCGTGCACGATCAAGCGTAGGCTGTTTAAATCCTTCCCGATCCACCCAAGGAGTCGTATCCCAACCTCTGCACCATTGCGCAACGACAAGACAAATGATAACAACGACTACAGCGATTACAGCTGACAAGAGCAACGACACAAGGCAATCGCTCCGCCTACTTCGTATCCATGCGCGCCGTTCATTCAGCGCCGAATCACATGCGCCGGGAATTTATTACAACTAGTGCCCAGAAATTAAAACAAAATATATCACTTGCCGTTATCAGACTCTCCTATACGTTTAAATAAAGATTAGTTTATTTATGCAACGATTGACGTTTTATTATTTTGACTGAGAAATGTATGCAATGAAAAAATTGAAAAATATCAAAATTACCAAATATTTGGCATACGAATCTGTTATATAGCGCATTAATCCTAAAATGTCTGATCGTGTTTCGCCGAAATTAACTCTAAAAAGATTAATCCGACTGTTTGTAGAATAGCAATTAATTCAAGTACCTCGCAAATGCTCTGAATTACTTCAAGTGTTCATTAATATATTAAAAACCTGTGTGAGATAATAAAACGCGCTGTATGAAGTGGCTTGAAGGGCACTCTCAACTTAATCACCAATTCTTTGGAACGAACTCTGCAGAGATGATCGCTAATCCACCCCTCCCCACTCTCGCCAGGCTCAGCAACCCGCGCTTGTCCACTCTTCTGCAGCTTTCCATTCAAGACTGAAACCCAACTTTTTCAATCTATGCCATTCCAATTCTGCTCCTTTCAACACCATCCAACGACCACCTCATCGCCAAAGACTTCCACCGTAGCTGCGTAGCATGGAACCTTGAATTTGACTCACCCCATTCCCACAAATTCAACCTAGCGCGAAAACCGACCAAAAAACTTGGTTCTTGCGGACTTGATTTGATATAGCACCGCGGATTTGTGTTTCGCTGATAAATTTGAAAGACATAGGCCTATTACGCTTCAGATGTATCTTTCGAGATGACACGAATACACTTTTAAATAATTATGAGAGTCAACTGGACACAGCATATTGGCAGATCGAAGGTCTTTGGTAAGGACCTATTTTTAGCTTCTCGTGAAGAATCTCCAATCGCCAGGTGGCGATAAATGACTATTCTGTGGCGTAAACAAAACCTGTTAAAATAATATTAGTTTTATTATGCCAAACGAACGGTGAGAGCTGTTCAAAATAATTTCTGTCGATGTCAGCCGCCTTTGTCGCCGAAAGATGTCGTTAAACCTGTAAAATGTTGCCGTCGTCATATCTAGGCCTAACCACAGAGTGCGCCCTGAGCAAACTCAAGTGGCAATTGAAATAAAGTGACGGAAAAGCAAGCGGTCGCGCTCAAGCAATCACGGATTGTTTACGATTCGGATTATTACGATCGCTACATTAATCCTTTCTACGTGTGCACGTGTCTGTATGGGCCTATAGGCTTTCATTCATCCCTCGAGAACCATAAACAACAGAAGCAACGCCATGACATTGTATAAGAACAGGACATATGAAGCCCACATGAGATACCCTTATGGCCTTCATAGGGGCTTCATATGTCTTACCATAATTATAGGACCACACATAGTGACATAGGACAAACAAAGCAAATATTGGAATACCGTCATGTGCGTGGCTTAACGATGACTACACAAAACCTCGAGGTTTCTACAGCGCCCAAAAGGATAAGTAGCGAGAACCAGCTTATTACCAGGCGCTCAGTCAAAACAAATGAAAATGTAGACATCGATGAGGGCTTTGGTTTAGCTTCTTCGAACAGCCTTTCGTAGGCTATATGGCCTACATAGCATGCTTTCAGTAAGTTTTCTGAATCGCTAAAATAATAAACAGCCATAAAATGAATCATGTGAAGCCATCTACATTTTAGAACGCTGAAACCATCTTCTGTCGTTTATTTTTCTTATACCAAAGCGCCAAGATATACCAAAAGCTAAGACATCAGGCGTCGGCAAAATTCAATTGACCCAATTAAGTGAATGTCACCTTAAATGTTGACCTTTGCGAAAGATCGCTGCCTTTGCTAAAAAGGTCGACTACAGTCTCACATAAATGAACCACCAACTGCTATATTTTAGATTATCAAAACGACGCAACGCAAATCATTAGATTAGATTAGATTAGATTAGATTAGATTAGATTAGATTATGATCAGTGCCGTAGAATCTATTCGTCCGTGACCTCTGACCTTTCAGAAGCGCAGGCGGTACAAAACCAGCCAATCAGCGACTACGCCCTCGACGCTCATACGTAGGCGTACGCATGCGCAGGCGATCAATCTAGGGACGTAGAATTAGCGCAACCAATCAGCGTCGACGTCTTTATCGCGCATGCGCCGGTTTGTTAGTGTTGATCAAAAGCCGATCGTTTCGGAAGATCTTCGATCGAGGAGGATTCGAAAGAGGATCCGATCGAGTAGAAGTAGGAGGAGGAGGAGCGTGAATCGTAAGAGGAGCACAAGATGGAGTCGTTGAGCCGCGAGGAGCAGAGCCTCAAGGAGGTCGAGGCGTACGTGAAGAAGCACGACATCCAGCAGTTGCTCAAGGACTGCATCGTACAGCTCTGCATCAGCCGTCCAGAAAACCCCTATGGATTTCTCAAGCAGCACTTCGAGAGGCTGGAAAAGGTAGGCTTCGATGCCCTGTCAAGAAATCTCTCGTTCCACGGTCTGAACTTCGTGGTGTCTCACGGCCCACGACCTTCCACTACCCCTTCAGGCAGTTTTAGGCCCATTCGGCATGCTTCTAGCTTAGTATCTCCTCTTCCTCTTCTATCTGGTCCCTGTGGGAACCGGACTTGAATCCCCATGTGACAACTCTCAGGACAACCCCCTCTGACTCGACGAAGCGCTCGTGAATGAGCTGCTGCCATGCGCTTAGCTTTAAAGTGAGTAGGTAAATAAGTAATCAAAGTATATAGCAGGTTCAGAGTGCAGTAGTATGCTTGCTTCAAAGCAGGCTTGTGTCAAGTATTCGGAGTACAATAGTAGGTTTGTTTCAAGTACACCAATTGCAAGTACTAGTAATCGAGTGGCAAGCACAGGTACTTTGATGCCAGTTGCAAGTACAGTTTGAAGTATGTGCAACAGAAATGCAGGCGCTTTTGGAACTTCATTCTCAAAACAATCTGAGGCATAAGCAAATCTTATTGCATTGAAAGAAAATCCTTACAGATGTGATTAGAATGCATTGAACATAACATAGGATGACATGCCCTAACATAACGTGACATAACATAACGTAGCACAACATAGCAACATAACATGACATGACATAACATAAGAACAACATGACGAGGCATAGCATAACAACATAGCAACATAACATGACATGACATAACATAAGAACAACATAACGTGACATAACATAGCATAACATAGCAACATAACATGGTGTGACATGACATAAACTTTAAGTAACAACATAACTTGGCATAGCATGACATAACATAGGCTTGAGTGGTTCAGGAGCCTTTTGATCCATTCTAGAACTGCTGTATCTGCACAAACAATCTTAGCATCTTATGACATGAGCTCCTTGATCTTTCTTTACGTTTATTGCTTAAGCGCTTGAAAACCATTTTGTTTGATGCTGTTTTTCCGTCGTTGCATCGGGAGCGCCTCTGATGAGTCTCTCTGTAAAAAGGCGCTATGTAAATGTGTGATTATGATTACCTTATGCACTTCAATAGCTAATCTCTCTTCTGATTTGATTAGATTTACAATACACTGTGAAATATGCAATCGTAATCATACATGCTGCATTGCTGCACTACGTAAACCAGCGGTTCTCAACCTGTGGGTCGCGACCCCCACGGGGGTCGCCTTACGATTTGCCAGGGGTCGGCTGGAACCTTCAGAAATTTGTAAAAAAGTTGTCAGCATAGTTTGCTAATATTTAATATATTTGTAATTATGATTACTACACTATAATGGTAGCAAAAATGCTCTGAAGGGAGTAACCCAATAAATTTTATTGTTGGGGGTCGCCACAACTTTGAAAAATATTTTCAAGGGGTCGCAGCCCTAAAAAGGTTGAGAACCGCTG
The DNA here is from genome assembly GCA_963556255.1 of Allolobophora icterica. NCBI lineage: Eukaryota > Metazoa > Annelida > Clitellata > Crassiclitellata > Lumbricidae > Allolobophora > Allolobophora icterica. The sequence goes on along the minus strand of OY744614.1, from coordinate 45,234,859 downwards.
ACGTAAACGAATGAAGAAGTGACAAACTGCCAGATGATAAAACGACAAAATGTGTAATGACAAAATGCGAGATGACAAAGTGACATTATGTCTAATGACAAATGCCAGATGACAAAAATGACAAAATTCCAGATGACGAAATGCCAGATGACAAAATGTAATACCACCTTTCTGGGTTGAATAGTGCCTGAGATATAGACAATTTTGGCTCCAGGCAGCCACTTGGACACCATCTCGAAATGATATATTAAGTGGACACCATCTCGAAATGATATATTTAATAAGGGATTAATGGTACTTCAACTGAACGCTGAGCAATAAAACCTACAGTTAGACACCAAAACCACCTTTGTAGGTTGAACAGTGCTTGAGATGTATCACATAGACAATTTTAGCTCCTGCCATCTTGAAATCGACCCCCTTCAAATGGTCAGGATAAAGTAGACTTTTACTAAGAAGTATGTCAAATGGTAACAAATTCAATAGAGAAACCTTTTGTATCAATTATTTTGAGGTTCAGGCATTCACTGACCCATCTAAAGTGGGACAAATACACAGTGCTAGTGGTTAATATTTGGCCCAGTACCTTGAAGCTTGTTTGTTTATCGGACTAGATTTTGTCTGGGAGGAATGGCACACTTCGTTATGCTGATTTCTCTAAGTGGTATTACATTATTGACTTGTTCCTAACGCTCTGTGCTCGGTCACCTGCCATCTTGAGTTTGTGACTACACTTGAGTGGTTGTTCAAGAAGTAACTTGATTTAGTGGTCAATTGTCATTGTTAATGACTCTTGACAAAGAGATGGTCATTCATGTGGCAATCGAGAAAATGAATTTGGTTTTATTTTATGTTACAGCTAATAATAATAATAATAATCATAATTATCAATGAGGGATCATTTGTACCTTGGGGCATAATAGTAATAATAATTATAATAGTAACGCTTTTCCATCAGCATCAAGCGCTACAGCGCCATCGCATTTCATGGTACGTTTACTAATGTTGCGGAGGACGAGGCCTGATTTTTCAGACATTCAATAACAGCTTCTAGCATAATTTTTTAGACTCCTGAGAGATTACTTGTACTTCGGGGAAAAATAATAATAATAATAAGACGATCTGTGTAGCGCTGTAGAACGACTGTGGCTGAAAAAAGGGTGCTGTACATGAGTTTAAAAAAAATAAAATATCAATGGCAGTCATTTGATAGTTTAAAAAGATAGATCTTCAGCTGCTCTACAAGTGTTACAGCTTTGTTATGTTATTTTACAGATTGTTATTAATCGGATAATTTGTGTTGTTATATGTGTGCATGATTGTCTAGAGGTTAGCTTGCTGTACTGTCAGTTGGAGAGTTTAAGGTTCAAATTCCCACTATGGTGGAAATTTGTTTTGAGGTTTTGGCTCCACCTGTACGCTCAGTTATAATGAGTACACTGACCGTACACTGTCGGTTGGAAAATTTGACTGCAAGGGAGAGGACAGGACACCCACCCTTATATGCAGAGGCTAAGAAAGTTAAGTTGCTAACACTACATACCCATGGCTGCCTGTCAGGCTAGCTCAAGGGGACTGCTCTTCTTCTCCTCCTTTCCCTTCTCCTTCTTTTCTCCTCCTTCTCCTCCTCCTTTTTCTTCTACTTCTTCTGCTCCTCCTTCTCCTCCTTCTCTGCCTTCTCTTGTTCTTCTTGTTCTTGTTCTTGTTCTTGTTCTTGTTCTTGCTCTTGTTGTTATTGTTCTTCTTCTTCTTCCTCTTCCTCTTCCTCCTCCTCCTACTCCTCCTCCTTCTTGTTCTTCTTCTGCTTCTTCCTCTTCCTCCTCCTTCTCCTCTTCCTCCTCCCCCTTCGCCTCCTCCTTCTGATACTCCTACTCCTTTTCCTTCTCTTACTCTTTCCTCCTCCATATGATGCTAATTTCTGAAAGCACCTCAAATGAGTAAAAAGCGCGGGTGAGTGGGAGGAGATTCTTCTCCAGGTGTTTGTGGAGTGTGATACGGGAACAGAGAGTGCTTCACAGCTGGTGATAATGAATCCATGGATGAGAATCAGTGTGTGCAAATGCACGCAAACCACAGGCCTCTATTTATTGGGTTTAATATTGGAACAAACAGAGGAAAGCAATCTTCAAGTTATGTTACAGTTATGTTACAATAATGTTACCATACAGTGTTGCACATTTATGTTACATTTTTTGCCTTCTTCTTGTACTCTTTCTGTCTGTCTCTGTATGTATGTCTGTATCACTGTCTCTGTCTATCTGTCTGTCTGTCTGTCTGCCTTTGTATCGCTGTCTCTGTCTATCTGTCTGTATCTGTATGTCTGTCTCTGTATGTATGTCTGTATCTCTGTCTATTTCTCTTTCTATCTGTTCCTGTCTCTCTTTCTCTGTCTTCTTGTTCTCATTTTTTGCTTTCAGAGGCTTCTGTGTTGTAATGTAATAAAACATTTATACAGCACCCCTTAAGAGTCTCACAGAGGCACAGTAATCACGCTGTTAATATTCAGGGTTGTATAATGGTCATATGTTGCCCCGAAGTTTTCAGATTGTTTTTCAGGTCCCACTAGTTCCATCTTCGATAAAATGAGTACACTGACCATATAATATGGGTAGGAATATCAGACAGCCAGAGAGAAGAATGATCACCTGCCCTCATATGCCGAGGCTAAGAAAATGAAGTTGCTGTAGCCTTCATAGTCATGGCTACCTTCTTGGGATGAGCTGAAGAGTCTCTTCGTCGTCTGGTGAAATAAAATTAGTAGCTGCTAACCAGAAATATCTGGATGTACTGGTGCCTGGCTGCAGGCCACACTGACTGTATCTTTTAGTGTGGCACAATCCATGTCTGATAACTCTGGATCTCTTTGTTGCTTTTATGAGACAGTTCTTTTGACAGTGAAGGGGTGCTCGGTAGTGTAGTGGTTAGCGTGCTGGACTGTCAACTAGGGGTCCACCGGTAAGACATTTTCCGCCGGAAACCGAATCCGAGTATTTGGATGTATTTTTGCCGGAACCGGTAACGAACCGGTAACGAACCGGGTACCATTTGTTCCATATGCGAAGCTTCACATTTTCATGTAATAAGAAATTATCGACATAAATTTGTGTACTTGTAATAAGTGACTAATACAATTTGAATTGTAGTCATTTCTGTGCAGTTGTGAAGTTTTCTGTGTAATTGTTTTAAGGTTCAACATTTATAATTTTATATACGTAAGTTTATTGAATAAGTTTTTACAGAAAAAATATTTTTTTAAGAAATTTTTTGGCAACTATTTGCGTCTACAATATTTTCCGAGCCGAATACTTCCGGAAACGGGATTTCCGGCCGAACCGAGTATCCGAGCCGGATTCCGGTGGACCCCTACTGTCAACTCAGAGGTTGGGGGTTCAAATCCTCGCCATGGCAGAAATTTGGTTTGAGATTTCTGCCCCACCTGCGTTCGGACCTAGCCAACACAGCTATAATGAGTACACTGGTTGTATACTATCAGCGGGAAGATGAGACAGCGAGGGAGAGGACTGGCCACCTGCCTTCCTATGCTGAGGCTGAGAAAATTAAGTCGCTAACACTTCATACCCATGGCTGCCTCTGGGCTAGCTTAAGGGACTGCTGTTCTTTTTCTTTTGGGAGTGTATCGGTGTACCGTCTATGAGATGTGAAAGTGGATGTTCGTAGTTCTAAGCACGGCGCTGTAAAGAATCCTATGAAGTTCCTACACATGTGGTTTGCATGTGAGAGTGTTAACCTGACAATAAAGTGAGCCGGCAACGGAGAACCAACGTTTACCGCTTATCCAAGGCTGAAATCTCCGTGCCACGGAGCCTGGTCTAAAAATAAGCTTTAACGGTTGTACCAAGGAGTACAGTGAAACTTCCTTTAGCCGTCTTTGTGAGGAGTACAGTGAAACCTCGTCCGTTTAGCCGTCTTTGAGAACCTTACTGAGCCGAAGTTGGGGAGCAGTCCGGTTATGATAACCCCATGAGGCAGCCATGGGTATGAAGTTTTAGCGACTTCATTTTCTTAGCCTCAGTTGTTTGAGCTTCCTCTCGACAAGATACATTCAGTGTAGTCATCGTATAGATTGTGATTGTAATTAGTAACTTCTATCGTACCGGTGTATAATGCATGAGGCATCAACCGATGGCACACCAAAACCAATCCGTAATTAGGGGAATATCCAGAAGATCAGTCCGTAAGACAGAAAGGGAGCCTATCGTGGATAAGCAAGTAAGTCTTATGTTGAGAACGAAATGACACAAGCGACTGAGCAGAGCGCGCATACATACATTGACATAGCATACATACGTAATACATACATTGACATGTACGTGCATGCATTTGCGTTCATTCATACATGTATACACACAAGCATACATTGTACAATTGTGCATGTTCGTTTTTGTAGCTCCTATATCACCAGTCCATTTGTATTCCATGTTGTCTTCATGGCTATAGCTTTCTCGCCACTCCAATTCCCAGCACCCGTCACTGTGGCATTGGCATATCGACCTGATCGAACAATATCTGATCAGTTGTGTACCTTGACTTCATATCGAATTTCACCAAACATGCGGGACCGATTTTGTTTATTACCAGCTGGTTCCCACGATCTGTATCTTTTTAAGTGCTGTGGTTACCCGGAAGTTAAGGGTGACGGATCCTGAGGTAGGGTTACATAGCCGACGAACCCCTATCTGAAGCCTGACACCTGTCAAGTGATTACATAAGAGCATAGCATAACAAGGGTTTAAAGTGGTTCAGAAGACGTGTGATCTGTCCTAGAACCACTGCAAGTTAATCTGGAACATAGCCCATCCCTTGTAGCTTCCTCTTGAAAGGTATTATAGTGCCACCGAGACATTGCTATCATCCAAACCATTCCTGAAGTCAACAACTCTTGCACTGATGTTCAGTCAGTCACCCTTGACCCCAACGGTTTCACACTTTGTGGGCCTGTTTTCGTCTACAAAATCAACCTCTATAAGACGGAAGTAGACATGAGATCTTTATCAAAACAACTGTTGCAGAGTTTCCTACTGGTACCCAGCCTCCTTTGTTCGTTTTCTGCCCTAAACTGGAACTTCAGTTAGTGCCTGCAGGCGGTTCATGCAGGCTTTCCTGGTAGAAACTGCCATTTCACTGTCTGTCTGTCTGTCTGTCTGTCTGTCTGTCTGTCTGTCTGTCTGTCTGTCTGTCTGTCTGCCATCCTGCCATCCTGCCTGCCTGCGTCTCCATCTCTGTGTGTGTCAGTCTGTTTATCTGTTTATCTATCTTCATGGATGAATGACTAAGTTTATGATCTGAAACCTGGTTAACTGTACAGCGTTGATAATTAATTAACCAGTTTCAGGCAGAATAAGGCTACTGTAAGGTTTTGTCTAAGCATTGGTGGTTGTAGGTCTTGTTATATGTTTGAAGTTGCTTCTGGAACCTACACTGGAACAGGAGCAGGTCATGGGAGATTTGTAGTTGGACCTCAGGACTCCAGTGGTCCCTTGCTATGATTCTGGATCGACCAAATTGGATTTGAAGCTTTGCTTCTCCAAGAGACCAGTCTTCATGGAGGCTTGTCCCCCCAGGCATTGCTCGATGCCACAAAAATTGATGCTTGGTCATTAGGTAGTGGTGCATAATAAATGCAAAAATATGATGATGATGATGATGATGATGACGACGACGATGATGATGATGATGATGATGATGATGACGATGACGACGACGACGACGACGATGACGGTTTGAAATGTGTAACATTAGAATCTTGTAATTGTAATGTGACATTTATAAACATGCACCACCTCAAGAAAAACCCCATCAGTGGCACTTTGGTCCGATGGTGATGAATGAACCTTTGGACCTGGAGGGGGGGCTGCGATTTCTGGACAGTGGTCAGTGGTCACTCACCCCAGCCGTTGTCGGTCTGAAGGTGTGGCGTTTGGATCAGCACGAAGGATTATTACTAAGACCAGCATCTACATAACAGATGAGGCAACTGTTTTACTTTGCCACTGGGATCACTGTGTGGATACTATACCCATAAGCCGTAATTTTCCTGGTTAACGGCTGGCTTGAGCAAATTTACGGCTGGTTTTTCGGCTAGCCGTAAAAGAGCGTAAACTACCTTTTCGGCTAGCCGTAAATTTTTACGGCTAGCCGAAAAAGGTAGTTTGCGCTTTTTAAGCGCGTAAACTACCTTTCTCGACTATAAGTGCATCAATCATTAACACAGTAATACAATATACACTAAGGACTACTTTTAATTCGAAAGGTGGGCAATATTCACTCAGTCTGAAAATAATTTTAGAAATAAATTCAAATAATTATGTTAAGAAATAAACGGACATTTCATGTTTTCAGTTCACATACGTACATTGCATCGAGTTCACATTCAATTACGATTTACAAGTATGTAAAACTGATTGGAAGTTAGAACCACAAAATAATAGGGCTACCAGACATGCATTAATAGGTGTAGACCTAGCCGCATAGCGAGAGAAAAAAGAAACAGATACACAGAAACAAAAAAGTGAAAATTCTGGCAATGGACTGCAGCCGCTTTTGAAGCAGAGTAGTAAGAGTGTGCACTCTGCACTAACTTGCATGAGAGATAATTAGAAATATTTAACTTTGAATATAAAACCGGAAGTAGAACTCGGAATATATGCAACTATAGGACAGCCCAAAGATGTTAATAGGTGAGGACAGCCTGGACAGGGCCCTTACAATAGACGATGAGACGGCCATGTGACTGACGTCAGCACTTACCGTTAATTGAACACTAAGTACAAATTAGCAAGCCAGCGTGGAAACTTTATAATCACAACTGTGTGTATGTTCTAGCCGAAATTTTTTCCGGCGGCTAGCCGTGAAATAACTCTCGGCGGTTTTTCGGCTAAGCCGTAAAATTTCCGGTGGTTTATCGGCTTCCAGAAATTTTTTCGGCTCGGCGGCTAACGGCGGCGGCGTAGGGGTATGGTGGATACTGAGGCTTACCCTGGGTACTTGTCTCTCCTTTTCTGTCTTTGTTACTCTGTCTGTATGTCTGTGTTTGTGTCTCTGTCTGTCTGGGTATGTATGTCTGTATCATTGTCTCTGTCTCTGTATCTGTCTGTGTATATATGTGTGTATCGCTGTATCTGTTCCTCTCTGTCTGTCTCTGTATGTATGTCTGTATTACTGTCTCTGTCTGTCTGTCTGTCTGTCTGTCTGTCTGTCTGTCTGTCTCTCTGTCTGTCTCTCTGTCTGTCTCTCTGTCTCTCTGTTTCTGTCTTTCAATCTGCCTGATGATCGACATGCCAAGCTAGATGTTGGGATCTCTCATTCTGTTGGCCAACCGACCCTGTTTAAGGGATACCTACGAGGACCAGCTGTTGTCTGCCTCCTATACTCCCTCCATTCTTACCTGCTTACCTGTTTCACTGCCTCAGTGTCTTCTTGTCTGCCAACACGCCTGTCTTTATAGTATCCTGCCTATTTGTCTGCCTATCTGTCAGTCTGCTTGCCTCCTTTCTTAGCTGACTGCTTGTTTCACTGCCTGTCTGCCTGTTTGAACGCATATCTGCCTGCTTTCCTACCCTTTTCTGTGTGTGTCCATATATGTACGCGTGTCTGTCTGTCTGTCTGTCTGTCTATCTGTTTGTGTGTGTGTGTGTGTGTGTGTGTGTGTGTCTGTCTGTCTCTTTCTGTGGCTGGCACATAAAATATTTCTGGAGCAGAGAATAAGTTGTGCAGTTGGCTGTACGGGTTATGGCCTGGAATGGGATAGTTATATAGCTTTACTGTGTCCAATCTTTTACTGGAGAGTTTTTTCCAGCCATTGGCTGACGGAATAGTTCCACGCCCCATCTGTACGGCGGATGAGAAGCGGCAGCTGCAGCCACAGCAGCGGGTCTGTCTGTGCAGACGAAGGCCGTATTTCCATCTGCCCTATGCCCTCTGGCATCTGCTCGCCCAACAAATGATATACTTGTGAAAGATGTTTCAAGAATCATATCTGTCGGTCTGCCTCTCTGTCTGTCTGTCTCAATTAGTCTCTCTGTCTGTGTGTCTGTGTCAGTTAGTCTGTCTGTTTCCTTTAGTCTGTCTGTCTGTCTCATTTAGTCTGTCTGTCTGTGTGTCTGTAAGTCTCAGTTAGTCTGTCTGTTTCATATAGTCTGTCTGTCTGTCTGTCTCATTTAGTCTGTCTGTCTGTGTGTCTGTCTGTCCCAGTTAGTCTGTCTGTTTCATTTAGTCTGTCTGTCTGTCTCATTTAGTCTGTCTGTCTGTCCCAGTTAGTCTGTGTGTCTCATTTAGTCTGTCTCAGTTAGTCTATCTGTCTCATTTAGTCTGTCTGTCTGTCTCATTTAGTCTGTCTGTTTGTCTTGTTTAGTCAATCTGTGTATCTCTCTCGGTGTTTGCGTGTATTTCTCTCCACTTGCCTGCCTTCTTGCTGTCTTCTGGTTGTCCGTTTGTCTGTCTGTCTATCTGTCTGTCTGTGTGTATGTGTGCGTTTCTGCCTCCTTCTCGTTAGTTGTAGATGAAGTGGTTGATTGGTTTGCATTTCAACCATCTCCAATCACCACCAACTGTGCTAAATGCAATTACGAATCGTTTGCTATGCTATTAATTCTGTTATTAACTCACAAACAAAGGATTTCATTCATGAAATGATTTTGAGTATATTTACATAAGATATGTTTACATATATTTGTATCTGGAAATATTTATGTATTTGTAAAATAGTTTATGAATTTGTGTGTACAACTGTACGTGTGTATGCAGGGATGTACAATGTGTTTTAATGACCTCTTATTTAGAAGAAGAAGAGCAGTCCCTTAAGCTAACCCTGAGGCAGCCATGTGTAGGAAGTGTTAACGACTTCATTTTCTTAGCCTCGGCATATGAGGGGCTGGTGTTTAGTCCTCTCCCTCGCTGTCTCATCTTCCCACCGACACTGTACGGTCAGTGTACTCATCATAGCTGAGTTGGCTGGGGCACACACGGAGCAGAAATCTTGAACCAAATTTCTACCCTGACTGGGATCTGAACTCCCGACCTCTCGGTCGTCGACAGTCCAGCTCACTAACCACTTCACTATCGAGCACCCCTGACTATTATAGATACTATATTCACAAGCGGCGTTTCCTAAAAAGCTTAGACGTGTACTATGCCATGTAGAATGTTACTGGCTGTTACTTTGCATGATATAATTATTTATGGTCTTTCTGGTTTCAAGCAGCTGTTTGTCGTTCTGCGTAATAAATCACCGGATTTCCCTTAGGATGACAGTAGCCCAGATGATCCCTGTATATTTTTTTATATTGCCTGTCTTCCAAAGTTCAGACGTGAACACACACTACCATACGACAGAACAGTGCTGGCGCTGAGCAACTGCGAGTGAAGGACTTGCTCAAGGTCCCTACACAGTAACTGCCTCAGGGGAGGAGGATCGAACCCTTACCCTTCGCATTACAGGCCGAGGGCTGTAGCGAATCGGCTACCGTGTCCCGTTAAAGAAGGGACGATGGTCCCGTTTCCTGTACGTGGGTCGTTGTACCTTTAGGCAGTTGTGAGAGATGGGACTGTGCCATAAAAATTACGATCAGTTTGTGGTCGTTTTATGGTTCCGAGGAGAGGAAATCCGTGGACAGGCGGACGTGATTTATGGCCACCGTCTCGACGGCCTCTTTCAATATTATCTTCCCCCGTCGCCCCCGTAGAACTGTTTCGCTTGTGCCTATTGTTACCCGTGTGTCTACTGCAGGTTGCTCTTCCTCCTCTCTCTCTCTCTCTCTCTCTCTCTCTCTCTCTCTCTCTCTCTCTCTCTCTCTCTCTCTCTCTCTCTCTCTCTCTCTCTCTCTCTCTCTCTCTCTCTCTCTCTCTCTCTCTCTCTCTCTTGTCCCTCTGGCTGTCAGATCTCGGATCTACTCTGGACAACCCCTCTGACTTGACGCAGGGCTCGTGAATAAGTGGTTAGCATGCTGGACTGTCAGTTGAGAGATCGCGGATTCAAATCCCACCAGGGCAGAAATTTGTTTTGAGATTTCGGCTTTGTTTATGTCCCCAAACAACTCGGCTGTAATGGCCTACACTGTCGCTGGAATGATCAGACGGTGGGGAGAGGACTGGCCATTCGCTGTCATATGCCGAGGCTAAGGAAGATGAAGTCGTTTCTGCTTTATACCTATGGTTGCCTATTTAGGGGACGGTGCTTCTTCTTCCTGGTTGCTTGTGACAAGATGAGCCGTACTGTTATTGATCCGACGCTGGGCTCTAAACAAGAGTTTATGGCCTCATATATGTAATAGGGTTATTATATAGGGGTTCTAAGTCATTGCTCTTTAACGACGTTGCTGTTTACATACATCTTGATCAGGGCTTGTTTTAACTGTATTACTAGTTGGACAAAATTTATGTCCCGGTAGTTTGAGGATTTGCCCCAGTAGTTTGGGTGATTTATCCCAGGTAATACTCTACTCTTAATGTTATTTGACAATATTAGAACGAGTGATCTCTAACTACAACAATCTGAAACGACTGCCACTGTATTTGGATACCGTTAATGAACCTTTTTGGACCCATATACCCACCAAACAACATTCATAGAATGTAACTATACTATTAGTCTATAGTCAGCTATTATGTTACTGTCCATTATTGATATCACTCAATGGAGTGGGCACTGCAGATTTTGACCCAAGGCCACGTGTAGCCAAATTCGTTGCTAGCAAAGGCAGACGCGAAGGACATTTGAACCCGGACATTTACGCCACGCAGTTCTACGCGGACAAGTTTTTCCGCAGTAACTGATCTTACTATGAGGGAAGTTGTTGTGACCGAAATCTGTCTTGGCTACAACAGTAACATAATAGCTGACTAATAATACATTCTGTAAATGTTTGTTTGTGTGGGTGTATGGGACCACCCATCAAGCAACCATTTATAGAATGTTACTTGTTTTCTTTGCGTCACGAACTTGGAAATAATGTCGGTCATTATTATTTGCTGAAGTTAAAGCTGTTATTGTTTGTTGTAGCTGCAGCTCCCCCACTGGGTCACAATCACTCTGTTTGTCTGTCACGGACTTATTTATTTAAATTATTTCGGTGTTATGGTTGACCTAATTGTGTCATATTTCAAACTGCTATGACGGACTTAAATAGGGATAATTATGTATAATAATAGAAAGGAAATTTGGTAAAGTGGCTAAAACGGGCTCCATTTGGCAGCGAATGCTCTAAAATGCGTTGGGTGTGGGGGTGGGGGCTTACGACGCTCCCTCAGACCCCTTAGTCGGGGCCCACTTTGTCCCAGTAGTCAAAATATGTACTGATGTTGATGTATAGGTACCGTATGGCCTCGACCCTGTTCATTTTCAATGAATTGATCGGGTGAGATCGTTCACCACCGCTGTCCGTTTGAATGGGTACCTCCCCATTTAAGCCCCCGCCCCGTGTAAAGACCGTGCTAGCCCGACATTTAAGTCTCTGAAACAAGCCACCATGGGTGTGTGAACCGAGACATCCGCATGCCCAGAGGCGCATGTAAAGAGCGGATTAGTGTTGCCCTTCTCCTTTATCCAGGCTTGCGACTGGCCCTACCAGAATTCGGCCGAAGCGCGACCAAAGGAGAAGGGCACCGCTAATCGTGTTATTGATCGGACTAGGCGCTTGGCTGACCGACTCTCGGTGTCCACTCGAGTTAGAATGGGGTCAGCTTTGTGTCCACTGGATGTGGATTTATCGGTCACGAGGTCTTGGGTATCGGACATTCCGTTGATATGTAGGAGCGTTCTTGAAACATCAGTGTTTGCCTAATTCAGATATTGGCCACACTGACTGTTCTCTGTTATTAAAATTGTAATTGTAATTTGTAACTTCTATTGCGCCGGTGTCTAATGCACAAGGCATCAACTGATGGTGTACCAAAACCAATTCGTAATCAGGTCAATATCCAGAAGATCAGTCCGTCAGACAGAGAGGCAGCCTATGTCGGTGTCTAGTATTTTCAGACACTGTTTTAATCATGTATGCAAATAACGAGGGGGATGAATAATCGGTTTGGGAAAAAACACAGTTAATCCCCGAGTTACAGCTGCAGTGGATGGAATGCAGGGCTTGCTGATGAGATCGATGAACTCCTATATGTTAGCCCAGATGAAAGGCTGAAAACGGCATTTATCACAGTGATGTACGTGGGACACGGTAGCCGATTTGTTAGAGCGCCTGCCTAGTAACACGGAGAGATTGGGTTCGATCCCTTCTAGACTTCCACTGAGATGATTACTGTGTGGGAACCTTGAGCAGTCCTTCACTCTCAATTGCACAGCGCCGTCGATTGATGCTTGGTCGTTAGATAGTGGCGCTTAATAATTACTTATTAATAATAATAATGCCTAGGGGTCAGTGGTGTGATCCTTTGCAGGTCAGTAATGGGACGTTCAGAGGTAGGGTTGCTTAAAATATGGGCCAGAAAACTACAGATGCCAAAACAGGAAAATGCCTGAATGATTGAATGCCTGAATGATTGAATGCCTGAATGATTGAATGCCTGAATGATTGAATGCCTGAATGATTGAATGAATGAATGATTGAATGAATGAATGATTGAATGAATGAAAGAAGACTGAATGATACAATGTAAAAACATGTTATAACCATGCATCATTGACATTGAACTTCCCTTCCTGTGTCATAAACGATGAAGCGTGACATCTCATCTGTTTTTATTTCACAAGTTCTTAGAAGATAATTTATGCACATATACAAAGACACACACAGGTCTGTTTATCTGTGCGTGTATCTAGGGGGGCCGGATAGCGCATTGGAAAACATCTGGCGTAGAGTGCGAGAGGTACAGAGATCGAGTCCCATAGGCGGACATGCTTTGTAGGCTGCAATTTGCGCCGTGTATTGCAGGCTGTCTGTTCTGTTAGTAGTTAAGGTTTATCGCATAACATGTACATGTACAGCGCAGTGCGTTTGCAGGCGCTTAATTAAAGAATAAATATTATTATTAATATTATTATTATATATATATATGCATATATGTATGTATATATATCGTGGATGTAAACATTTACAGCTGGTTTTAGTAATTATGTGTCTCTAGATATGGTTGGACTCCATGCTTCAGTACTTCTGAGAAATTCCTAAAAACCGCTGTATACTGGTTAATATCTGGCTGCACACATTCATACATGCTTTTTACATAAATGCATACACAATTTTTACATGTACACACCAATACACATACATACACGCATGCATACACACAGATTTGTGAGAATGTTGAATTAAAAGCATCCACTCACCCAAGCACTGTCTTCACCAATTGCTGCCCACAAAAGCGCTTTAATAAATTCAACTTGCGAGAAAGGGGGCATGCATTTGAATTACCGTACTTTAATACACTGCTGCATATGAAATCCTTCATCATTCGCTCACTCTGTACAACTATAAAACTGGGTTAATGCTAGTCCTAGTGCCTGTTCTGATATCTAATCTGACTCCAGTTGTAGACCCAAGTAATGTTTATGTTCCTTAGATCATAGCTTTATATAGTTATACATACTGTATAATATGTAAATCAGACATTATCAAACTGTTTGTAATACTACTTCTGTTTTGTCTCACCGATATTGTGCTATTTTGCTACTTCTCGCCAGTGTATGTATTGTTGTAAAGTATGAGCGTTTGTCTTGTATTAATAAAGATTACTCTCTTACTTACTTACATACATCCATATATATACACACATACATACACACACATACACACATACTTACACACATATATACATACACTCATACATATATACATATACACACATACTTACACACATATACATACACACATACATATATACATATACACACATATATACGCACACATACATAGAAATGTCCTCACACAGACACAGATTTTCACAAATGTAAAAAACTTCTGGGTTGGTCAAGTGCCATTTCCTGACCCAGGAACTGAGTAGACGTTGAGGCTTGATGGGATGAGTGGTCGTATATTTCTCCCATCGGCTATGGTCGCATTGGCCGTGGATCGTAACTGGTTCGGCCGAAGATAGAATCCGCAAGCGATTTATTGGCCTGTTTTACAGTCTTGCGAACTGATAAAGTGGTTCTATTCCTGTACGTGTGGCGCCCTCTGTTGTCTGACCTCGGTGTTCTTGAAGTTTCCAACATCCGGTTCTAGATAAGAACGGTGCTTCTGTTATCTCAGCTCTGTGGGGGAGGTTGAGTGGGGTAACCACCGTCTGGGGTAGGAAGTGAGGTGGTGTTATTATAACCGTTTGAGGTAACAGGTGAGGTAGCCAAGTAGGGTAACCATTTGAAGTGACATGTGAGGAGCCCAGTGGGGTAACCATTTGAAGTAACGTGAGATAACCAAGTGGGGTAACCATTTGAAGTGACATGTGAGGTAGCCAAGTGGGGTAACCATTTGAAGTAACATGTGAGGTAGCCAAGTGGGGTAACCGTTTGGGTAACGTGTGAGGTAGTCGAGTGGGGTAACCATTTGGGTAACAAGTGATATAGCCATGTGGGGTAACCATTCTGGGTAGCCAGTTGGACAGCCAAGTGGAGTTGTGGAGCGGTGTAGCCAGTTTGGGTAGCCAAGTGGGATAACCATATTTGGATACATACATTTGTACACACACACACACGCACACACACATCCAGCAGACTAAGTGAACTTACTCCTGGGTTGTATTTCTGTAGGCTTCCTGCTGTCATTTACGACTTGCTCTGGTGTATATATGGATTTGCCAAGACACTTAATATAGTGTTTTAAGTAGCTCACAAACGCGATAAGCACCTCAAAATGGCGCTTTCTAAGTAGCTCACAAATGCGATAAGCACCTCAAAATGGCGCTTTCTAAGTACCTCACAAAGGCACGAAGTACCTCACTATGGTGATAGATTACTTGTACACACCGATCATTTATGGCACGCTTCAGAAGATGCTGGAATTTGTACCACAGACTCTTATCTCTCATCTTGAACCTGATGTCTGCCCCTTATCCAGCAGTAAGCATCTTCACACACGTAACGATTTGTGTGTGTGTGTATGTGTGCGTATCTGTGTGTGTGTGTATCTGTATGTATCCTTGTGTATGTGTGTATCCGTGTGTGTGTATGTGTGTGTGTAATGTGTGTGTAATGTGTGTATGTGTTTGTGTGTGTGTCTATGTGTGTGTATCTGTGTGTGTATCTATGTGTATGTGGGTATATGTGTGTATGTGTGTGTATGACTGTATGTGTGTGTATCCCTGTGTATGTGTATGTATGTATGTGTGTGTGCATGTGTGTATATGTTTGTCTGTTTTCGTTGCCTGCGTCATTTTAGTTTAGACTGTCTCTGTTTGGCTCTTCTTGACTACGACTCTTGACGAAGACTTCTTGACTACAACTCTTGACTAAGACTCCTTGACTACGACTCTTGACTGATCGCTGCTCCTCCCATTTCACCTTGCCAACGGACGGATAGAGAGGGCTTTGCAAATACGCCAGTTAAAGAATTAGTCCACGGCAACAGTTGTCGACGACTTCTTGTGACCTCTGCGATTCATATTACAGGATGCTCAGTCAGTTTTTAATTTTCCAATATCTACAGGAGGAACATGCCAGGAATTTTTGTCTGCCAAATTAAACCCCAGTGGTGTGGATTTAATGCTTGCAGGTCGGATAAACTGTTTGCCATCAAAGTATTTTCATTGTCCACAATGCTACTGAAAATATAACAACAGCCTTAGGCGCCGAAGGTTCTGAAGATTTTTGTCTAAGAAATAAAAGCATGTGAGGTGTGGATACGATGTTTGCAGATGATATAAACTGTATGGCATCAAAGTAGGCAATGCGCTTCTGAAAATATATATAAACGGCAGCCTTAAGCCGCGGAAGTTAGGCACTGATGTGGGCCAGTTGTATTGATGGTGAATGCTGGCCCTACCTGGCTGATAATCTGTCGAGGTTACCTTAAGGGACCATGGTTCAGTTTTCATTTGTGCTTTTGGGCCGTAGCAAGTCCTGTGTGCTAACAAGGTTGTATGATTGTGTTCAAACATTGAACTAAGTTATGCTCAACCATCCATATCAGAGTATCTGTGTATTTCAGTACAAATGCATGTATGTGTATATGCATGTATGACTATGTATGTGTGACTGCATCCATACCGTACATACATACTTGTATGCATACATACATACATACATACATACATACATACATACATACATACATACATACATACATACATACATACATACATACATACATACATACATACATACATACATACATACATACATACATACATACACACACACACATATATATATAATATATAGAAGCATACACACATACATACATACATACAAACACATACAGGGGGTACATATATTCATACACACAGTGTATGTATGTGTATATGTGTGTATGTTTGTATGCATGTATGTATGTGTGTATGTATGTTTGTTTGTGTATATGTATGTATGTTTGTATGCATGTATTTATTTATGTATGTGTATGTGTATGTATGTATGTATGTGTATGTTTGTATGTATATATTTATGTGTGTATGTATGTTTGTATGTATGTATGTATGCATTTGTAAGGCGCCTTTACAAGGGTGCTTAACACTCTAACAGAATCCAAAGCGATGTGGTGTTTGTTAGTTTTATGGTCGACTGTAGCACCTTCTTATAAGCAGCACACAAAGCACCGCTTATCTATAATGAAGTGTATTTTAAGGAGGATCCGGTGTAGTTGCTGTTGGGGGGTCGTATGAATTTATAACAATATTTCCATTTGTTTGGCAGAATTTCGTCGCAAAACCTGCCGAGCCGGCTAGATCTGTAACGCCCACATCGGAGGACCGGGACGAGGTCTCGCCAACGCCTCCTCAGCCGGCGCCTAAGAAGAGGACGAGGCGTGGCGCCGTCAGTGCAGAGGTCTATACCGAGGAAGATGCTGCGTCCTATGTCAAAAAGGTCGGTTCTCATAAGGTTGTTAGCACGTAGTAACTGTTGATGATTGAGGAGGTATCAGGCAATGGTACGTAAAGTAAAGTAAGGGAGGGTAGGGTAAGGCAAGGGAAGGGAATGGAAGGGAGGAAAAGGACGTGAAGGAAAGGAAAGGAAGGGAATGCAAAGGATTGAAGGTCAGGAAAAGGGTGGGAAGAAAAAAAACAAAAGTTCAAAGGTAAGCAGAGGGAAGGATGGTGAGGGAAAATAAACATAGGGAAGGGAAGTGAAAGCAGATGATTGAAGGTAAGCAAAGGGAAGGCAAAGGCAAAGGAAGGTAATGAAAGGGAAGAGAAAGTACGGGATAAAATGTAAACAAATGAGATGGAAGGATGGAGAAAGGAAGGAATGAGAAGAGGAAGTTAAGGGAAGGTCAGCAACCATGTGGCAAAAGCAGCTACATAATGAGAGAGATTCGGGTGGTCCCACCCACAGACATATTAACACTCTAACAACGAGCGTGTACTAAAACTGACTGGGAAACCAATGCAGCTCGTCGTTAAAGTGGTAACACAGGCGATCACTCACTAGCCCCTACATAAAAAGATGTTCTATGCATTAGTATTGCGTATCTCCTACACCATCCACCCAGGTCCAAAACGTTGTTTATTGCCTGCAGCCTCCAATTTGGATAATGACCACAATATTGAGTGGCCAATGTTTTCATATCTCTCGTGAACGTATGCGTTCGTATAGGTAGCTGGCTTGGCTGTTTTAAACGTCCTGATGTGGCCATAAGTGTACCATATTGTTTGTATGTATGGTATGCATGTATGTAGTGTATGAGTAAGTAAGTAAGTAAGTATGTTCTTATTGTGACCAGCTGACAAAATGCACACTGGTGTACGTTACTTGTATGTTGTAAATTAGCAGTGTGCAATTTACAGTTTCCAGGTTTAATTCAAATACAACATCCTAACCGAGAAAGTCTTTATGTATGTATGTATTGTGTGTTGGTTTGTATTGTATGTATGTATGTATGTATATTTATGTTTGTACAGCATATTTAATGTATGTATGTATTTAAGCATGTATGTATGTATGCATGTATGTATGTATGTATGTATGTATGTATGTATGTATGTATGCATGTATGTATGTATGTAGGTATGTATCTAGATACTTAATATAGCACCTTTTGAGGACTTCACAAAAACGCTGGATGCATGACTATCTGACACTGTGCAAGTGCTTGCTGTACAGAGTCAAAGGCAACAGTACGCATGTTCTGTGGAAGCTAGATCCAGTCTTTGTTCTTCTTCTATTTGCTGTTGAACGACCTTCTTAGCTGATCTGACTTTGGATGCATGGACCGTCCATGCCTGTTGTATTTAGCCCAAAGTCGTAATCTCTGCATGAAATGTTTATCTGTAACTTGATTCACATGATTTCTGTACTTGATGTTTTCTTTTGTGTACGTGGCTTAGAGATCATATTTTTTTGTGTATGTAGTTTCTCTGTTATTAATTTGTTATTGTCATCAGTAACTTATTGGTGTTGTTAGTAACTTATTATTTTATTAGTAACTTATTATTTTTATTAGTAACTTGCCATTGTTATTAGTAATTTGTTAATGTTGTTAGTAACTTATTGCTAGTAACTTATTATTGTTATTAGTAACTTATTGCTGTTATTAAAACTTATTATTGTTATTAGTAACTTGCTATTGCTATTGGTAACTTGTTATTGTTATTAGTAACTTGTTATTGTTATTAGTACCTTTCTTAGTTCAGGTTTTATATTGTAATTCAGTGCGGGAATCGATGGCGCACCAAAATCGAGCTGTAAATTTGTGTACGCAGCTTTGGTACTTAATTTGTTTATACTTGTGAACGTATGTACTTAAAAATTACTAGAACAGATCAGATTATGACTTGCTTTATTGTTTTCACCTTTGTCTTGAAACAGGTGGTGCCAAAGGACTACAAGACAATGGCAGCATTGTCGAAAGCGATTAAAAAGAACGTCCTATTCTCACACTTGGATGACAATGAGAGGAGGTTCGTTACACTTGGGTTTTACACTAGAAACTCCTTTTGCGCGAACGATACCACGTTATGACGAGATTGCATTATTTTAACACTCCTTTAAGCAAGCGCGACATGTAGCCATCGGATGAAATGTTAGCGACCTCATTTCCTCGGTCTCGGCATATGAGGTGGATGGCCAGTCCTCTCCCTTGCTGCCTCATCTTCAGACTAACAATATCTGGTAACATTCACTTTATAGCAAAGTTCGCAGGGGGTGTTAATGGAGCAGAAACTTGTAAAGATCTGTCTGTCCCAACACGGTTTTGAACCCCAAGCTCTTGGTTTGGCAGCTCAGCGTGCTTGCCACTAAACTCCACACATCTGCTATAGCAGTTTCTTTAGAGCAGACAAGGCATTCCTCTTCTCGGGGCGACTTTATAGTCCCATATGCCCTCACTGCTACTATGCAGCGCAGCGCCGAGAATTCTCTGTTGCTGGTCCAACTGCGTGGAATGACTTACATCTCTCCTTCGCCTATCTCCTCGCACTCACCCGTCTTCATTTTACGCTCGATTAAAGACTTTTCTCTTTGATCAGGCCTGGCTTGGGAGTGCCTCTGAGTAGAGCCCTTGAAGAGGCGCTATATAAATTCCATGATTGATTGATTGAAGGCTTGCTAATGCTATAGCAATGCAACTAAACGAGTGACTGACTTGAATTTTTGTGTTTTGTTTAGCGATATCTTCGACGCCATGTTTTCTGTGAATCGACATGGCGGGGAAATCATCATACAACAGGGTAATCAAATCTAGTCTAATCTAATCTAATCATGACTAATCAAATCTAATCTTTTCAAATCAGATTTAATCTCATCGTCAAAAGCAGATTTATGCCTTGAAACCAAACACTTAGAATGCACTGGAACCTGTTATATAAGGCTGTCTTAACCATGTCAAGTACCGGTCATGTTATGATAAGGTAATGTTACAATGAGGGCGTGTTACAATGAGATCGTGTTACGATTAGGGCATGTTACAATGAGGTGATGGTACAGTGGGAACGTGTTAAATTGAGGTCGTGTTATGGTAAGGTCATGTTACAATGAGGGCGTGTTACAATGAGATCGTGTTACAATGAGGGCATGAGAGGGAGAGGGTGTGTTATAATGAGATCGTGTTACAATGAGGGCATGTTACAATGAGGTGATGGTACAGTGAGGGCGTGTTAAATTGAGATGTTACAATGAGGGCATGAGAGGGAGAGGGTGTGTTACAATGAGATCGTGTTACAATGAGGGCATGTTACAATGAGGTGATGGTACAGTGAGGACGTGTTAAATTGAGATCGTGTTATGATGAGGTCGTGTAACAATGAGGTGATGGTGCAGCGCTATGAAAGTTAATAATTAATTAATATTGATGAAAGCATAATTATATTTGCCTAGGCATGTATGCCTGGCTTTTAGCCGTTCCTATAAGTGCTAAATATAAATATAGAAATAACCAAGTACAGACTTGTATCTGGACATGCAGACATACACACAAACACACACACAAAGACAGACACACACAGAGACACAGACACAGACACAGTTACAATGTTACAACACAGACAGCCACACATACATACATTGACACACACACGGACCCACTCACGGACACACAAACACACCCACACACACACTCACACATAGACACACATTATATTCTATGTATATAATGAGAGAGAGAGAGAGTAAGTAAGTATATTCTTTATTTTTACCGGCTGCAAGACGCACTCCGGTGTACATACAACATATAAACAACTGTTATCAAGTCAATATAGAGCATTCTACATATATAAAAGTTTTTTCATGCTATGATTGGCTATAATTGGTAAAACTCGGTCATGAGAACAGGGCCGGAGAGAATAAGCCAACGGTTTTTTAGGGGGAAGTAGCTCGTGGAGACATGGCCAGCATTTCCCAGAACCATCGTAAACAGATGAGTTTCGGCTTGTCAATTAATCCGTGAGTGGGTCCTTGTGTGTGTCAGTGTGTGTGTATGTGTGGTGTTGTAATATTGTAACTGTGTCTGTGTCTTTGTGTGTGTGCGTCCAGTGATATTTTCGTTAACGAAAACTAAAATTAGAAGTAAAAATAAATGATTTCGTTAACGAAAACTAGAAGTAAAAGTAGGAATTATTGCAGCGGCAAAAACGAAATTAGGAATTGAATTAGGAATTATTTGCCAAACTAAAATTATGAACGAAATTAGGAATTATTTTCAGAAGTAAAATCATTTTACTTCTTGTGGTGCTTAAGTTGAGACGAAGGCGAGTAAAATTGCACGCGATCCAAACACACAATCCATTGGAAACCCGGTTGAGATGAAGACACTGCTCATACCATTCTCGATGTAGGCTACAGTTAGCCCTATTCTATCTTTGGTTTTCGTCGTCTAATAATTGTTGTCCAACTAAATTGCATGCCAACGACCTCAATTTCAGACGCCATTTTATTTCGGGTTTGATCATTAAATTGTAAAATTAGGCCTATGAGTTTATCGAGAATGTTGGCCGGAAGGAAGCGAGATAGCCCGATTTTGAGTTTATCATTTTGACGCAGCTACAGGCAGATCTATATGCCAAATAGGCCTACTAAATGGGGAAAATGATGGAATTTGTGGAACATCACTTGCTAGAGAAATACGAGCATTACAAGTCTTGGGAGGGGGATAGAGGAATGGTAACACGCTGGCATAAGATCATTAATCACTATAGATTGTTAGACTAACGTTCACCCCTTGTTTTACTTCAAACAGTTTTTTCTTTATTGAGACAAGTTCGGTGTGCTTCTCTATGCAACCATTGCATACTTTTACAGCGCGGAAATTAATAATTATTTGGAAAACTAAAATAAGAAGTAAAATTATTTGAGAAGTAAAATAGGAATGAGAAGTAAAATTATTTGAGAAGTAAAATTAGAATTAGAAGTAAAATTCAAGAGCTCAGAACTGAATTAAAACTGAATTAGGAATTATTTTCAGAAGTAAAATATCACTGTGTGCGTCTGTGTCCATGTGTATGTCTGTATGTCCAGATGAGAGAGAGAGAGACAGAGAGAGAGAGAGAGACAGACAGACAGACAGACAGACAGACAGACAGACAGACAGAGACAGAGAGACTGACAGAGACAGACAGAGAGAGGGAGAGAGAAGGCAGAGAGAGACAGAGAGAGAGACAGAGAGAGAGGCAAAGAGAGAGAGAGAGGCAGAGACAGAGAGACACAGAGAGAGGCAGAGAGGGAAATTGAGGCAGAGAGACAGAGGCAGAGAGACAGAGACAGAGAGAGAGGCAGAGAGAGAGAGAGGCAGAGACAAGGACAGAGAGCAACAGAGAGAGACAGAGGCAGAGAGACAGAGAGAGAGACAGAGAGAGAGATAGACACACACCTCTCCTGGGTGTTAATCGAATGTAGGTCGCGTTAACATTGACACAACAGCTAATGGAAGCCAGTGATTCTGTTCTTCCTCGAGTCATGACTCGAGGCTGTGGCAGAAGCAGTAACGAGAAGACGTGCCTTATCATGCAAACGACCGACCGACCGACTTGTAACAAAGTGTTAATCTTGTTGCTGATTCTTGCTACATCGACTCGAGCCCACAGCGCCTAATTCTCATGCATCGCACCTTCGCTTAGAAACAATCTTTCATTGTGTGCAACATAACATAACAAGGGTTTAAGGGTTCAGAAGACGTATGGTCTGTGTTAGAACCACTGCAATTCAACCTACAGGTATAGTGCTTAGTAATCTATCTTTCTTATCTTCTTCTTAAAGGCTGTGATAGTGTCCACTGATACAGTACTATCATCCAAACCTTTCCACAACTCTTGCACTGAAGAATTTCTGCCCTAATGTTCCTTTCGGCTTCTTAAGTGATGTATACCTAGGTCCTCGAGTCGCCTTGATTGGCGCTAATTCGAAGAACCTCTCCCACTGCTTTGCCTCATGTAGGCTCATTTAGGTGTCTGCATAAACTGTTTTTTCATTTGACCCAGTTTAGAGAATTTATTCTGTGGTTTTTGCTTCTGCAGGCGATGAAGGTGACAATTTCTACGTCATCGACCAGGGTGAGGTTGATGTAAGTATGTCTTCAAATCTAATCTAATCGTAATCCCTGGCTATCATGGTCCATACTCAGGGACCTAAAATGGCCTGACACCTGCTTAAGCATGCAGCGGTAGTGAAGGATCTTACTCAATCAATTCATTGAAAACTGAACAGGGTCGAGGCCATACGGTCGCTGTAGCACGGTCCGTACGCGGGGACCTTAAATGGCATGACACCCAGTGAAACTGGCACCGGCGGTGAAGTATCTCACCCGATCAATTCATTGAGAAATTAGCTAGGTCGAGGTCATACATTTGTGTACGTTTATATTTTTACGTTTATCTTGTTTCCGTTACGTTGTGTCTTATCAGGTTCTGTTTTCTGCTAATACATCCTTATCTAATCTGATCGATTCCAGTTACTTAGCATTTGAGGTTATTCTTATCTAATCTGGACTCTGCTCTGACCCTGTTGAAACTAGAGTTTTACTGTTAGCCAGTTAAGGGTGGTACAGCTGTAAATTAACCTACTTGTAACATTTGTTTGGGAAACACTCTGCCAGTCTGATTCTGTGAGAGAGACAATGGTTTAAAGCATTACCTAGATTCCAGATTAATTAATTATTATTATTAATAGGTGACTTATATAGCGCCAGTGTCTAACGCATGAAGCATCAACCGATGATGCACCAGAAACCAGACCGTAATAGGGTCGGCATCAAGAAGATCAGGTAGGCTAAGATGGAGAGGCGGGCTTTGGTGGATAAGCAATTTGATAAGTTTTAGGTTGAAAGTGAAACGACATTTAAAGCAACTGAGCAGAATGAACAGACATGGGAGAGACTTACAGAATAGGTCCAGCAATTGAAAAAGTTAATTCACCCAGACCAGTTAAAAACTCTGATACATGATCTGTTTTAGATATATGTCAATGGAGAATACATCAGTACAATCGGGGAAGGAGGAAGCTTTGGTGAACTTGCACTCATCTATGGCACACCACGTGCAGCCACAGTCAAGGTTGGTTGACAATTTGTTCACCCTACAATGCCTCAAATGGGAGAAAATATGAAGAAGTAGAAGAAGAGCATTCTCTGAAGCTAGCCCTGAGGCAGCCATGTGTATGAAGTGTTAGCGACTTCATTTTCTTAGCCTTGGCATATGAGGGCAGGTGGCTAGTCCTCTCCCTCACCATCTCGTCTGCCCACCAACAGTGTACGGTCAGTGTACTCATTGTAACTGACTTGGTTTGGGGGCACAGATAAGCAGAAATCTCGAAGCAACTTTCTGCCCTGGCGGAATTTGAACTCCCGACCTCTCGATTGACAGTTAAGAACGCTAACGACTACACTGTCGCTCACTCTGTAGTATGAATTCACATGCTAATTAAAAGTATGTTTTTGAAAGGCTAACTAATAGCAGCACTTCTTTTGTATTCCATTCTATTATATTTTTGTTGTATGTACTGGTACTAACATGCTGGGTCTATTACTCTTTGAACAGGCCAAGTGTGATATCAAGCTGTGGGGAATTGATCGAGACAGCTACAGAAGAATCCTCATGGTGGGAATTTTCTTATTTTTTATCATTTGCATTGTTGTACTGTCAGGTAAATGTAATGTAAGTGTAAAGGTAATGTGAATATAATGTGAATGTAAATGGCCAAAATTTCTCAGCATCACACAAAAGCCACATACGTACATACATACATACATACAAGCATCGCATTCGGAAGCTTGTAATCGTAATCATAATAAAAAATTTATATAGTGCCTCTTCAAGCGAAAGTCATCAAAGACACTCCCTACCCAAAGAAGGAGAACCAGGATCGTAGAAAATGGTTTTAAATCACTTACGGAATAGAGGTACATATTACATAATATACCTGAGATGCATTAGAGGTGCTACATAGATGTTTTATTACAATGCACTATTAAAGCTACTTTCAACTGCAGAAGGAACTGAACTCTGGGTGATGTAATCGTAATAGCAGTGATTAAAGAGAAGACAAAAATTCTTTAAGCTCTGATTTAATTATACTAAATTATCCCATTGATAACTTAAAACTTGTAATTGTAATGGAACATTTATAAAAGCGCCACTCAGTGATTCAGAGGTGCTCTCATCCCAAGTCAGTGCTATCACTAACAAATAAAATTGACTTCATGCATTTCAAGAACAGAGGAAGGAAAGGCTGAGGAAGATGATTCCAACTATTGGGGCCAACTTCCTGTAATTTTTTCGACAACCTGTTAGGCTGTCAATGAACTATATGTTAATTTTTATCTGCTATGTTTCAGGGCAGCACTATTCGCAAACGAAAGATGTACGAGGAATTTCTCAGCAAAGTCAACCTTCTTGGTGAGTGGTTTTTAGCCAAGAGGCTGTATGATTTAATTTCATTGGTTCAGCTCGGGAGCTCCAGTGATGAGTTTTCTTGAAGTGGTGCTTTATAAATGTCAGACTGCAATTACAGTTATTGCTTGGTATTTTTATTGGAAGATTTATTAATTCTTGCTGTGCAGGGTCCTGATTTAGTACTGGAATAATTTTCTCCATGTTGAAGTTTTGTTTCCTTTTATAAGGTGTGCATGATACTGTAGTGGTTAGCTTGCTGGAATGTCAACTATTAGGTCGGAGGTTCAAATCCCAGCCAGGGCAGAAATTTGTATAGAGATTTCTGCTCCAACTGTGCCCCTTCAGTCATGTATAATGAGTACACTGACCGCACGCTGTTGTTAGGAAGATGAGATGGCAAGGGAGAGGACTGGCCGCCCGCCATTGTATACCGAGGCTAAGAAAATGAAGTCGCTAACACTTCATACCCTTGGCTGGCCTCAGCTCTGCTATGGTGCTTTATAAATCATCATCTTATTATTATTATTATTATTATTATTATTATTATTATTATTATTATTATTACGTAAAAATGTAAATTGTTTCATTTTTTCTTTTAGAGAGCCTGGACAAATGGGAGAGGTTGACAGTTGCCGATGCATTGGAAGCAGTTCAGTTCGAGGACGGTCAGGAGATTGTTCGGCAGGGAGACCCAGGCGATGACTTCTTCATCATCACTGAGGTAGACTTAACGTAGAAACCCCTTTTCTACAGTCATAGGGCTTTTTCAGATACACGTAAAGGGATGCCTTGTAGAGTACGAGATATGAGCTCTGTGTTCGAGTCTCAAGTCAGCTGGGTCGGAGATCGCTGCGCTCTGCGACCCATGGAGACATGCAGGTGCCACGCTGTCACACTTCAGTTCGAGCCCATCGTGCCTTCTCTTGTGTTGGACCGTCCTACTGAACAGTCTACCACTGCACTTATGTGCTTTTGCCTTTGACTCTGTGCAGCTAACTGTCGTGAAACTACGCAGTTATTTAGATCAGTTAGATGGTCATAAGTAGTCAGAAGTGAGGCTATGATGGGTGAATGATACTAAACTTGAAAAAGTAAGTATGTATGTTCTTTCTTAACCAATTGCTAATCGCATGTTGGTGTACAGAGATCTAATAAACACAAAAAGTATTTAGCATCCTAACAATAGGCCCTAAATGAATGACGGTTAAGAACTGGGAGTGAATTACTGAGAACACCCAACACACAACAAGAGTCAGTTTCCATTGATCAATATTGTGATATCTGTTGGTACAAGGGATAGGGATAGCTGGCTTAACCAATTTAAAATGTAATGGCCTGTGAACTGTAAGAGATAACTAGCTGTCTTGCACCTCTGTACAGTGTACATGGATAACATCAATAACAGTAGTGTTCTAATTTGGTAGAGTCATTTCCGTAAGATTTTTCCAGAGAAATAGACGTTCTTAAGTCGTTTAATCCTTTAATGATGAAAGGGATTAATTTTCAATACATTTTTAGTGCATGCTCATCATTAAGTGTTGAGATCAAAATTTCTATAAATTTTGAGTGCTGGGATGATTTATCACAGAAGAGCGTCTTACGCGTGTTTCTTGTGTTTTAGGGTTCAGCCAGCGTTCTCCAGAGGCGTTCAGAAAACGAGGAACCAGTGGAAGTCGGAAAACTAGGACCGTCTGATTACTTTGGTACTGAAGAAATCTGTTCTTTGTTTTCTTTTCTTAAATAATTATGGTGATTCCAGGGATGTTGCTGTTTCTTTGTACACCGTAGACTCCTTGTAGCGCGCTTCGTCATAAAGCGAGTTCTGAAACTAGGCGCAGGGCACTAGCTTATTCATGAGCACTGTGTCATGCCAGAGGGGTTGTCCAGAGTGCAATTTTCAGCGGAGATCCGAGTCCAGTTGCCTGAGAGACCAGAGGGGAGGCAGAGGACTACTAAGGTGGGTTTCATTGAGGATGAGAACACTTGGAAGGCGAAGGTTTAGGGTAGGAATTCTTGAAGGATGGGTGCGCAATAGTGTAGTGCAGTGCTGTCCAACCTTTTTGACACCGTGGGTCACCGAAAAAATTATCGTTGAAGCCATGGGCCGCACCAGTAAACTCAGAAGCAACGACTACAATTATTGAAAATTATTAACTGTATGAAAATTTATTATGGCAATAATTATGCAATAATCATAGTGAAAAATCGCATGTATGTATGGCATGCTTTATAATAGCTCTGCACCAAAAAATATCAATAAACGTTTTCAAAAAGCACATTTTTAGTGAGATATTTGACTTTGAACTGTGATTGCAATTTTTTTGTTTATAGTTGTTATTCAGCTTGGGCAGGCCATTTAAAATCATGTGGCCCACGGGCCCCACATTGGACAGTACGGTTGTAGTGGTTAGCATGCTGGACTATCAATGGAGAGGTTGGGGGTTCAAATCTCGTGTTGCATGATTGTCTTATTCATCTGTCTACTGCTCAATTTTCTTACAGTTTATTATGATATTCGTTGCATTATGAGTTATTTTTGGTCTCTGAAATTGTCTCCAGGTGAGATTGCACTTCTCCTCGACCGTCCGCGTGCAGCCACGGTCGTTTCTCGTGGGGTCCTCAAATGCGTCAAGATGGACCGGTCTCGGTTCGAGCGCGTGCTCGGACCGTGCTCCGATATCCTCAAGAGAAACATCGCGCAGTACAACAGCTTTGTGTCGTTGTCCGTTTAATCGAATGCAACCGTCCTGCAGTTGCACCAGAGGTCTACTCGTCGTTCTGGTCCATTGTTTTGACGTTTACGGAGCGAGTGATCGAGACTCGGAGAACTCGACTCTCTTGAGGGTGAAGTTGGGTTTGTTGTTGACGAGAAAGGTTGTTGGAATGAATGTGATGGGTTCCCTCACTGCCCAGTAGATTCTACATGAAATTGTCTACCCATTGTTGTTTTTCAGCTCCCACGTGTAGAGTACGCTGGAACCTCGATGTAACGTGATTGGTAATGGTGCAGATTCTGTTATGGAATGGTCTTGGAAATGGACCCCGAGTTTACCAATTTTAAATTTAAATCCGCTTTTAGACCGGTAGTTTGGCTTGCAAAGACAGCTTTTTAGGGACTGCACTTTAATTTAAATCAAACTCTAGTTTCAGATAAACCAATGCAATGATGCAATTTGTACAGAACATGTAAAAAGCTGCCAGAGCTGTTGTTTCTGGTGAGGAATGTTTGGATCAGAAGTTGTGTACAGTTAACTACCTACTTACAGCAGTCGCTTTAGCTCGTATCTTAACTCTGAATACTAAACTGGCTAAACTGGATTTAGGTGTAAATCATGCGCGCCATACCCCCTCCCAGTTATATAATTTGTGCACTAGGCATGCCACGTTTTCAGCATTCTGAATATTTGCACCAATTCATACTAGCAACAGGGAAATTGGAGTTACTTGACAGAGGAATTGGAGTTACTTGACAGGGGATTTGGAGTTACTTGAACAGTGTTCCTTAGCCAGATCAACCTCTGGAGTTGAAAGGGAGGAGAGTTGACACAAAAGAGAGTGACCAGTTTGCAGAACTACATTGTTCAAAAAGATGCAAGATGGAGTCTTATTTTTTCCAGTGTTGTTTATTTGTGTGGTAAAAGTCACAACATGATGATGGCATGATGGAATTCTTTAGACAGGCATCAAGTATCAAGCGGGCATTTCTTTCCTCCAAGTAAGAAATAAGTTTAGGGATCTCTTCCCATTCGCACTTTGTGTAGCTTACGTTATTTTAAAGTTAAATTTAGACTTAAAATATTACTGCGTTTTCTAATCTGGTTTTGTGGCTCATGCTTGAAAGTTAAGTTATTAAGTAAGTAGCCATTTTGTTGGGGTTATAATTGGGAACGAACTAAATTTTTCTTGGGTGAAAACAAGTAGCAATGCTGCAGTTTTGACATTATAATGCTCTATCGCAAGTTATATGCAGTATCGCTGTGGCAAGTCGGCAGTAGTCAAAAAGTTGTAGAAAGTTTTACGATGTGTTATACTGTGGTTAAAGTGCTTGTTTTGGCTGAATCTCTGGTGTTTCTTCATCTTCAATAGATCTGAGTAACTTAAAAATGTCAAATGTTTTATACTTTTTGATGCGTTTGGCTGTTGCACGTGAGAATTCTGGCGTTGTGTTCATTATAGGATATCAGATTAGCGACAAAATAGTAGTTACTTAAGTAGTAGTTACTTTAGTAGTTACTTAAGTAGTAGTTACTTACATTAGTTAACAGGGATAGTCAGCATGTGATACCAGCTCCCAGATGGGTAAGCCAAGAAATTCAGTCTGTTCACCCAGTTGAAGAAGAGCAGTCCCTTTAGCTAGCCCTGAGGCAGCCTTGGGTATGAAGTGTTAGCGGCTTCATATTTCTTAGCTTCGGCACATGAAGGCGGGTGGCCAGTCCTCTCCTCACCGTCTCATCTTCCCACCAACAGTGTACGGTCAGTGTACTCATTATAGCTGAGTTGGCTGGGGGCGGGGGGCACAAGTGGAGCAGAACTCTCGAACCATATTTCTGCCCTGTGGTAACAGCTTTATTGTACATGTAAATTTCAACACTACACAGAAGTCGCATTGGGACACCAGGATAATGAACAGCGCTACATAATATCAAGTCCACAAGGGTCAGGTTGTTGAGGTCAGCTTCTGTGTCGGTTCAGGATCCGGGGTCAAGGGTTAAGCAGACCGGGCTAGTTTTGAGTGGGGGTTAAAATCTTATGGGCAGGAAGATCGTTGTATTGTACTTTTACTTGCGTTTGCTCGTAGAAGTCGGGCCAGGATGAATTTAATATCTTAAATATCATACTATTCATCGATTAAATCATGAGGGATCATTTCTTCCTTGATTAAAAATAATTAACTAATTATCTCTTAATTTCTGTCAAACAGGATTATGTGCAAAAATTTTCTGTATTACTGCATAATGCCAACTAATGACTGATTACTTTTCAGTCTCAGATGTTTTAGTTTGTCAAATGTTATCGAGAACTCAGATCAATAGCAAATTTTGCTTCTTTGTAAGAATTAAAGAAATTTTGATCTGTTAACTGTACTGCGGAGCACACGGCCCCTAGTTATGGGTCATGTTTCCCAATTTATGGTGCTAAAGAGTTCAAACAAAAGATTTCACATTTTACGTCGGTTATGTGTGACCTGTTTCTGAGATGGTGACCATAGATGCTTATTATTACCTGCATTACTAAAACCAAATTCTGATATTTATTTCGTCTACTTATAAATCGCACTCCTTATGTACACAATTTCAATAAACCTGAACTTGAGGCAGAGGCAAGTGTGTGCGAACATGTCCATAGTCGTTCAGCACACCATTGATGGAACAGTGGGTATTCTATGGGTCCATTATGTGAGCAAGAGTATGTCTACTGATCTTTCTGAAAAACCCAACAGCATGGTGTATGCAAATTTCACTCTTTATTTGTTGCGAAAAATTGTGATTTTATAGCGCTCAACGAACGTGTTAACGAAATTTACTAATCCTTAAACTTGACAAACGTTATATGCAGAAAACTGTAGAAATCTGTTGTGCTTTCAGAAGTTTTGGACGACAGTTATAGCTTGTTAAAATGTTCAAATGCCTTGTAGAATCTGTAGATACCATCACTTGCTGAATGGTTATTAGCGTTCATGGCGCAGCCTGATTGGCATGCATATTATGCAGATGAGCTTGCACATACTTATCAGCTTAATTTTTAAAACAGTATAGGCCTAATTATGGCCTGCTTGCTAATTTCGAAAGCTGTTGAACTTCTAAGTATTATTTTATAGGGTAGATTTGGTCACTAGTCGAAGCTGCTTTAGAACTTTCGACATGCGAGTGACGCTGTTCGATGTTTCTAAAACGCCATTTGTTTCGAGTAAACTTTCGTCAGGAATGCAGTTTAAATACGTTAGAGCGTTTCTTTTGACCTCTGGGAGTTGTAGTAGCCGCGCAATGGCGCTGTTTTGTTTGTTGGCAGTCCCTCAGATGTTTTAATATTATTTATCTAAACGCTTTTGATTGGTATGTAGTGATGTGATGGATTTGTAGATGGCGAAAGGTGTGCTCATTTCCGGTTTGCATTAGTGGTAGTGTGCGGTTTTTGGTGTGTAACGTTCACAGAAGACTTCTCTTCTGGAAGCGATTGCGTCTTATGTATAATCTCGACCGAATCTGGGGCGTGTATTATGGAAGATGCCCAAAGACGCAATCGCAGTTATGGAGCGATTTGTGGTTGAAGGGAGTGGTGACTGGGCATAGTGACTGGAGAAGTGGGAAATGCATCCCATTTCTAACTTCTAAGTAACCTGTATGAAAACCAGTGTGACATATGGCCTGACGGAGTGGGGAAGTTCCCTTCCACCCTGGCTATCGCGCCCTAATTAGTGTACGAATTCTGTTAATTAATTGCTTCATTGATGATGTATTCATTTGTTGACTAGCTGATCATTGGTCGATAGTTTCTTTTAATTGTTTGATTGTGAAATCTGCCAATTAGCTAATATATAAAGCGTTTGAAGAAATGCGGTGTTTTCCTTCAGTCTAACTACCCAAGTTAAGT
>OY744614.1:45182834-45197834 GCA_963556255.1 Allolobophora icterica | reverse complement strand
TACGAGTAGGCATACAGAGACAGAAACGCAGACAGACATACACTGTACAGGTACGGAGACGGTACATGAACGGAGGCACAGATACAGGTACACTGCTATGCAGACAGATAAAGGCAGACAGCTGATTGAACGAGGCAATTATCAGCCAATTTCTCTCTCCCTCGTTGACACTTCCCAAGAAAACCCGTCTAAGAAACCCCAACGATTGTGTTTAATTCGTGTCCACCCCCACACTTTCATAGAAACGGTCGAATTATAACAATGCACTTTGTTTGGTCTATTGTCATACCTCTCGCTGAATCCATCCATTTAGCCGTCCATCCATCAGTCAATCCGTCCCTCCATCCATCCATCCGTCAATCCGTCCCTCCATCCATCCATCCGTCCGTCCGTCCGTCCGTCCGTCCGTCCGTCCGTCCGTCCGTCCGTCCGTCCGTCCGTCCGTCCGTCCGTCCGTCCGTCCGTCCGTCCGTCCGTCCGTCCGTCCATCCATCCATCCATCCATTTCCATTCAGTCCATCCATCCATCCATCGATCCATCCATCCATCCATCCATCCATCCATCCATCCATCGATCCATCCATCCATCCATCCATCCATCCATCCATCCATCCATCCATCCATCCATCCATCCATCCATCCATCCGTCAGTCCGTCCTTCCATCCCTCCATCCACTCAGCCATCCATCCATCCATCCATCCATCCATCCATCCATCCATCCATCCATCCATCCATCCATCCATCCATCCATCCATCCATCCATCCATCCATCCATCCATCCATCCATCCATCCATCCATCCATCCATCCATCCATCCATCCATCCATCCATCCATCCGTCAGTCCGTCCTTCCATCCCTCCATCCACTCAGCCATCCATCCGCGTTCGTTGACTATTCCGCAGGGTGGAAATTGCCAGGGGGTGGTTGGGGGTTCAACCCCTAGTCTTTCTTAGGACCCCTCAGTTAAGTCTTCATTGCACACCCAAGGGGATCGTTTCCAACCCCCTCAGTTGTGCTAGTGTGATTTAGCATTATTTGACTCTGAGTGAAGAAATTTCCATGGTGTATCATGTATGCATTTTTGAATGTTCTCAACAAAGGAATTGATTTTGATTCGAGTCTGACTTGCAAAACTGCTAGCGTTGAATTCAGCTGCTTTCAAATTCTTCGTTGACGTCAGTTTGTAAAAAACGGGTAAAATGTTTACCCCCCGACCTCCCCCCAGTCTTTTTTCTACAATTCTCACGCTGCTTTTGCGTCAGTGCTTCTCGTCATAGTTGGAGAAACTGGTTGAAATAATTGAGGAAATAAGACGCAATGCCATGAATGGAATGATGAATGGAAGGAAGGAGGACTGAAGGAATGGATCAATGATTGGACGATTGAAAGAATAAGGGGAATACCTCGATGTATCATTTATTTATAAGTGAAATAAAGAAAGGAACAGAGCAACAAAGGAAAAACGAAAGATAGGAAGAACGAGTAAATGAATGGATGAATGAATGAATGGACGAATAAATTAATATAGGAGGGACTGAATGGACGGACGAATGAATTAGTGAATGAATTGGTAAACGAATGAATTGGTAAATGATTGAATGAATGAATGAATGAATGAATGAACGAACGGACGAATGAATGAACGAACGAACGAATGAATGAATGAGTTCTCACGATGGACTAAAAACCGTTCCGAAGTTCGAAAATCATTGTTCCATTGTACCCAACCGCCTCCGCAGTTTTTCTCACAATCGCATCAATTGAAGCTCTCAGACCACGCGGAGGGCACAGGCCTACGGGCCACGATGGCCCACGGAGAGGAAGGGGTGGCCGGGTCGGGCAGGGCAGGGAAGGAGAGACATACAGCTGGGCGCGGAGGGGTGAGAAGTAGCAGAGAAGAGGCGCGTTATTAAGTTCGCCCTAGGTCGTTTTCCAGGAATCGTGATTCATTTGGTCGTCATCGTTGAGCGCAGCAATTCAACGCAGCATCTACACGAGAGAGAGGGGAAGAGGCGCCGAGACACACTCGTCGAAAGGATGTCTGCAGTCGGCAGATACTAGTGTGGCTCGGATCAACTCTTGTCGAAAATATGACTTCTGTAACGCCGTTATCAAAATGCACAAGAACAAGAACAAGAACAAGAACAACAACAACAGCAACAACAACAACAACAACAACAACAACAACAACAACAAGAACAAGAAGAATCAGTCGATGGTTGTTTGGAGTGAAACTGTTGTCAAAGTCAACGTTCATTAGAGTCCTCCTCGGTCCCGGGTCGTGGCACCCTTCGTTCGGCTGCCCATTGACTCCTGACTATCCCTCGAATGGGTAATTAACATAACATAACATAACATAACAAGGGTTTTAAGTGGTTCAGAAGACGTGTAGTCTGTGTTAGAACCACTGGAAATTTACCTCGAACTTTTAATAGCCCAATTTTCCTAGCTTCTTCTTAAAAGCTGTTATAGTGTCCACTGAGACAGTACTATCGTCCAAACCATTCCACAGGTCTACAACTCTTGCACTAAAGAATTTCTGCCCTAATGTTCCCTTCGGCCTCTTAAATAATTTATACCTGTGTCCCCGAGTTGCCTTGTTCGGTGCTAATTCAAAGAACCTCTCCCACTGCAGTGCTTCCTTTCCAGTGATAATCTTATAAGCTTCAATCAGATCTCCTCTGCTCCTCCTTTTCTCCAATGTTGTTAGTCCACACCTTTTCAACCTTTCTTCATAGCTCAGATCCTTGTAGCCCCAAATCATTTTCGTAGCTCTTCTTTGTACTTTCTCCAGTTTTTCCATGTCCTGTTTCAGGTATGGATTCCATACCTGGATGCAGTATTCCAACTGTGGCCTAACCAGTGATTTGTACAACCTTATTATTATATCTTTGTCTCTGGTGACTATTGTCCTTTTTATCATACCTAAAGTTGAATTAGCCTTTTTTGCTGCTTCAGCACATTGCCTTGAAGGTTTTGCACTCTTGTGCATAATCACTCCCAAGTCCCTTTCTTCATCACTCACTTTCAACACCGTGCCCCCCATTTCATATGAAAACTCGTTGTTTCTCCTCCCCATATGCATCACTGAGCACTTTTCCAAATTGAAGAGCATTTGCCAGTCTTGTGACCATCTGAACATTCTTCTTAGATCTTCCCGCAGTATCTCTGCTTCTTCTTCATCATCCACTGCTCTACATAGTTTTGTATCATCCGCAAACTTAGAAATTTTAGATAAAATCCCATCGTCTATGTCATTAATAAAAAGTACGAAAAGCAGTGGCCCAAGCACTGATCCTTGTGGCACTCCACTTAGCACTGTCGTCCAGCCAGAATGTTTATCACCTATGCCCACCTTTTGTCTTCTACCTGATAACCAGCTTTGAATCCATCTTAGTACCTGCCCTCTAATCCCACCTGCTTGTAGCTTTTTGGCCAGCCTTACATGAGGTACTTTGTCAAATGCTTTGGCAAAATCTAAGTAAATTACATCTACAGGTTTTCCCTCGTCAATCCTCTCATAGACCTCGTCAAAGAACTCCAACAGATTTGTCAAACACGAACGGCCTTTGGTAAATCCATGTTGACTGCCCTTTATAATATCATGCTCATTCAAATGTTTTACTATGTTATCCTTGATAATTCTTTCCATGACCTTGCACACCACACTGGTTAAACTGACTGGTCTGTAGTTACCTGGTTCACTTCTATTTCCCTTTTTAAACAGTGGCACTATGAGTGCATCCTTCCATTCCCGTGGTACCTCTCCAGTCTGCATTGATTTATTGAAGATCTGGGCTAATGCCTCTCCAATTTCCTCCCTCACTTCATGTAAAAATTTTGGATGGAGTTCATCTATGCCCGGACTCTTGTCGGTTTTAAGTCTTTTCAGTTGCTCCACCACATTTTCCTTAGTAAACAGTACCTGTGTTAATCCCTTCTCGCCACAATCTACAAATATTTGTTTGGGCTCAGGTACATTTCCTAATTCTTCTAAAGTAAACACTGAGCTGAAATATTTATTGAGTACTTCAGCAGCTTCCACATCATCCACTATAACTTCTCCCATTCCTTCTTCTTTTTTCAATGGCCCAATTCTGTCTTTCCTCTTCTGCTTACTTCTGACATAGTTGTAGAAACTCTTACTATCCTCCTTTACATTCCTCGATAACTTCTGTTCAAAGTTTTGTATTGCTTTCTTGTTTGCATTATTGCAGCTGTTTCTTTTATTCACATACTTGTTTCTTAACTTCTCAAGTCTGGCAACACTCTCTTGATCCAAATCCAGTCCCTTCTTTGTTTCCTTCTTCAACTTCTGTAAATTCTTCCATGCTTTGTGCTTTGCCCTTCTCTTTCTTTGAACCTCACGTGTTACCCAAGGCCTCTTCTTATTGGTTGTTTTGTGCTTCGGTATGTTTTCTTCGATAATCTCCCTCATACGTTCTCTGAACTTCTCCCAAGCATCATTCACTCCCATGCCCTTTATTTCACTTACCAAATCCCTTTCCTTCAGCATCTTCCTAACTAATTCATAGTCTGCCTTAAAGAAGTTGGGTCTTGTCACATAGGCTTTTACTTCTTGGGTCTGCTCCATTACTAATTCCCATCTCACAACCTGATGATCACTAGTACTAAAATGCTCCCCCACACTCACATTCTCAACCATATTTTCATCCGATGTTAGCACTAAGTCCAAAATGTTGTCTCCCCTCGTTGGCTCCATGACATGCTGCTGCATAAAGCTACAGCTCAGTCCAGAGGCTTTGCCTATGTTGGGCCCACCCGCTGGACTCGCCTTTCTCGAGAGCTGCGGTTCGAGCTCCTCAGCTTGTCCCTTCCCCAGTTTCCCAATCTCCTGAAGTCTGTATTATTCGACAGTAATTTCCTTGGTTTGGGTCGGGAGCACCAATGATGAGTTTCTTCTCGAAGTTGCGCTTTATAAATGTCAGATTACAATTACAATTACAATTAGAGACTGAAATCAGATAAGTCAGAGAAAGCAGAAGTCAAGCTGTAGAGAGTAATCAAGCTGCAACAGACGCGTTTTAAGTTTAATTCTGAATAACATTAGAGAACTGAGAGAACTCACAAAAAACTGGGCAGTGAATTCCAAAGTTTCGGTCCAGCCACCAAGAAAACGCATTTAAGCCTACCACGGTCTTCATGCAAGTCACAGCAAGACTTAGCGGATCTGTTGATCGTGTGCAATATTTTGCCGACAAGAGATATATGAGCAAGGAGAGTAGATACACTTACGGATTTGAAGGAAATGTTCTGTGAACCGCAAGACAGATTTTAATCTGTTAATTTTAAACCTGAATTCTTCGCTCGACCGGCGCAGTATTCTAGCGAATGCTGATCACACAAATTGTCTGGTGTCCGAGAACAATCGTTGGCACCTGTCGACAAACAGTTACGCTTCATTTATCATCTAGAAGAAATACTAATTTATTATAATCAAGATATATTTCAGAATAGTTCCTAAATTTTAAATGTCCATGGTTTTCACTACTGCGAAATCTTAAACGAAACACAAATAAAAAAAAGACGCATTAATGCCCTAGCACCATTTTAATCAGCATCTTCTGTCTCGCCGGTATCTTCTAGTTATCTGAGAAATGTTGGCAAACTGACAAATGCTCTGCTCTAAATGTTCTAATTTAACATCATAGGAGACTGGCGCAGAATGCCCTTTCACTGGGGAGGGGCGCCTAACAGGCTCCCATGCGTGATTCTATCTGTTACATGTCAACAGTCGATTTTTCATTTGCTATGCGCTATTATATTGTAACTGGTTGCGGTTTGTCAACCAGATTATCGTCAATATATATTTATATATATGTATCATATATATCATATATATATCATACACAAGGCATCAACCGATGGCGAATCAAATCCAAGCACAGTTCAAGATTGTCCGCTGATGTATTAGAGGATGATGCTGGTTACATTAGTATCCGCTTATTCCAGACATTACTTTTGAGACTCTAGGCCACCATAACTGTATTCTATGACTAGACACGTGCGCCGCAGTGTGTCTGTCTTTTCCAGCCATTAGACGTAAGAGTGCTAGCAAGGTGGCTGAGAGAAAGATATGGAGAGACAGAGACAGAGAAGCAGAGAGAGGGAGACAGAGACACACACGGAGGGGTGGGCATCTTGGCCCCTACGGCCCATCGTAGCGCTGCGGCCTGAGTCACAGGGCGCCCAGTGGGTGAGTCGGTTATATAGACCGCGAATGGTTCTACTCTGTCTGATTTCCGCGGGCATTCTTAGCCGGACCGGTTCAAGTATTTTTCCAAAGTGGTTGTATGACTGAGTGGCTGAGGCGGCGACCTTTTACCTCTGCGACCCGAGTTAGAATCCTTAGACCCGACGTGTCAAATCAACGTGTGAAATAGACATGTGAACAGATGTGAAATCAACATGTGAAATAGACATGTGAAGCCGACATGTGGCATGGACATGTGACATCGACACGTGACATCAACATGTGTAATCGACTTCTGAAATCGACGTTTGAAACCGACATGTTGAATCGACATGTGAAACCGACATGTGGTCGCATTGTCGAACTGCGTGTAAAATCTGAGGCATCTTTTACCTTCAATACAAGAGGTTTCTTAACTCCAGGTAGCGCAGGGATACAGCATTGCCTTTGTGACGTTCAACTGTTATCTGTTAAGGGAGAGAGTCCGTTAATCAAGGAACTTATCGATTCTTGTTTTCGTAACTGCGTCCCTATTGTCCACGTGCTTCAAGGAAGGACTTCGACCAGCTTACGGAACTAAAATGCTAAGGTGAGTTTTATTTGGCAGGTGCGCTACATATATATATATATGCATATATATACATATATATATATATGAGTGTAAGTATGTATATATATTTGTGTGTTTGTATATGTAAGTATATGTATATATGGATACATAGATGTATGCATGTGATGTGCTTATGTGTGTGTACATATACATGAATATGCATGTATATTAGGTGTATATATATATATATATGTGTGTGTGTGTGTGTGTGTGTGTGTGTGTGTGTGTGTGTGTGTGTGTGTGTGTGTGTGTGTGTGTGTGTGTGTGTGTGTGTGTGTGTGTGTGTGTGTGTGTGTAGGCCTATATGTGCGTAAAGATGGGTGTAATGCTTTGTTCCAAATTTTCCTCATATAGCGCCAACCGTGACGACGTTTGTGCTCTTTGTAACGATGATCTGATAACCAGTCGCAACTGATGCATCCATAATTATATAGATTATTACGAGCATATGACCACCCTGGTTAAGTCTTTGCGCTGGCTTCCTGTTCAGCGCAGGAATCTTTAAAATCGGGGATCATATGCTATGAAACGCTGAACTCTGGATATATAGCCACGGATCTTGATAAGAATCCGTTTACTGCGGACGTGTCCTTTATTAAACCAGGCCATCGGATTAATTATGTGATAAACCGTAACTGTTCTTGCATGATATAGGATGATGAGCTTCTTCAGCTGCTGGACCTGGATTCCTTCTGCTCGGTCATATCTGTCTCAAGGTAAGATGCTCCTGTCAGTGACCTTCTGGATAGGGACCTGATTGTGGCTTGATTTTGGTGCTCCTTCGGTGGAACCGCTG
This sequence comes from Allolobophora icterica, assembly GCA_963556255.1. Taxonomy (NCBI): domain Eukaryota; kingdom Metazoa; phylum Annelida; class Clitellata; order Crassiclitellata; family Lumbricidae; genus Allolobophora; species Allolobophora icterica. Next base: position 45,190,212 of record OY744614.1, on the reverse strand, counting down.
TGCATTACGGTGAGGATGCCAATGATGTTTCTGCGCTGCTCATATGATATGTTGTTTATTGCACAAAAACAGGTATTTCAGTAACAGGCATGAGTCAACAAGTGCAGCGCAACTGGGAGGGGGGTCAATAGAGTAGTGGCAACATCACTGGCGTGAAGAGCAAGCGGTAGCGGGATCGCTTCCCGCAACCCTCCCAAATTTTGGTCCACTCAGCCTTTCATTCGCGAGATGGCGCGTTTGTTAAAATGAGATGTAGGACGTGATTGGCGCCTTGCATGGCTGCCATGTACAGTTAAATTCGACTCCTGTAATAACTTGTGATCATCCGTTCATACTGATTTGTAATCATACTGCGTTATTGTCAGTTTGAAGATATTAAACGAATATTATTAACAATAGCCAAGAAAAGCTAATAGCTTACCCTAACCTTGGCCTCTCTTTCCTGAGTATCATTCATACAAGAGTTTATTACTTAATTAATACTTAAGCCTTAGTAATAATAAGCTGCTGACAATAACAGTCACGACATCACAGCTACTCTAAACCGGCTGATGATTTCTCTGTGATAATGATGAACTAATCTTGTAATCTCGCCATCTGCTTTGTAATGGCGAGCGGTGGATCATGATGTTCCTGATGCTGCTGATAGAATGATGATGAACTGGCGTTGGTGATGATGATTGTGATGATGAAGACGACGAAGACGACGATGATGATGATGCTGTTGTTGGCGTCGTTATTTTCATGATTAGCTGGTGTCCAATGCGAAAGGCATAGACGATGGCACGCCAAAACCAAGCCGCAGACAGGATAAGAGTTCACTGAAACAACAGACGAAGGTGATGATGAAGATAACAGAGATTACGATGAAGATGCCAAAGATGACAAAGATGACGAAGATGACAAAGATGATGAAGATGACAAAGACGATTACAAAGGTGATGTTGAAGATTACAAAGATGATGATGATGATGAAGGTGACACAGATGACGAAGATGAGGACGAAGATGACAAAGATCATGAAGATGACAAATATGATGTAGGTTACAAAGACTATGATGAAAAATACAAAGGTGACGATGAATATAAAAAGATGATGAAGAAGACGACAAATAGGATGATAAAGATAACAAAGATGACGATGAAGATGACAAAGACGACGTTACAGGTGGCGGTGGTGGCGACGATGATTCTTAATTGCTGACAACCATCTTCTTGCTGTACATCTCGTCAGATGGTGAGATAGAAACAAGCCTCTTAATACTGAACACGTGGTTCCTCCTATTGCCTGATGCTACAATAGATGCCTCTGTCTTCCTCATTACAAAATCATTAAAGATGTCGTCAATTTCCTAAGCTGTCGCCAGGTGGTAATAAACATCTGCTAAATTATTCCCCAGGTGGCTACAAGCTTTATTCATTCGCTAGGTGGCGACAACAAAGTAAGTCCACGTGACTTTTCATGCTTTCTGTTTATAGTTCCTGATTGAAACGATTATGAATCAGCGTCTCTGAGTGAATGAGGGAGTGAGTCAGTGAGGCGGCCAGTCGACTGACTGACAGACAGACAGACAGACAGACAGACAGACAGACAGACAGACAGACAGACAGACAGACAGATAGACGGACGGACGGACGGACGGACGGACGAATGGACGGACGGACGGACGGACGGACGGACAGACAGACAGACAGACAGACGGACAGACGGACAGAGAGACAGTCAGACAGACAGACAGACAGACAGACAGACAGACAGACATACAGACAGACAGACGGACGGACGGACAGACAGACAGACAAACGGACAGACGGTCAGACGGACAGACAGACAGAAGGACGGACAGACAGACGGACGGACGGACGGACGAACAGACAGATGGACGGACGGACAGACAGACAGACATATGTAGACAGATTTACAAACAGACAGACAGACAAGCAGGAAGGTTGACTGAGAGACAGACAGAGAGACAGACAGGCTGACAGACAGACACACATACAGACAGACACACAGGCTGACAGACATACAGACAGGTTGACAGACAGACATACAGACAGACAGACAGGCTGACAGACAGACATACAGACATACAGACAGACAGGCTGACAAGCTGACAGACATACAGACGAGTGTTGAGACTGACAGACAGACAGGCATACAGACACGACAGACAGACATACAGACATACAGACAGACAGCTGAACGGGTGTTGAAGATCTCAGTGGCATCTAATCGGCAATTCTAGCGAAGAGCACATTGTATATTACATCTACAGCCATAAAACGAACGAAAAACAACAACAACATCATCATCGTCATCATCATAAACGTCATCATTATCCCATGCATGCATTGTCTGCCACGTAAGCCAATCTAATTGTTTCTATAGTTCGTTTGTGAAAAACCGGAAGCGGTAAGACGATTACGTCACGCATAAATGAGTAGTTCAGTCTGTCTCTCATTCTCTCATTCTGCCTGTCTCTCTCAGTCTGTCTGTCTCTGTCTGTCTGTCTCTGTCTGTCTGTTTCTGTCTGTCTCTCTGTCTGTCTCTCTGTCTCTCTGTCTCTGTCTGTCTGTCTGTCTCTCTCAATCACACACACACACACACACACACACACACACACACACACACACACACACACACACACACACACACACACACACACACACACACACACACACACACACACACACACACACACACACACACACACACACACACACACACACACACACACACACACACACACACACACACACACACACACGCACGCACGCACACACACACACACACACACACATACACACACATTCTCTCCCTCTCCCTCTCTTCCTCTGTGTGTGTTTGTGTTTGCATGTGTGTATGTGTGTGTGTGTGTGTGCGCGAGCGCGCGTGTGTGTGGCTTGCATACAAAATATTTGTGTTTCACTGCATGTTTGCCTGCATGTCTGCTTGCCTGCCTTCCTTCTTAGCTATCTGCTAGCCTACCTGTTTCTGTCTGTCTGTCTGTCTGTCTGTATGTCTGCCTGCCTGTCTGTCTGTCTGTCTGTCTGTCTGTCTGTCTGTCTGTCTGTCTGTCTGTCTGTCTGTCTGTCTGTCTGTCTGTCTGTCTGTCTGTCTGTCTGTCTGTCTGTCTGTCTGTCTGTCTGTCTGTCTGTCTGTGATTCGTATTTTAGCAGAGTGAACAGTTATCATTTGATTTAGCGGTCATCAGACGGTTTTTAAGGTGCGTTGTAAATATATGGCGATCACATCTAGAGCAGGAAGTTCAGAGCCAGTTAATCATTAGGCCTTTCTTAATTGGCCTATGAATTTTCAAAAGGCGGTAGTTTGCGCTGAAAGCCTTTCGGACAAAGACAGACAGACAGACAGACAGATAGACAGACAGACAGACAGACAGACAGACAGACAGGACTGGCTTTTGTTTGGCGAATTTACAAAAAGGAAGTCAGAATTTTGCCAGGTCATTTTTCCGGATATAAATCTTGTCGTAGGTTGACTCAAGACATTTCAGAGACTGTGGCATTAGGTCACGTGGTTGCTTTGCATGTTTCCTTGTCTGTTACTCGTCCTCTTCCTCTTTCTTTGTGCCCGTCTGTCTGTCTGTCTGTCTGTCTGCCTGTATCTAATTATCTATCTAGTTTTCCTAGTGGGCATGTCTTTCTGTATATATGTATGTATGTATGTATATTATATGTATGCATGTATATATGCATGTAAGTATGTGTGTATCACTGTGTAATACTGTGTATGTATGTGTGCATGTATGTATGCATGTGCTGTATATGTGTGTATGTATGGCTATGTGTGTATTTATGTATGTATGTATGTATGTATGTATGTATGTATGTATGTATGTATGTATGTATGTATGTATGTATGTATGTATACCAAAAAAGTTTCCTATATGTATGTGTCTATCTTTTGTATATATGTAGGTGTGTCTTGTACTGCGTCTCTGTCGTTGTTCCTCTTCCTATGTGCGTCCGTGTGTCTTCTTCTCTATGCCTGTCTGTCCGTGTCTTTCTCTCCGTCCGTCTTTCTTCAACGGGCGTTACAATTGTCACGCAGCGTTCCATTGTCTTGCGTCACGTGTTTGTATTCCAACGCACTGCATGACAAATTGACAATATCTTACCTGTACAGGTGAGCGCTCTCTTCGTGGTGGTTCAGTTTCGACACCTGTCGTGTTTTTTGTAGACCTAAGCAGCTGTTGTTTTTTCTTGGAGGAAGAGAGACCGGGAGAGAGAGAGGAAACCGACAGACAGACACACAGACTAACAAAGACAGTCAGTCAGACACACAGACAGACACACAGACAAACAGAGGCAGTTAGTCTCACAGACAGACAGACACACAGACAAGCAGAGACAGTCAGAGAGACAGACACACAGACAAGCAGAGACAGTTAGTCACACAGACAGATAGATAGATAGATAAATATAGAGACAGAGACGAGAGAAAGAGAGACCGGAGACGGAGAGACAGACAGACAGACACATAGACAGTAAGAGACCGAGAGAGAGACAGACAGAGACAGTCAGAGAGAGACCGAGAGAGAGAGAGACCGAGAGAGAGGGAGCAAGAGAGAAAGAGAGACAGACAGACAGAGAGACAGACAGATAGAGAGCGAGGGAGAAAGAAAGTAGCGGTCAAGTGTTTCGTGGTACTGATAGAAACCAAAGACACAGAGCTATATTTAGACAAATTCATGTATATGCTCCATGTATGCCAAGTTATAATTATATTTATGTGAATATATATATATATATATACACACATATATATATATGTATATAAAGATATATACATATGACGAATCTTGATAATATAAATACATACATAATATATTTGCATTTGTTTGCCTATGTTTGTATATATGTATATGTGTGTATGTATCATACATACACATACACATCTATGTATGTGTGAATAAATGTCTGTCTGTCTGTCCGTATGCATGTATATGTGTGTAGATATATGTATGTATGTATATGTAATATTTTATTTATCTATGTATGTATGTGTATGTATATTGTATTGTATTGTATTGTATTGTATATGGGCATTTATAAAGCGCCTCTCGCGGTATAGAGTCTTATAGACCATTCAGAGGCGCTCCCAGTGCGCGAGACTCCGAGAGAAAAAGCAGTATATGTTTGTATGTGCATGTTTGTATGTATGTGTGTATATGTGTGTATGTACAGGCCCTAATATTCGAAATGTATGTCTATGTATGCATGCATTTATGTATATGTATGTATATTTGGGTGTGTGTATGTATGCAAGACTTCTATGAGAATTTGAGAATGGCAGAACAAATATGCAGGAACCAATATGAAGGAAGAGAGATTGTGCAAAAGTGACAGAAAGAAATTTAGAGACAGACTCGTGACAGACAGATACACAGACAGACAGACAGACAGACAGACAGACAGACAGACAGACAGACAGACAGACAGACAGACAGACAGACAGACAGAATAAATTCTTACACAATGAACCAGTCATTGAAAATCCAGTAAACTCTGATCTTCTAGAATCTACCATTCTACTAAACCGTCATCACGTGACCCGTCACATGAACTCAGCGTTTCAAAGTCTTTGTCATTGAAAGCCGATGACGTAACCGCACGTGTGCCTGCGTGCGCGTGTGCCTGTCTTTGTTTGTGTGTCCATGTATGTGTCGGTGGGTGTGTGAGTTAGCGTGCGTGTGTGTGGGGCCCTCCAACGCGTGTCAGCAGTTAACACGTCATCGATACAATTAACAATTACACATCGTTAACGAGAAAAGAGTATTCAGGAACTCGTGACTTATAATTATTAAAGAGATGGGATTGTTTTCATTTGAACGTCGCGATCTCTTAAGTTCCGCTGCTCAGTCAAGACTGGCTGGCGTATTGTTTGGTGTTGACTCTTGAAGGCTAGTCTAGTCGCGATATAACACGTGTTAAATCGTTTTGTTAATTAAGTTTCAACATGGTTTCTCCAGTTGCTATAATATTATGTTTGTTGATAGTTCAATCGAAGCGACCATCAACTAATGAGTCTGATTAATTATTTGTCATCTAACGGTGATTTAATTATGTGTCAGATGATTATCTGTCATCTGAAGGTAATATGATTATCCGTCATCTAAAGCTAGGACATTATGGTATTCATCTGTCTTTTAGAGATAATCATCTATTATCTGAAGAACGTCATCTGTCATCCGAACAGTGTCATCCGAGTACGGCAAATCAACGGCGGGCAGCAATTCTTCAGAGAGAGGGTCTTCAGTCAGTTCAGCGCCGTTGTTTGCCTTCTCTTGAAGGTAAATGTTTACCTTCTCTTGACGGTAACTGTTTGCGAAACGGAGACACGAGGGGCGGGCAGTGGACCAGATAAGGTAATCAGGAGATATATGCTGCCGTAAAAACTTAAGACTGTTTGGCACGGATAGTTTACTTATCCCGAGTGTCTTTCTATGTCTTTGTGCCTCTGTTTGTCTGTGCCTGTGTTCCTGTCTGTTTGTCTGCCTGCCACTCGGTCTTGCCAGTCTGCCTATACGTGTGTGTCTGTCTTTATTTCTGTGTATCTGTCTGGCTGTATGTCTTCATCTCTCTGTCAATGTCTCCGTCCTTTTGAGGAACAAGGCCTTCCTGTGTGCAGCAGCATTCCTCATGGGTCGCATCCTCAATCATCATCCTTTTCAGCCCTCTTCCTCCTCTTCAATCCTCTTCCTCCCCTACAATCCTCTTCCTCCTCTTCCTCCTCTACAATCCTCTTGATTCCCTTCACTCCTCTTCCTCCTCTTCAATCCTCTACAATCCTCTTCCTCCCCTTCAATCTTCTTCCTCCTCTTCCTCCTCTACAATCCTCTTGCTTCTCTTCACTCCTCTTCCTCCCCTTCAATCCTCTTCCTCCTCTACAATCCTCTTGCTACCCTTCAATCCTCTTCCTACCTACTCTTCAATCCTCTTCCTCCCCTACAATCCTCTTCCTCCCCTTCAATCCTCTTCCTCCTCTACAATCCTCTTGCTTCCCTTCACTCCTCTTCCTCCCCTTCACTCCTCTTCCTCCTCTACAATCCTCTTCCTCTTCAATCCTCTTCCTCCTCGTCCTCTTCGTAAATCAACTCTTCCTCTTCGCACTCCAATCTCCTCCTCCTTCTCATCTTCCTCAGCTTCCTCCTTTGCCTTCTGCTCTAAATCACCTTCGTCTGCCCCTCTTCCTTCCATTCTTCTTTCCTCCTCCTCTTCTTCCTTCTCTCCTTATTTGCTCCTTCTTCTTCTCCTCCCCTTCCTCCATTCTTGCTCCTCCTCCTCTTCCTCCTCTTCCTCCTTTTTTCCCTCCTCCTCCTCCATTCTCTTTTACCCCTCTTCCTCTTCTTCC
>OY744614.1:45169210-45174210 GCA_963556255.1 Allolobophora icterica | reverse complement strand
GGTGTACTCGATCGTCTGGAACTCGAAGATGATCGGGCTGTTGCCGGCGAGGATGACGAGCCAGGTTAGTCCGGAGACGATCGATGCGTTCAGGTAGGTGCGGATACCGATGGAACGGATCGGGTGGACGACTGCGAGGTAGCGGTCGAGGGACATGAGGACGAGGGTGTAGACGCTCACGTAAGCTGTCACCTGCAGGGAAATGAAGATACACCTCTTACAGGACAAGGGAACTACGTACTGAGACTGAAGGGCTTTTATGTAACCCTGTTTACAGTATATAACTGGAAACTTTCATGTATGTATGTATATGTGTGCAGGTATATAGATTTTTATATGTACATATGTACGGATGTGAGTGTGTGTTTGTATGTACTGTATGTATGTATGTATGTACAGTGTTTCGGTCTTTTTTACGTCCGTAAAAATGTCCAAAACGTCCAAAATTTTCGGACTAGGCGTAAGTAAAATTCCAATGGTGAGTTGCGTATGTTCATTAGTTTTTCGTCGGACGTAAGCGTATAGGTCTACGCTGTTCGACATTGGAGATCGGTAAAGAAAAAGGTTGGAGACCGTGTGCGTTGTGTCAGCCAAATAAAAACCTAAGTTACAGTTATTTAGTGATTGACATTATAACATTTTCTGTTTGTTTATGCATTACTACTATTGTTTTTTGTCGTATAAAAACTTAAGTTGGAACTTGAAAATGCTGTCTTAAATAATGATAATAAAGTGTATGATTGTGTGCATACGCTACACATACGCCCGGTGTGATCGCCGTTAGAAATAAGTTACGTACAAAATTCTAGGTCAGGACGTACGTAAGTACGTTCTCTTTTTTGGCTCTACCGGAAACCCTGTGTATGCATGTTTGTTTGTTTGTATGTATGATTGTATGCGTGTATGCATCTCCAGTCTTGTTGTCCTCGAGACCAAGGTCTTGGTCTCGAGTGCACTCGAGTTCGTTTTTAAAAGTCTTGGTCTTGGTCTTGGTCTTGAGGTTCAAGGTCTTGGTCTTGGTCTTGGTCTTGAGGTTCAAGGTCTTGGTCTTGGTCTTGGTCTTGAGGTTCAAAGTCTTGGTCTTGGTCTCGCAAGACCAAGACCAAGACCGGCTGTTAATATGAACAGTCATTTAACAGAACTCAAGAATTCTGTATCAAGCCTGCTTGCATCATACGACCAACATCTATATGGATGGATACAAGTCATGTTGGTCAGGAAAACCCATTGGCAGCAGCAACAGTTATTCTGTATCAGACTTTATGATAAACCATGGGAAGATTTCAAAAGGACTCACTATCTGTACATTTACACCCAGTGCTTGAAAAGCTACTCTGTGTGTGTCAGCGACTTCAGCACCTGTAGAACGTATTTTTTCACATGGCGGAATTTTTATGAGGCCCACCAGGCACGTCTTGGTCAGAAAATTCTGAGCGAATTGGTTTTTATAAAATACAAAAGGCATTTGGTATAAGAGTTTGCATGAAGGACTTTTGAATACAAATTCGGATTTCTCTGCAGTTTGCATTTAAAGTTAATTTGCTTGAATAAAATAAAAGACTCATGTTTTCATTAAAATAGCGAATATTCCGACTTGATAATTTTTAGAAGTCTTGACCTGATTTCGATATTTTGGGTCTTGGTCTTGGTCTTGGTCTTGAGGTTCAAGGTCTTGGTCTTGGTCTTGGTCTCGAGGTTCAAAGTCTTGGTCTTGGTCTTGGTCTCGAGGTTCAAGGTCTTGGTCTTGGTCTTGGTCTTGAGGTTCAAGGTCTTGGTCTTGGTCTTGGTCTTGAGGTTTAAGGTCTTGACAACAAGACTGTGCATCTCTGAACTGCGAAACATACGGATAACAAAGTATTCTCTTTAATTTGTGGAATCTACCGACAGAGCAGTAATCTCTCACTTGCACAACACCTTGAGAACGAAATGATTTCTCACCTGTGCAACGTACTGGTAGATCTTACACCAGACATCTCCGAAAGGCCACGTATTGACTGAATATCCAATGGCAGTGAACGGAACACAGATGACGATGAAGAGAAGATCGGCAAAGGCGAGGCTGACGATGAGGACATTGGTCGTGTTGTGCATCTGACGATTCGAGATGACGACGACGACTACGATGAGGTTCCCGACGAGACCCAGAACAGCGATCAGGCCGAAGATGGCTGGAACGACCGCGAAGACCAGTCGCTCGAACTGGTAGATCGATGCCAGGTCGACTTCATCCATCAACGCAGCAGCCGACCCGGGATGTGCGTGGGATGCTGGAGTAGGAACTGTCTCCCAATCGGCATCTTCGTTCAGCATCTCGGTTGCTGCGGTTGCGTTGACGTTAGGCGCGAAGGGGGACATCGTCAGTTTCTTTCAGACTCTCTGAAGGATGAAGTTCGCTTGAATGGCTGATGAGCAGTTACTACTATATCGCCGTCCTGGTTGTAATAGTTGAACATGAACCAATACGATCTATTCGTGTGCGGATCAGGTGTTGAATCTAACATCAACAAAGGAATCGGATATATCAACTGTCGGTATACATACATATATACCTACATATATACATACATACACAGTGGCGTAACGAGGGGTAGAGAGGGGCAACACCCTAACTATGATAGAATTTGAAGTTCAAAACAGTAACTGAATATCAGTACTGTTGTGTTGCTAGTCAGCTATCTTTTACGGCTGATTGATTGATTGCCTATGACATTGACATTTACTTGCTTAAAAAGTTGAAAAGTAAACAAAATTTAATAAAATTTATTGCCAGTTTAAAAATTCGTTAAAATTCTTGAAATAGCATTTTTAAAATTCGAAAAATGCGAATTCTCAAACTATGGTCAAATGCATTCACTACTCTGGATACATGACGATTTAAAAGTCTACTAGAAAATTAAAAAGTAGCGCAGTCATTAAATCTTGCCCCTCGGCGCAAACCCTTCGTTACGCCACTCTTATTATATATATTTGTTTATTGAAAAAACTGGATGGCACACCGCACCCAGGAACATTAACACGGGAATAATAGCGAAAAAATAATATGGATAGCTAAAGCAATAATGTAATGTTAGTTGAATGATGTAATATTAATTATATAATATTAATTAACATCCTAACATTAGTCAACATAGAAACATAGAAACAAACATAGAAACTCTACATACATACATAGTATTACATACATACTTACGTACGTACATACATACATACAAGCGTACATACATACATAGTATTACATACATGCATACATACATACGTACGTACGTACGTACATACATACATACGTACATACGTGCGTACATACTTAGATACAAACAAACATACATACATACATGCGTACATACATACATACATACATACAATTTAGGGTGATTCAAAAAACATTTTTTTGAAAGTTAATGTGCATAGTTGTTTATTTTGTTCCTTTTGGGTTCAGATTGAAGTCTGTATAAAAAAAATTCAGTATCAAATACATTTTAGAGGTTGCTCAGTGAGCACAAAAGTTCCCATACAATCGTATTCTCAAGTTACATATTAAGACGATGGCTATATCGCACACAGAATAAAGTTGAATAGCATGAATAGTATATATAGTATATATACAAAGTATCCATTAGAAAATAAAAATTCACAATATCTGTTAACTAAAAAATCTAACAATCAAGCAGGAAGTGTTTATTAGTCAATCGTAAATCAGTGTTCCAGCTGTTAGCGCGAACTGCAGCCTTTCCAAGTAGATTTGCAAGAAACTGACACACGGCGTCAGTGATCTTCAACCACCTGCATCAATTTTTGCATCTCATTTTAATTCTTGGTTACAGACTCATTAAAATGTGATATCAGAGCAATGGAGCACTCAGCAGCATCATTGACCACACACTAACCATGGCAGATTCGATATGTTGAAATATCACAGATGAGCTCCAAGTTTTTGGATTATTAGACATGATGAAGTCTGTATCAAAGCCAAGAGAACGCATGGTACAGACTGAAGATGGATTAACAAGCTCATTCAGCTTTTCGTTGCGTAGATCCATACAAGGGTCTATTTGAATGCCTCTGACTCTTCAGTTTTTGCCATGTTGACGCATGCTAGCAATAATGTTGCATTCAAGTCCAATGATGCTTTGTCAGAAAGAAAGCCAAAGGAACCAGTTCAGGTCCTATTTACCACAGATGATTGTATTTTTTTGGCATCCTCAGACACAGCATTGTTAATTGATGTATACTGCCTGATCTGCTTGTACAACTGGAAGTCATTAATTGGTGCATCAGATGCCACCGAACAAGCTATCCATGCTCTCACATATATATGACTTGCAAATAAACAGAATTCAATGGTATTTCTTTTCCAAGAGGCTCATTTGAAATTGATCTCTAAAAAGATAATTCTTGAAGCAATAACTAACCTTAGCCATCCATCTAACCATATGATATGCATCTGGCTGTCTGAAACGATGCATCCCAAGATTTTACCCCAATTTAATTAGATCTTTGCATTCGAGGGTCTCGTCAATGGCAAATACATTGCTTTCTCCATGGGAACCATATCTCGAATATGAGGTCGTTGAGCAACCAGTAAACATTGATAGATTACAGTAAAATTTTGCTGTATTGTTCAGAACAACCAAAGGAACAAAATAATCTACTATGTCAGCCAATCAGGAAAAAAAATTTTTTTCCCATGGCGGCGTGAATCACCCTAACATACATACTACATGCATACATGTACATACGTGCATACGTATATGTGTACATACATGCAAACAAAGACACATAGTATTGCATGCATCTCTCTCGTATCTCTCTGATACGTTCTACGCTAGACTGAAAACTGTCTTATTTGTCCCGCCGAAGTCGGGAGCACCTCTGAGTAGCTCCCTCCACCCTTGAAGAGGTGCTATATAAATACTCAAATGAATGAATATAATATATATATATATATATATATATATATATATATATATATATATATATATATATATATATATATATATATA
>OY744614.1:45144210-45164210 GCA_963556255.1 Allolobophora icterica | reverse complement strand
CTGTACTAAAAGAAATCTCACGTCAAATCAGTAGAAGGCAGTGATGGACAAACATTGTTTGGCTTGTGTCATTGAAAATGATAACTTTCTTACATTTTCTTGTCCTGGACTGATAATTTACTCTACTGAAGTGACCAGCTTATCAGGGAACAATAACTGAACAATCATTGAACAGTGAACACTCAATACATTAACATTGTTTTATTACTAGTATTCCTAGCCAACATATTGAAAGACTGAGTGACAGTGAGTGTGCTGAATAAATTTTTTTTAAATTTTGTGATTGAAACCGCTAAACGGTAGTACAAAACAAATTTCAAAGCTCGAGGGCCACCACTAAACGTTATACAATTCCAAAGTTTTTGGGCACATAATGTTATTTCTATAATTGGCATGGATTGAACATATGCCAGACTAAGTTTCATGATTTTTATTTTTTGGCTGTATGCTAAGGGCCACCCTAATATATATATACATATGTATATGTAGATATAATATTATATACAACCTTCTTAAGTCACGCAGGTCTGTCACTCCTAATAAAATGAGCCCTTGTCGCCAATCACGTTGTCCCTTTGCCACCGACATTTGGTCTGCTTGTTGGTCACGTATCCGAGACTCTTGACAATTTCGGCGAGTTTTGACTGAAAAGGTGAGTCATTAGTTAAAAGTAGAGGGTAAAACAACAACAACAAGAAGACTGGATGGATGGATGAATGGTGGAGAAGGCGGAGAAGGAGACTAAGAAGGAGGAGGGAAAAGAGGAGGAGGAAAACAAGGAGTAGAAGAAGAGGAGGAGGAGGGGAGCAGGAGGAGAAGGAGGAGAGGAGGAAGAGGAAGTAGTAGTAGTAGAAGAAGAAGAAGAAGAAGAAGAAGAAGAAGAAGAAGAAGAAGAAGAAGAAGAAGAAGAAGAAGAAGAATAAGAAGGAGGAGGAGGAGGAGGAGGAGGAGGAAGAAGAAGAAGAAGAAGAAGAAGAAGAAGAAGAAGAAGAAGAAGAAGAAGAAGAAGAAGAAGAAGAAGAAGAAGAAGAAGAAGAAGAAGAAGAAGAAGCAGAGGAAGGAGAAGAAGAAGAAGAAGAAGAAGAAGAAGAAGAAGAAGAAGAAGAAGAAGAAGAAGAAGAAGAAGAAGAAGAAGAAGAAGAAGAAGAAGAAGAAGAAGAAGAAGACGGAGAGGGAGAGGGAGAGGGAGAGGAAGAAGGAGAAGGAGAAGGAGAAGAAGGAGGAGGAGGAGGAGAAGAAGGAGGAGGAGAATAAGGAGAAAGTGAAGAATAGAAATAAGGGGACCAGCTGTTGTTGACCTGCCGACTCAGCACTTCCATTTGAAATGTTACAGCTGGAGGTCTTTGTCTCAGTCGATGTCAATTGTTTCGCCAACAGCAGACATCCTTCAACCACCGAGAGATCGTCCACCAATTCCCAGCCGTCTCCGCGTTCGAGAACGATTTCTAAAGACGGCGACACAGCCAATGAAATGAATTTAGACCGGAAGGAGAACGACGCCATTTTGGTCAAAGCCGGAAGCTGGCGGGAGAAACTTCCGGTTCCCTGCTTTGCATCCATCGTCGCTCGTCGCTCTCCCGATTCGCTGTAACCAAGTTTTACGGGATGCTCTGTCCGTCCTTACCACGATCCCTGGGAATAGTTTCTGTGATATGTGCGCCTTCGTAGGATAACTGGGCGCTATATAAATCACTGGATTCATTGATGCATAGATACACAGACAAAGATAAATGCATAGATACGGCGCTATACAAATTGTCTCGTTATCATTATTATCACTATTTTACCCGAGGTAGTTAATATGATCCCTCGGGTGATAAACAAATTGTACGAGACAGCAAGATTATTACTAATGGACTACTGTTGTTGTTATTATTAATTTCATTAGTTTTATTATTATTTTTTACCACAGGTAGTTATGATCCCTCAGATGATAAAAAAAATTGTCCGGAGACAGAAAAATTGTAACTAATATTGCTGTTATTATTATTAATTTCATTGGTTTTATATTTTTCCCGATGTAGATATCATTCCTTAGGTGATGAAAAAGCGTATCCGAGTTTATCTTAGTGTACCTCTAAGCTTCATCAGTACATTATTGCGTTCTGGGTGGTCTTTATTCTGGGTGGTCTGCATTCTGGGTGTCTGCATTCTGGGTGATCTTTAATGTAGCCGCCTCCCCATACTAGCCGCAATTAATATTAAGAATGCACGAACCGCAGAGACAGCGCGCAGTGAAGAACATTAAAACCTAGCGCTGGTCGTTAAGAACAGCGTTAAATAATACAGGTTTCCATAATTACAGGAACCGTCAAGGTATTCTCATATCTCATTGTCGTTTTATCACCTCAGGCGTCTCGCCATTAATGTTGTACTTTTACGAGCGCTACCAGACTTGATTGGAACACAGGACAAGATCATAGATCATCATAGAATCAAAGTCGCATCAGCTGTAAGGCAAATATATTTGAGTGCGCTGTTGCTATTCCCATCGGCACTAACGCCCGAAATCTACCTGTCGCAGACAATGCACCTTGATTGCATAGGCGTAGACTGTGGGGGAGCCGGGTCCCCCAATAATTGAGATGGACTGTACACCCAATGCAACAAGTGTAGAATGAATAACCAAATCCCCCCAATATTTTGGACAAGCTTACGCCAGTGTTTGATTGTATAGGCGCACAGTCACTAAACATTACTATCACTAAAACTATCTCTATCACTATCACTAAAACTATATAACTATTTCTATCGCTGTCACTATTACTATTACGATTCCTGACTGCGTTTAAACTTGAAACTACCATCGCTTGTTGCCTTTGCATGATGATTGCGGCGTTACTTATACGCAGTGGCGGCGATCTTGTTTGACGGCTGGGGGGACACTTTTGAACTGATCTTGTCAAAAAAGAGGCGACAAAATATTTTCCGCGTCAAAAATTTTTTGAATTTTTTTGGTGTTTCTTCACAATTTGGGGGACAACTGTATACTGTGTCCCTCCACTGTTAACGGTGGGGTTTATGTCCCCCTCGACCTCCCCCCCGGAATCGCCGCCCATGCTCATACGATTAGGTTAAGTTACAAAAGAAGAAGACAGACGAGATTGTCTGAGAGGAAGGAGGAGGAGGAGGAAGACGAGGAGGAGGAGGAGGAGGAGGAGGAGGAGGAGGAGGAGGAGGAGGAGGAGGAGGAGGAGGAGGAGGAGAGAACGAGGGAGGAAGAAACGGAGTAGGGAACGGAGGATAGGGTTTCGCAGCTGAACCTTTATCCATGGCTAATCTCACAGACGACCTGTTCTCAGTTGGACTTTATAGGCGGATCAGACAATTACTGAAGCGACGCGTATACATGTACCCATAAGCAGATAATGTAATGCAAAGGTAATGTGAATGCAATGTGAATGTAATGTACATGTGAATGTAATATTTATGCAATGTGAATATAATGCAACTGTAATGCAAACCCGGTGTAATCTAACGTATAATGCAATGTAGTCTATTGTAAATTCAATGTAAATGTAAAGCTAATGTAATGTAAATGCGAAGGATATGCTATGTAAACGTAACACCAATGCAGTGTAAATGTGATACAAATATAATGCAACGATAATGCTGACGCGATGCAATCCAATGTTCACTTCATGTAGTCTCCTGTAAAATCTATTTAATACGAATTCATGTAATATAAATGCGATGTAAATGCAATGTAAATGCAACGTTAATGCGATGTAAATGTATGCAGATGGATTTAAATGTAATGTAAATGTTATGCTATCTCATCCAATCCAATCCAGAGCATGCTAATAGCAAATTATAGGTCTCCTCTGGCTTAGCCTCGTGAGTTTTCAATTAGCAAATGCCTCGCAGACGGTGTCTTCGATGATGTATTGCTACTGGGGCTGGTCAAGATGGTGACGCTGCTGCTGCTGATAATGCAATAAGCCCACAGTTTCTCGTCCTCTTCGGCTGCCCATCGCAGTTCTCGCTGTGGCTTTAATTTCCATCTCTACACTAATAAGCCCCGATATTAGAGATGTGCACTAATCAACAGCCCAAAACACCATCTCTTTCTGAACCACCTTCGCCACGTCTTCCTTCGCCTTCATCACCTCCTCCTCTACCACTGTCACGCTGCAACCTCCACCATCACCTTCTCGTCCTTTTAATTAATTAATAATAATAATAATAATAATAATAATATTTATTCTTTAATTAAGCGCCTGCAAACGCACTGCGCTGTACATGTACATGTTATGCGATAAACCTTAACTACTAACAGAACAGACAGCCTGCAATACACGGCGCAAATTGCAGCCTACAAAGCATGTCCGCCTATGGGACTCGATCTCTGTACCTCTCGCACTCTACGCCAGATGTTATCCAATGCGCTATCGGTCTTCCCGCACCACTATCAGCACCATCCCTCCTCCACGATCACACCACTACCACTACTATAATAATACCACTTAAACCACTATCTTTTCTTCCTCTTCTATTCCTCTTGCACCACAACCAATATCATCACCACAACCACAACCTCCTCATCCCTAGCCCCTTCCTTCTCATAGTCCTCTTCCTCCGCCTCTTCCTCCTCAACCACCACCACCACCACCCTACCACCGACCACCATCTTCACCTCCACCACCACCATCACCTCTCTACCGCTTCCCGCCAAAGTAGTCGTTTGCAACCTGCTTTTATTATTCCTTCATTATCGCCCGTATCTCCAGGCGCTGTGCGTTCGTTACCGACCATTATTACCCAATTATCGCTCAGATCCGTCTCTCCGGATTCATAGCTGCAAGTTCCATCGCTGTCGACTAATCAAGGTCACGACCCAACGAATCTCATTGAACCGCGTCTAAGCGAAGAAACACCCGCAAGCGTGACACGGGGATGCGAAAGCCGCATCAGTTTCACGCTCGAGTGATTTTTGCCTCAACAGAAATCGTCAAAACAGCGACAAGGCACACTGAACGCGTCTTCTAAGATACTTAGTGGCAGTGGCGTAACTAGGATTGGTGTCACCCAGTGCGGTAAGTCATGGTGTCACCGCCAGTACATGTAAGCTGGGCTTACGAAAAATATTTTTGTTGTTATCTGTTATTGTTAATTTTAAAATAGTACTTTTCTGCTAAAACTCTGCAGAAAATTTTTTAGACAGTCATTTTGGTGTCTCCCTCTGAAGGTGTCACCCGGTGCGGCTCGCACCCCCCACTCATAGTGACGCCACTGCTTAATGGCAAAGTCTGAATTTCTGTTACAAGCGAAGCACCATGTCCTGACAGAAGTTGGTGCTGGTATTCGGTTAGAACTCTCGTAGACTAACTATCGGTTTACGAAGACAGTCATATAATCAGAGAGCAAAATCCATGTAATAAATAGAGTTTTGTTTTGTAATGGGGCAACTTTAAATTGAGGAACCACTCATGTTCTTCCTGTGTTTCCCCTTCAACACCCAGTTTTGCCTTATGGCAATGGAAATGGTAATTGCAAATTTATGTAACGCCACATCTTTCAGAGAGACTTATCAGAGGCGCTCCCGACCTAACACAAATGACACCACGATCGTACAGAATGGTCTTCAAGCTTTAACGGAAAAGAGGCAAAGAGAGGCCGAGAAGATCATGTCGCAGGCTGTTAGGCAGCTTGTTCCAGAGGGATGGGCCGACCACAGCAAAACTTCTATGCTGGACCGTGGAAGTCCGGGCCGTTGGAACGACCAAGTCGCCATGCGTTGAACAGCGGAGATACCTTATCCGAGTGGTTGCAGTCGTTACACTATATCTGTGATCAGTAAATGCTGTTCAGTTTGGGTCAGTAAAACTGTTGGTGGCCAATCAACTTTTGTTTTATTCAACGAAGTAAAATTATTAGTGATAAGAAGAATTCTATCTGTTTCAGTCACTCCTTTCCGTCACCGTCTGAATTTCTCATAGACGTTGTCAGTACATGAGCTGTAGCTGAGTTTCCTGCATTTATATTTAGACATTATGTGTTGCATATTTTGCTATATAGGCCCTATTCGTATCGTATCGTATTTTTAGATTTGTACAGCGCCGCTCACAGCTGAGGCCTCTCAGCAGCGCTCCCAGTTCGAAGGCTCCGAGAGAAGAAAAAGGTTTTAAGCACGGAAAGGGATGTAGAAAGAGACCCAGAAAGTAAGGCTACCCGTAGAGAGGAAGGAAGGGCATTCCCTATGTTGGCAAAAGATTTAGTTTGAGCTAGAGTGGTCCTAGCACGGGAACAAAGAGGACATGCCGGTCGCGAGAGCAACTCATTTGAGTTGAAGCCTATTATATATTATATATGAGTAACTTTTTACTATTAGAATACATTATTAGATTCTGTTGGAGTAGTCCCCGTCACACTTCGGTGATTACAAGATTGATGAAATTTATGCCGTGAAACGAGATGTTATACAGAAACGAACCGAAGTGAACTGAAGAATGTTATTAGATCGCATGAGTCATTTTTATGAAGACAGGAGGAAGACAATGGGAATGATCGACGCCGGCCATAAACTTCTGCTTTATGTTGCGCTATTATTCTCTTAATTAAACAGCGGTTTATTACCGGACATAAAACTGTCGAAACAATGTAGATGATGGAAGACGCGTCGTCTACGGTTTAATGAATACAATTACGATTTGCCGTTGTTAAGTGTGCACTACAGCCAAATTATCCTTCAATCCATGTTACTGAGGATTGAGTTGATGAGCTGATTAAGCTGAACGGACCGGTTAATACTGATGGATCTGTCTTTAGGTGGCGCTATATAAATCTGCAATTACCATAACCTCACCGTATGTTAATTCTTGTTACCATATCCAGTTACATCCTGTTCTCCGCCTCCTTCCAATCTCTCTCGTCCCAGACGCAATCCGCCTTGACAGAAGATGCTAGGACAGCTCCTCTTCCTAGCATCTTCTGGCAACCGGACTGTGGACTTCCACCTGGCTTTCTGGACAACACCTCTGACAAGACGAAGCGCTTGTGAATCAGCTGTTCGTGCCCTGCACTTAACTTTTAAGCGGGAATTTATAAATATCAAGATTACAATTACGATTACCTTTTCCTCTGGCTTACCGGATCTCACATTGATTCTCAAAACCTTTTCTAATGTTGTTGAGTGTTCACTTAAAGTGACCATCGACTTTTCTTTGTGCATTATGACAGCGGCGCTACAGAAGTCATTAGCTTACATTACCTTACCTTACCTTAACTTACCTTACTCCACTTTACCATATACCCAACCCTAACCTTTACTTAGTACTTACCTCATGACGAGTTGCTGAACCTTCTAAAAACAACATGTTTCAGTGTATACTCGTCAAGTTTGCGTCACTATTAATTATTAACTACTATGGCTTTGGTGTTTAAAGCACAAGGCATCAACTGATGGCGCACCAAAATCTAAGCCGTAATCAGGTCATTGCCCAGAAGATCAGTCAGCCTATATTCCAATAGGCTTCAACGCAAATGAACTGCTGCCAAAGCATTTCATGTAAACACGTCCAATGGCAAATCCAAGCGTTTGACATCGCTGTTTGTACAATTACGTATACATATATACATGTATATACTTGTGTGCATTTGTAGGTATTTATATTTATATATACTTATTGGTAGTATACACGTAATATCGATCCATACGTGTATTTAGTATATGCGTTTCATTTTGTGATTGTCGTCGCAAACAAAGTGATAGAGTTGTTCAGATTATCTCCATCGACATAAACTAGATTAGTTATGTCATCATTAGATAGGCGTTGAATTCAGACGAGCGCCTGCCTTGTGTATGGGGCGTAATTGTCATTCCATTGAGCAGACTGCTCGATGGGTGGGTGGGTAGATGGGTCGGTTTTCCCTTCCACTGTTTTGCTCGAAATCCCAATGGATGTGTCGCCTATTTGTTCCGAATTAAATTCCGATCCATCTTTCTGACCAGTCCATTATCTACTGCAAATATACTCAGCAACTGATGACGATGAAGATGATATCTATCTATATCTGAATATGAATATAAATATAAATATAAATAAATATATATATATATATATATATGAACAGAACATAAATATATATAATTTATAAATAAATTATATTTTAATTTAAACGAACCATCCGAGAAAACACATCCGCATCTTGCAACATTCAACACTGAACACAGTGTCAGTGGTACATGCATGTATACAATCATATATATATACCCATATATACGATATACAATCATATATACCCATATATACGATATACAATCATATATATACCCATATATACGATATACAATCATATATATATACCCATGTATATATAAACACCTATGTGTGTATATAAACACCCATTTATATACATACATATATATGTGTGGAAACGCAAAATGAGAAAATACTCCACACAGCCTAGGGTCTCTTATCGACCTGCCCATCTAAATCCTAAAACGCCGAAGATTAACTGTGGGTTGTTTACGGACCCTGCAGAGCACCTAGGTATATCCGTGTCACTGCTAGGTACGGAACTCAGATATCACTGCCAAGATGTACAGATGGCATGCAGCAGGATGTAATTCCGCGAAAGGGAATTGGAGAGTTATCCAGATTTATGCGAACGTGTTTGGTTCGGAGCAGAGCTCATCAGTTCTAATGTCTGTTGTACAAACAACGGACGACAAATTGGTTCGGAAACAACGTTAAGTGATTAGTCATTTGCATGGCATCAATGTCTAGCAACACCCAGTGCTTTTTTCAGCCGGAACGCTTTTTTCAGCTACTAAAAATTATTTATTTATTTTAATAATAAAAACAATAATTTAGGTATTTTAAACTTAAATTCAGTGTTTTGAACTGTTTTCAGTGTTTATTGAGACCCCGCCCAACCCCCAATCCCGTTTTTCTCGGGATTTTAGCCCAACCATAATTGTTCCGTTCCGGAACCTATTTTTCCGTTCCGGAACCTTTTTTCCCAGAAAAAAAGCACTGGCAACACCTAACATGTACGTATATGTATCTATGTTTGTGTGTGTATGTATGTGTAAGAATGTATGTGTGTATGCATGTACGTATGTCTTGTATTGTATTGTATTGTATTGTATTGTATTGTATTGTATTGTATTGTATTGTATTGTATTGTATTGTATTGTATTGTATTGTATATGGGCATTTCTAAAGCGACTTTCGCGGTATAGACCATTCGGAGGCGCTCCTAGAGCGCGAGACCCCCGAGAGAAAAAGCAGGATTTGAGGTGAGAAAAGGTAGACGCAATGCTACCAGAGGGAATGATGTTGCGGACAGGAGAAGTCGGTTTCAAAGTGAGGGACCTATGCAGGCAAAGGATCTGGATTGAGCCATAGTAGTCCTCACACGAGGAACTAAGAGGTCAAGACGATCAGAAGATCGGAGAGGACGCTACGAAGCAGCAGAATGAGACGTAGAATTAGATCAAGGAAGTACTTCAGTCTAGTCTGTGGTCTGGCCTGATTAAAGCAAATCTAATCTATCTATCTATCTATCTATAATGAACTTCTATAGCGCCCCTTCAAGAAATCTACTCAGTGGCGCTCCCGACCCAGGCCCGGTCAAAAAGAAAGGTCTTAAGAAGGCCATAGAAAGTACCTGAGAGGTCTCTAGGGAGAGAGCGAAGGGAGAGAGGGAGGTCGTTCCAAGCGGTAGGACCCACCACGGAGAATGCCCTACGCTGCGCCATAGCAGTACGCGCATAGGGGACAGCAAAATCACCCCGGGAGGCCGAGCGCAAGGCACGGCGCCCCGCACAAGCGGAAGTTAAAGTAAAGAGCTCGCAGAGGTAGGCCGGGGCCCGCCCTAGGACACAATGCCACGCCATGGTGGAGACCCTGTATTGAATGCGATGCTGGACAGGAAGCCAATCTAATCTAACTTATTACATAATCCAATCTTTAAAGTACCGTACTCATAACAACGCACAATCATCGACCGTTTGACATTTCAAGTGACACCACAGTGAAAAAAGACTTGATGCGATATCTCGTTGTGAGGGATGATTACAGAATGATTGTAAATTCGACAAGTTTTTATTTTCCCGAAGATTAGTTCGCTGTCATTAATTAGTTCGCAGCAAACGAGATCATAACCGGCAACACGGTGTGGACGAGAAATCGCATGAATGTGGAGATAACGAAGATGTCACCGGTGCGCACGCGAGCGGAAAATTTTCACGCTTCAGTGAACCGTAAATGCGGGTTGTTTATTCCTTTCAGTCACGTTTCGTGACGCTTGGATGATTATTAATGACCTCTGAAAGGCAGGAATGACCTATATCGTTCATCAGGAATGCCCTATATCGTTCATTTCGATCGCGGTCTATTCACGGTTGAACAGATAGGGCGATGATGCAAGGTGTTCGACGCTCATTTAGTAATTGCTTATTAATTAATTACCTATGGAAAATGCAAGGCTATTGCACAAATGGAAGTGGGTGGTGTGTGTGGTTTTGTTGGTATAATCTGACAAGAGTGAGTGAGCTTTGATGGGTGAATATAAATTGAATACCACGCCGTTTGATTCTAACTCAGCCTTCCAAGGCCTCCATCACCATTTGGTCAGCAGGCCAGAATGGGCGCTATATAAGTCCTATGAATGAATGAATGAATGAATGAATGAATGAATGAATGAATGAATGAATGAATGAATGAATGAATGAATGAATGAATGAATGAATGAATGAATGAATGAATGAATGAATGTATCCATCGGGCTTTCCATTCCAATTAAAGTCTTACCGCTCTAAGAATTCCACCTTGACCCATTCACTCCTCCAAATGGATCTCTCTCGTCCTAAACGAAACCCGCCTTAGCAGCACCTCTGCCTCCATCTCTCCCTAGCATCTTCTGGCAACCGAACTTCGTTCACCACTTCGTATCTCTGGACAACCCCCCCCCCGATATGACGTAGCACTCGTGTATGTAACGGTGCCATGCACTTGGCTTTTAAGTTGCACCTAGAAATTTTCAGTTTACGATTACGATTACTAATGGTTTTACTTTTACGATTACTACAACGATTACTATTACGATTACAATGACGATTACTTTAATGATTACGATTACTATTACTATGCGTCTCATACCTTTGACCAGGGGCTTCTACACCATAGAAACCTTGGACCAAATGCTCCATCCAAAAAATTGGGTGGAGATCTGTCAGTGTGTGTGCCACCATTTTAGGGGTGGGGAGGAAAGGGAAGAGGGGGAAAAGAGGGGGAAAAGGGAGGTTGCTCCAATGACTTATGGGGGATAGACGCCCCTGCCTTTGACCTAAGAACGATGCCTCGGATATCTTCGCATAGCATTGCAATGTTCTGAAAAGCATTATTTATTGCTATGGTAACTGTTCGATACAGCACACAGCGATTGTGCGATATGTCAAATGGTTACCGTGGAAACCATGACAAACTGCCATTGTTGCTTGTGATTATCGTATAGCAACGGACGTCGCGCGAGTTTTGCGCTCACAAAAGTCGTTGTGTTCGTTCATATTTGCGTCGTAAAACATGAGATGACGTCGTAAAAGCAGTGACAAATTCATCCGTTGTGCGAACAACGAACAGAGAGAGATGTTACGAGTGAGTTCCTATCATTAATTCAGACGGTTCGTTGAGTCCACAGTTTGTCACCAGCTGCCGCAACACGTCGTCGACACAATGCGGAGCCAGCAGTAGATCAAAGCCTTCCTTTGAACGCAGCTGTCTGCATAAGCAAAGAGAACCTTGCAATTTAAAGTTCAACAACGCGAAAATTGATCAATATTGGACATCTTTTCATCTTCCAAACTAATAGTAATAGTAACCGTTGTAGTAATCGTTATAGTAATCGTTATAGTAATCGTTATAGTAATCGCTGTAGTCAGTGCTCTTTCTCTAGAAAAAGGTTCCGGAACGGAACAATAGGTCCCGGAACTTAACAATTATAGAAAGACTAAAATCGCGAAAAAAAGGGGTTGGGGATTGGGAGGAGTCTCAATAAACACTGAAAACGGTTTACAATACTGAAATTAAATTAAAATCACAAAAGAATTTTTATTATTAAAATAAATAACTTATTTTTTAGTAGCTGGGAAAGGTGCCGGAACGCGGGAAATGGTTATAGTAATTGTTATAGTAATCGTTATAGTAATTGTGATAGAGGGGCAAGGTTAGTATAAGCTACTAGTTTTTCTTGGCTCCTGTTGCACAGTACTTGCCGATACATGACTGTAACTGTAATACTTGCTCTGTGCATTAACAAATTAATTCCCAAAAAATATCCATAGCTTCATAGTAGACTTTAAAACCAGATGAAAACTGAGACTAGTAAATGAGGAAATGCTACGAGAGTAAGTAACTAAGTACTATTTGCTATCTTTGATTATTATCAAAATAGCTCGACATTATCATAGTAATTTACAACGTGTTATCTGTGGTTGTCAAGGTAACACTATAGATGAAAACTGAGATAGTAAGATGAGGAGATGCTAGGACAGTAAGTACTATTTGTTGTCTTTGATTATTATTAATATTATCATAGTAAGTTACTCTTTGTTATCTATAGATGTCAAGGTTACACTATAGATGAAAACTTGTTAGTAAGGTGACGATATTAGCATAGTAATTTACTACTTGTTATCTGCGGTTGTCAAGGTATCACTAGGCCTATAGATTAAACACAGTAATCTGATATGAAACCGGCTTAACAACCAATCCGAGGCAAAACAAGACACCATACGCGGCGGAGAGTGCATTGTCGATCCTTTCGAGAGACGCCTTAAAAGAGCGCTTTTGAAACATCGCAAGCGACATTATACCGATCCGCCGTTTAAAGCTTTTCAAGATCTTTTCCGTTGTATGGACGGAAAACAAAACGATAGGATTGGAAGGGAAGCCCGGTTCCAAGAAAAACTCATCGGAAATCACTGTTCTCGTGTTTCGGGTAATAACTGAAAACAATCGGTTTTTATCGCTGCTCGCCTTCCTTTTTGTCCTCTCTCGTAATCATTATCATTATCGTCGTCGTCGTCGTCGTCGTCGTCATCATCGTCTTTATTGTCCACTGCATCCGGTCACATAATGCAAACTGGCTTTAGCCACAATAGTGGTTACGCGTAACAGACATGAATCTTCAGAGTGCACACGTATGGCATGAAAGATTGCAGGTAATTATGTCCTCTTGCGTTGTTATTTACAACGCGATTGGTTTAAGAGGACGGTCAAAATTGGTTACAGGTCAAGGTCGAGGAGCAGAAGAAGGAGGAGGAGGAGGAGGAAAGGAGGACAGGAAGGAGTAGGAGGAGAAGAAGAAAAGAAAAGAAAGAGGAAGAAGATGAGGAAGAGGATGTAAAAGAGGAAGAAGAAGGATGAGTAGGAGGAAGAAGAAGAGGACGAAGAAGAAGAAGAAGAAGAAGAAGAACAACAACAACAACAACAAGAATAAGAACAATAATAAGAACTAGAAGAACAAGAAGAAGCAGAAGATGATGTAAAAGAGAGAGGAAAAGACACAAGGAGGAGGAGGAGGAGGAGAGCTGACCCTGAGATAGCCATATGGTATGAAACACTAACGACTTCATTGTTTTTTCCTCTGCAGATGAGGTGCATGACAGGTAGCAGAAACATATATGAGACGACCTGTTATATACAGTATACACAGTGCTTTTTTCAGCCGGAACGGCGTTCCGGCACCTTTTTCAGCTACTAAAAAATGATTTATTTATCTTAATAATAATTTTTTTTAGTTAATTTCAGTGTTGTGGACTGTTTTCAGTGTTTATTGAGACCCTCCCAAACCCAAATCCAGTTTCTCTCTGTCTTTGCCCTCGATTTTAGCCCATCCATAATTGTTCAGTTCCGGAACCTATTGTTCAGTTCCGGAACCTTTTTTCTAGAAAAACAACACTATATATATATAGCAATGCCAAGTCGTTCAGGGTCCTTTATGAGTAACGTATATTATATAAGACGATGTACAGTATACGCTTGTTCGTATGCGTTCACGCACAACGCAAGACATTCTATATTAAAATTGTGTGAATATATATATATATTATTTTTTATTACCATTATCATACATGTATGTTGTGTATAAGTTTATCGACATATGTATTGTGTATATATATGCACTATATATATAGTGCATATACATATATATATTTATGTATATATATATATATATACATCGTAATGTATGCGTGCAAAGAAACGCAGACCGTATGTATATTTCTCTTTAGACCATCTTCCAAGCCTCTTTCGCTTCACAATCGAAGATCCCCTCTTCCGTCCGAAGACATCCTTCGTTTTCCATTAGAGAGTGTGCGTATTCAAATCAATTAACACAACGCCTTGACGCGCGATCAGAACATCTACAAGTCGCACACACGCATACAAAGACAGGTCCATGGGACCATACACGTAGACATACAGACGCGTTGGCCTTTGAAACGGCCTTCAGTGGTAGCGGCGTGAAGTGGATGCGCTACTAAAAGCCTTCCGATTGCATCCTCATTTCGAGATAGACAGCGCGGTGTTTAGCGTGACGTCCTAAATATGCGCTATAGAAATAACCAGACACGGAACCAGCGCATACATTATTTTTACAAGGCCATTAACTTTGTGTATGCACGGTTTTAAGCATGCATAAATATAGCCTGTGGTTATTTTTTGTTCCTATCGCTAAACATTTCCATCCATAGAGATCTAAATAAATGAGGAATGATTTAAGCGATAAAGGCGGCCTGGTAAAGATTATGCCAAAAACTGGCTTTGTTATTTTGATTTCAGAGAAAACATTGGCTCTGCTAGGCCTATTTGGATTTCAGGACAAAAACTGACTGCTATTTGGATTTCAGGACAAAAATTAGCTCTGCTATTTGGATTTCAGGAGAAAAATTGGCTCTGCTATTTGGATTTCAGATTTTCAGGACAAAAATTAGCTCTGCTATTTGGATTTAAGGAAAAACCTGGCTCTGCTATTTAGATTACAGGACAAAAATTATCTATATAGGCTCAGGGCGAAAGTTTTAGATTTCAGTTTGTCGGTTACTTTTTGGTTGATTTCGAGAACTAACGTTATTATTTGTGACATTTATGTAACGCCAATGTGAATTAAAGCGCATGATGATAGCGCAAAGTAATTTTGTGCGGAGGATAAACCGTATACGCCATATTGCTACGCTCTGTTGAAATTTAGCCCTAAATCTGTGTTATATGTTTGAATGGACGCTTCGCCAATACAGGTTCCGCCGTATACGGACAGTGCTAAATATCCCAAATGAAGTCATGAAGAGGATGCGGTCAGACAAACTCCTCTCCCTCGTTGCCTCTGTCTCCCCCTCTCTCTCTCTTTCTCTCTCTGCTTCTCTCTCTCTCTCTCTCTCTCTCTCTCTCTCTCTCTCTCTCTCTCTCTCTCTCTCTCTCTCTCTCTCTCTCTCTCTCTCTCTCTCTCTCTCTCTCTCTCTCTCTCTCTCTCTCGCTCGCTCGCTCTCTGTTTCTCTCTTTCTGTCTGTTTATTTTCCGTCTCTCTCTCTCCCCCTTCTCCCTCCCTCCCCTTCTATCTGTGTCTCTCTCTCACTCTTTCTGCATCTTTCTCTGTCTCTGTCTTTCTCTCTCTCGCTCTCTCTTTCTGTGTCTGTGTCTGTCTTACTCTCTCGCATTGTAATGCAATTCACAAGACCATGATAGCACCATAACCGATCCAGGCATTTTCGCCTACATCACAGATTTTTCCATCTGCACGCCGATCATTTCCCTTTACTCTTTTCCCTTTACCCTGTCTTCTCTTCCCTCGCCCTGTCGTCTCTTCCCTTACCTTGCCTTTTCTTCCATTGCCCTGCCTTCTCTTCTCTTCCCTTGCCTTCTCCTAGTTTGACTTATTATTTTTTTTACCCCAAGGTACATAATTATGATCCCTCGCGACTTAAATATTAAGGTATTTGTTGTTATATAATATATGTAATAACAACAATAATAATAATAATAATAATAATAATAATAATAATAATAATAATAATAATAATAATAATATTACTATTATTATTATTATTATTATTATTATTATTATTATTATTATTATTATTATTATTATTATTATTATTATTATTATCGAAGCAGTTTTATACAGCGCCCCTTGAAGATGCCTACTCAGGAGCACTCCCAGTCCGACCACGGTCGAAAAACGCAGTTTTGAGGACAGAAAGAACAGGGTGAAATGACTAGTCGGTATTTGACGGAGCGTGGTAGGGAGCCCATTCCAGGTCATGGGGTCAGCCACAGAGAAGGCAGAGCCCTGCCTTTTGGCTGTCCGCGCGCGAGGAACTTGATCTGGCCTGACTTGAATTGAGTTAACCGTATTTTAGATTGCCTACCTATAACCTACCTTGCCCTGTTGGTCTCCATGGAGATTTGACGTCTTAGCTCTGAAACGCCGCCTGGAAATCCACCTAGACCCTGCGTGATACGTCTTCATTAGTCCACGCACGAAAACCCCTTCATTCCTCCAATCACATGTCCACATATCCTCTTCTCCATCCGTGGATCCCTCCATCCATCCAGCGTCGTAGTTGGATTCTCTAAGGCGCTATATAATCCAAACACATATATCATCATCATCATCATTAGTTCCTGACGCCAGCCATTTGGCGGCGATGGGTACGAATAAATGATCTCCATCGTCCTCGGTCATTTGTCAAGTCTATTGCCTCCTTAGTGTTAGTCCAAGTGATGTTATGTCCTCATGAGTTATATTATCTATCCAGCGTAGTCTTGGTCTGCCTTTGTGTCTTTTCCTTTCGAATCTTGCATGTAGTGCACTGTGTGGGAATCTGTCAACTGGCTTTCTCTCTACATGTCCTAACTATCGGACTTTTCGTTGAACGACTTTGTCTAGCAGAGTTGTTTGAATTCCTAATGATTGTCTTATGTCATCGTTTCTTATTTTCTGCAATCCTGAAATTCCTGCGATCTTCTTCAGCCAGCTCATTTCTGCTGTAAGAGTTCTTCTCTCATCTTGTTTTCGCATCCCTTCTTGTATAACCGCTTATCTTCCTGGTTCCATGACATTATACCTATCTGTCTATATCCATCACACTGCTGATCTCACCTGACTGCTTGCTTCCTTTCCTATCTCCCTGTCAGCCCATACTGTCTGTCTGTCTCTCAGCCTAACTAACCCACTACCCAACCGTGCAGGCATATTTCCCTATCCAAGCTTGACCGTATGTATCTCTACCTGTTTCCCCTACCGTTCTTAGGGACAATAACTTCTTAGTCAGAATTGCCTTTGGCATCCCTATAAATCGGACCGCTGATCTGCCAATCTTACTTTATCATCCCATTTATTACTCCTAGAAATTCGGTCAGAAGGTCCTTATCTACATACAGGTGATACCAATCATTCCCTGTTAAGCCGTCTTTGGTCCATATCTACCACTAACCTACATTCTCATACAGTGAATTGTTTTACCTCTATACAGCTTTCTACCTGCCTCATACAGCCATCATGTAAACAACATCGATACGATAGTCTCACCTGTACCAAAACCAAACGGTAAATCAGGTCAATAAGCAGAAAATCGATTTGTTTACGTCTAATATTTCCAGCTATTAGTCCTGCTTCAAACATTATAAATGCCGCTCGGGTATTACTCGCCTACGTCAACAGCTGTCATCAGATGTACTGGCGCAACATCATTAGCCCAGCAACAGCCTCACGGCGTTTCGGTTACTATGGTTTTCGTAATCGTAATCGTAAACTCCAAATTTCTATAGCGCCACTCTAGAGGTATGCGCAGGACACTAGTTTATTCACGAGCCCTGCGTCTTGTCAGAGGGGTTGTCCAGAGACGCCAAGTAGAGATCCAAGTCCGGTTGCCATAGAGACCAGAGGGAGGAGGCATAGAGGCGGGTTTCGTTGAGGACGAGAGAGCTTGGAAGGCGAAGAATTTATGGATAAGGGTATGAATTTTAAAGAGGTGGGATTTTATTTTGGAGTGGATAGCCTGTGGAGTGACTACTAGAGGAACCCGAGGCAGATGATGGTGGCTACATCCCCTTGGGGACGACCGTACTCCAGCGTCTGTATTGAACACACTCGTTGAACTTGAGGACGAGAAAGCTTGGAAGGTGTAGGATTTGATGGTCTGGAATAGGAATTGGTAAAAAAATTACGCCCGGTAAACTAATTAACTCTCTGGTTAGCATACAAGGTCTGTACGTGTATACGGAGACCTAAATTGCGTGGTACTCTGTCAAAGGGGCAACGGTGGTCAATGATCTCATCCAAGTCATCCTACCAATTCAATGAAAATAAGAAGGTCGAGGACATACGGTAACTGTAGAGAAACGTGTAATCGTAAACGTAATGGTAAACTCCAAATTTCTAAAGCGCTACTCTTAGGCTTAACGCATGGCACCAGTTTATTCACTTTGATTTAGGGTCAGGACAAGGATTCCATATTGGGGTCAGGACTAGAGTTTGAGATAGACCGTATGCATACTGTACATTTTTTACACAGCGGGGAGGCTCGAGCGCCCGTTTATTCCCCTCTGCATTGCAAAAAAACAAGTAATATGTTGTCGGGAAAAACGTGCAAGAAAATAGATTACCGGCGTAATTACTTAGAAATTTATAGCACTGTCTATTTTTTAATTTCTTCCAAAAGCCGACAGGAGCGCAGCAAACACGCGACGCGGACTTGATTAAATCATAAAAACGATATAATCTTACGTCATAAATAACGTTGTAATTTAAGGAACGCGTGGGACAGGACACCGTCACGCAGCAAGGGCGTACCTTTCCCCCCACAAAGTGGGGTTGACGAAGCTCCTACTCACTCCACTCCCCTTCACCAATTTATGCAAAATAAAGCAAAAAGTAGGCCTAACATGAAGGCCTCTACCAGCATTGCCAGAGCTAAACATGCAAGAATAGCCTGCACCACCGTTAATGATTGCCGTTGCTGAAACTCGCCTCAAACA
The DNA here is from genome assembly GCA_963556255.1 of Allolobophora icterica. Lineage (NCBI taxonomy): Eukaryota > Metazoa > Annelida > Clitellata > Crassiclitellata > Lumbricidae > Allolobophora > Allolobophora icterica. Next base: position 45,145,227 of record OY744614.1, on the reverse strand, counting down.
AAATAACGCAGTTATGACGCAAAAATTGTTTCTCCAGAGGTCCAAGGAAGGTGGTGTTGACTGTCTCCACCACTTCTAGGAGTGCTGTGAATCCGGTTGTAACCGCAGGGTCGCAGGTTCGAATCCACCCTGAGCCACTGCGTAGCGACCCAAATGCTTCCGAATCTTTGCTTCGATTTCATCGACTGTCTACGAACTAGGGCACTCTAATCTCCACTATTTACTTACAAGCAGTGTACCAGCTCCGGGAAGACTATGTTTTAGGGAGACCTAATCTATCGTCACACCGGCACCTCGGATTTGAGATCAGCCATCTGTAACTTTGTATTATGACGATGGTGTCCGCTCAACAGCACTCCTAAAAGTGGTGGAGACAGTCAACACCACCTTTTCTGGACCTCTGGAGAAACAAATTTTTGCGACCTGACTGAGTTATTTTGGAGGTTAAAGTGCCATAGTTCGAACAGTCGATGAAATCGAAGCAAAGATTCGGAAGCATTAAATTTTGGGTCGCCTTACGCAGTGGCTTACGGTGTATTCGAACCTGCGACCCTCCGGTTACAAGGCATCGGCCTACGCCACTACACCACTGCGTCCCCCCTGTACTCTAGGAGTGCTAGTCCCAAGCCTGTAAAAAGGACGAGGGCGACGCTAATCATCTTTGTTATGACACAGCGTCGTTAAGCAGCAACTAACTAGTCTTCCCGGACTGAAATGCTGTTTCCCTTTTTTCATTCAATTCCTCTGGCAAAGCTCATATAATTTTTGTAGCTTATAGTTTTGAAACAGGCCTACTACAAAGTTTTACAATAAAGTTAAAAATTCACTCTGCAGCTCTGCTTAAAATTATCGTTGACGTTAAAGCAAATCTAACTATCTTAAAAGAATTAAGCCCCCGCGATGACATTACTTCAACGTAGGACGAAATATTATTTTTCTCTCCCTCCGGGGACTTTGTTTTAGAATATAGCCTCCGGGGCGAATTTATTCTAAAACAGATCCGCCAGGGAGATCTGT
>OY744614.1:45131710-45141710 GCA_963556255.1 Allolobophora icterica | reverse complement strand
TTGTGGAGTAGGAATGAAAATCAGATGCAAGTAAAAAGAGCCCTCTGTATACCATAGGTAATAAGTTATGTTCATACCGATCATTATCATCATCATCATCATCATCATCATCATCATCATCATCATCATCATCATCATCATCATCATCATCATCATCATCATCATCATCATCATCATCATCATCATCATCATCATCATCATCATCATCATCATCATCATCATCATCATCATCATCATCATCATCATCATCATCATCATCATCATCATCATGCCTTTATTATTATTATTATTAATGAGCTTTTATATAGCGCCCCTTCAAGGTTATCTACTCAGGAGCGCTCCTAGTCCAACCACGGCTAAAGAGAGTAGTTTTTAAGTTTGCAAGAAACAAGGTAGAGTGAGTCATAGGGACCAGGCGAAGTGCAACAGGAAGGCCATTCCAGGTTGCAGGTCCAGCGACCGAAAAAGAACGTCGCTGCATAATGGCTGTCCGCGTGCGGGGGACCAATAGCTCGGCCTTTATTGTTCACTGTAAACATTCACTGTAAACATTCTTCTTTCTTCTTTATGTTCTCTGCCCCGGGGCAGGTTCGTATGACCAATGACGCCATCTTTCTCGATTCTGTGCCTCCCTTTTCAGTCCACTGTATCCCTCTTCTGTCATCATCCAGTCCAGTAGCATTGTTCTCTGTCTTCCTCGCGCCTTCTTCCCCTCCATTCTTCCCTCAATGATGTCTTTTAGTAGGTTGTCGCTCCTTAGTATGTGCCCGATCCATTTCCTCTGTCGTCCGCGTATAGTACCTATCAGGGATCTTTGTTCTTCCACCATCTTTAGGATTTCTTCGTTTGTCTTGCGCTCCACCCAGCTGACCCTCTCCATTCTGCGCCAAATCCACATCTCAAAAGCTTCCAACCTTTTTCTTAGCGTCATTTGCATTTAACTCGGGATAAGTAGGGAGGTGGTTTCCCGTTGCCTTCCTCCCGGTGTTTTTACGGAGAGACACCATCTCTCTGCTTGTAAACATTATAGACACGAAAATAACAAGTACATGTTACATGCAGTGACAATTGGAGTACCCAAAGGAACGAACCGTTCCGCTAATAGGGACCCTAGTTACAATAAATCATTACAACCAGTGGAGCAGTTCGTTAAGTGGCGTGTCCATTGTTATTTATAGCATCAACAAGAAAAATCCCACATTCAACAAGAAAAATCCCACATATACATAAACTGATCTAGCTGCGTAGTCCTAATTTGTTCAATTTTTAACAATATGTAATCAAAAAATAACTGGTCATTATGTGAACAATACAGAGTGCCGGCCGGAGGATAGTGAGTCTTTGAAGGTTAGATTTATAAGTCGAGGCCCAAATTAAATTACAATAAGCGAGATATGGATAGATCAGAGTGTAGTAGAGGGTTAGCCGAACACGACGTGAAAGTTTATAGGCGGCTCATTTCAAAATTCCAATATTCTTAGCTATTTTAGAGAAGAGAGCTTGTATATGATCTTTCCAGGATATATGCTTGTCTAATACTACTCCCAAGAATTTGGATGAACTTGTTTGGGTGATCGGAATATTATCAATATATAAAATATTAGAGTTGGTGTCACAGATTTTCTTACGAGATTTAAATAGGATATAATTAGTCTTATCTAGATTGAGGGACAACTTGTTGGCACGAAACCAATTGGCAATCCGAATAAGTTCATAGAGTAGTGGTAACATCACTGGCGTGAAGAGCAAGAGGTAGTGGGATCGCTTCCCGCAACCCTCCCCAAATTTAGGTCCATTCAGCCTTTCATTCGCGAGATGGCGCGTTGTTAAAATGAGATGTAGGACGTGATGGGCGCAATTGCATGGCTGCCGTGTACAGTTAAATTCGACTCCTGTAATAACTTGTGATCATCCGTTCATACTGATTTGTAATCATACTGCGTTATTGTCAGTTTGAAGATATTAAACGAAGATTATTATTATTATTATTATTATTATTATTATTATTATTATTATTATTTTATTATTATTATTATTATTATTATTATTATTATTATTATTATTATTATTATTATTATTATCTCGATTTTGCAACGTTTTCTTCAAGATTGTATAGTTAGGTCCAGCTTGGATGGGCCCGCTGGTCCTCGATCCCGGGTAGTCCTGACAAGGTGCCCTGGAATGCAACGGCATTGAATCGTTGAATTGTTATTGAAATGTTCTGGAAGAGAAAGGTTGTCTCGCGGGCCTCGCCAGTGATTGCCGTCAATCGGCGGCCGATTTCAGAAACGAAGGCGAGACCTTCTTTGTTTGTAGGGCCCAATGTCTCCACGGCGATCGGCACGAAGGTGTATCTCGTTTCTAGTTCTAAATATTTGGCGTGCTTCCTTGTGGCCGCCCTTTCTGCTGCTCCTCCGGCCGTGATCGCTGTCTCGGGAAGATATGAAGCGGCTACCGTATCCACCACGGTCGCGTCCCATATCAGAGGGCGTCCGCCACTCCAAGGGATCAGAGTCTGGCCGTCCGGCCTTTTTCCGTCGGATCTGGTCAGTCCTGATGGTTCTTTGATCGCCGGGGTACCCGCTCTATTAAGAGTGCGGTGAATAAGGTCATTGATGGCGCTATGTCTGGCTTGTCGACCGAAACCGAGCGAACACGAGAGGCCGTGCGATCCCCTTGCTGAGACGGGGGCGCCGCATGCGCAAGTGTGTGGTTCACAAATGACTGCGCCCAACCGCAGGCCGACCGCCACGCGCACGGCCTCGTCGCTCAGCCTGAGGCCGAATGCGGTGAGAGGGAGAGCATGTAACCAGTCAGAGGCGTGTGAGGTCGTTATGGCCTTTAGGCGTGCCTGATCGTAGGGGCTGTGCAGATTCGCGTCGACAGACGATGTCACCCCGAGGAGCAGCGGCTTGTCCCATTGTGACTGTTTGTTGCCAGGGAGGTTCGTTGGGTCCCAAGTTCCAACGATCTGCAGCCAGTCAGATAGTGCAGACGTGTTGGCAGCGTCATCGGTATTCGAGGCCACGCCCAAGATGAGGGACTGGACTGAGAGAGTGCTTGCGGCTGAAGCCAAAAAGGCGGGTAGTGCCAGCGAAGTCACCTTCCTAATGCCCAGCCCTCCCATCCTGATCGGGAGGGTAGCCTGCGTCCATTGATCGTCGGTCAGCGACAAATTCAGGATCCGCCCGATCCCATCCCGCATCAGCTCGTCAAAGTCCGTCAGCCTTGGGTGGCCGTGACAAGGGGTGCATCTCAGTAAATACATGAGTTTAGGTGAGCCGAGGGAACATCTGAGGATCAGGAGAGCGTCTTGTCTGGCGATGAGCTGTAGTTTGTCCACTGCGTTGCGGAGGTCGGCCACGCAGGTGTCCAGGGCCGAGGCGAGGGCGTCAGCTGGCGAAAGCGGAGCGCCCAGAAGCATGGCCAATGGAGGGTCAACCCGGGCGAACTGTCCCAGAGGGCCCCTGCCGGCGCTCTCGAAATCGGTAGTGATCAGTTCGCATTTTGCGCGGTTAAGCGTGAGGCCCAGGCGTGCGCATCCACTCTCGATGAGGTCCACATCTGTCTCAACCACCTCGAGTCCACCACCCAGGGTGAGGTCGTCCAGGTATCCAAAAGCCAATGGTGATGATAGCTGGGTAAGGATTGGCTGAAGCGGCAGACAGAAGAGCAGAGGTCCCAAGGGGTCGCCCTGTTGTGAGCCCTCTTGCGATTGTATACTGAATCTGCCAAATTGGAGAGATGTCGGCGCGGCGTAGGCCAGGTGGCAGAAGGCAGACAGTGCGGGAATGACCTCGTCAACCGACGCCAGCATGCGGTCTCGGTGTAGGCTGTTGAATGCGTTCGAGATGTCTAGCTTCACGAGAACGGTTCCAGGGTTCATGTTATGTAAAAATCTCCGGGCTGCGTGAGTTGCCGCCTCGCACCCTCCAGGAACTCCCACCCCCAGCTGCTTTGGGGTCAAGTAAGGTGTGACGCGTGGGATGGCGTATGCGTTTGCGCATTTAGACGCAAGTCTGCGCCAAACGTAACCTATGGCTATCGGGCGCAGGCCGCCACAACTTTTGCGCAAAGCGAAGAGAGTTCCTCCGAACAGGACCGGACGCAGCTCTTGCGGGCAAACGCCGGCCAACAGTAGGTTGATAAAAGCCGTCGTGGCCCTCAGCAGCCCGGGCCCCGCGTCAAGGTCGCCGATCAGTTCCGAGACGTGCTGGGGGCGCAGGCCATCCGGTCCGCCGGCCGAGCCCAAGGGAAAAGATTATTATTATTATTATTATTATTATTATTATTATTATTATTATTATTATTATTATTATTATTATTATTATTATTATTATTATTATTATTATTATTATTATTATCATTCACTGTTTGATAATTATAGGGAGGTAAGGGATTTGTGAGAATAAAAGATGTTAGTGTCGTCGGCAAAGAGGATAAAGTACATGAGTGGAGACGCGTTATGGAGGTCGTTAATAAAGATAAGGATACAATAAAGATACATACTGTACATACGCAAGTACCGTTCTAGCTACAGGTACCGTTCTAGATGCAAATAACATTTTAGAATCAGGTATAACTGTATAAATACTTACCTGCGAACCTCCAATCCGCCTCCGACCTATGGCTGAAGACTTCAAAGAAACTCCCGTTCACATCGAAGTCTGAAACTGCTATGAATCAAGTAGGCCCAGTGGCGCAAGCCACGTTTCTTAGCCAGGGGGTTTCGGTACCCCTGCAGGAAACTTGAGGGACCTGTAGCGATTATAGAGTGTGAGGATCGTGGTAGATCCTCTTACCTTCTATTGCCTTGATTTGTTACCTTGACTTACCTTAATCCAAGAGGTTTGATGTTCAAATTCCCATCTGAAGTTATAAATTTCTGCTTCACTAGCGATCTCCAGCGAATCAGAGACCGAGAGGGCGCGGCGACAGTCCTCACATATGCCAGATTAACTCCGCCACTGCTCGTTCTGTGGCAGTGCCAGTCCCAAGCTTGGATAAAGGAGGAGGGCGACGCTAATGATCTTTGTTATCGCACAGTGTCGTTAAACAGCAACTAACCATCTCTAAATTAGAATAGCTTAGATAAGATTGGATTATGCGTTTCCGAGACGAAGATTAGCGCAAACCATACGACAGACAGACAGACACACACACACACACACACACACACACACACACACACACACACACACACACACACACACACACACACACACACACACACACACACACACACACACACACACACACACACACACACACACACACAGTCATACGCGCACAAACAATACACATACACAAACTGATAGACAGCTACATAGGCAGATGGTCGCAGATAGATAGAATCGCAGTGCATACCTTCGAAAAAAATCTGAAGTCTGTTTCATGCCAAGAACTCGTTCGCATGTACACGAACTGGTTAGAACAGTCGCCTCATCAACACCGTCATCTCTAACTCAATCGCTGGCCAGCTGCTGAATCCGAGAGACTGCAGTTCAATAGGACGCATCGCTCCATGCACGAGAGACCCGTCCAGTGCCAGCGCCCTTCGCTGTAGATTTCTGCTTGTATTTATGTGTGTATGTGTGTATGTATGTATGTATTGATGGACGAATGGATGGATGGATGGAGAGATGGATGGAATGATGGAAGCATGGATGTACGGAAGGATGGATGTATTGACGGATGGCTGGATGGATGGATGGATGGATGAATGGATGGATGGATGGATGGATGGATTGATGTATTGACGGACGGACGGACGGACGGACGGACGGACGGACGGACGGACGGACGGACGGAAGGACGGACGGACGGACGGACGGATGGATGGATGGATGGCTGGATGGATGGCTGGATGGATGGAAGGATAGATCGATGGATAAGTGTAAATGAACTTCCTTGGATATCACTTATAGCCACGCGTGCAGAGTTTTCGTGAAATGCTTCGCAGATGCCATGTTAAGCGTGCTCCCTTCCTTCCGTTCACTCACATTTCCCACATCTATCGTCCGTTCATCGGTCCTTCCTTCCTTCCGTCCGTCCATCCATTAACTTATCCAGCAATCCATCCATTAATCCTTCTATCCATCCATTTATTCCTCCCACCGATACTTACACCCATGCATCCATCCATCCATTACCCATCAACCCATCCGTCCGTTCATCAATCCATCTTCCTTCCTTCCTTCCATCCATCAATCATCCATTCATCTATCCATCCATCCAATATCCATCCTTTTCTCCATCTTTCCTATCTTCCATCCACCCATCCATCCATCCATCTTCTTTTCTTTCCTCCATCTTTCCTTCCTTCCATCCATCCATCCTTCCATCCATCCATCCACCCAACTTCCTTCCTTTCCTCCATCTTTCCTTCCTTCCTTCCGTCCATCCATTTATCCTTCCTTCCTTCCATCATTCCTTCCATCCATCTTCTTTCCTTTCCTCCATCTTTCCGTCCTTCGATCCATCCATCCATCTAACTTCCTTCCTTTCCTCCATCCATCCACCCATCCAACATCCTTCCTTTCCTCTATCTTTCCTTCCTTCCTTCCGTCCATCCTTTTGTCCTTCCATCTCTCCATCAATCCATCCATCCATTCACTAATTTATCAACTCATCCTTGAGTCAATCCATCAATTCGTTATCTCTCCTTCGTTCGCTTCATCCATCAACTTCCTGCCTGATACTGTCCGACGGTGTCTCCTGAGGTGACATCTGCTGGAAAGAGAGAGGGATGAGGCGTGGTCCAAGGATGGAGATACGGAGGGTGGCAAAGGTGGGAAGTCACCTGCCCTCCCTTCACGTCAAGGAACAGGTCTTGCGTTGTCTTTATAGCGCGAAGGAGCTTAGCGGTGTAGAGAAGAGAAGATGTGTAATTGTCTTCGGTTTCTACTTCTGTATCAGTCTGTCTGTCTGTCTGTCTGTCTGTCTGTCTGTCTGTCTGTCTTTCCATCTATTTATAGACCATACGCTTGTCTACCTGTTTTATGTATGCTTGCCTATCTGTATGGTTGTATTCATGTATATACGCATGTTTGTATGTGTGTGTACTGTATGTATGTATGTATGTATGTATGTATGTATGTATGTATGTATGTATGTATGTATGTATGTATGTATGTATGTATGTATGTATGTATGTATGTTTGTAGATAAGTATGCGTGTAGGTGTTCAGCCCATGTGTATTAAGGGCCTACATACTGTAATTGTAATTGTAATTGTAATTGAACATTTATATAGCGCCACTCAAATCTCGTCCCGCATCACTGCCAAAACCGGCAAAAAAGAAAGTGATCTGTTATGCCTGCAAGCATGCATGTATGATAGGAGCCTATGCATCTATGTATACATGTATGTATGTGTACGTACGTTTGCATGTGTCTATATGTCTGTCTGTCTATGTCATCGATCTTTAAAAGGTCCTTCGAGACATAAGCCTCTATAAATCGCCACCAACGCTAGCCAACGTCACGTAGGCCAGACGTCATTTCCGGATCACGTGCTATTTTTTCCTCCAGATTCGGAAGACCTCTCGTCGTTCTCCATTTCCATCGATCCCTTCGTTCGGCCATCGATTCTACCAGTGTCCCTAATCCGCCACTATTTCCGCGGGACTCACATAGGCCTATGTAACCCTCCGCCCCCATTTCTGTCAGACGGCGCTAAGAGGTGATATATTTAGAGGTCATATATAAGTGATCTGAAAAAATTAATTCCAGTTGGTTGTTGTACACATAGATGCAAACATGAATTCATGCATACATACATGTTTGCATGTATGTGTGTGTCGCCATCTCTATTCTGCCCTAATCCCCGCCATGGCCCCTCCACTGAGGTTGTACTGAAATAGTAATGGAAGTGATCTTTTGGACCTCAAAATAGAATAATTACATCACATACACAAATAAGCCGATAATAATATTATGTGTGTGAGTTTGTGCATGCATGTTGTGTGTGTGTGTGTGTGTGTGTGTGTGTGTGTGTGTGTGTGTGTGTGTGTGTGTGTGTGTGTGTGTGTGTGTGTGTGTGTGTGTGTGTGTGTGTGTGTGTGTGTGTGTGTGTGTGTGTGTGTGTGTGTGTGTGTGTGTGTGTGTGTGTGTCCGTGTGTGTGCCCGTGTGTGTGTGTTTGTGAGTGGCTAATGAGGAGGACGACAAAACGGTGTGTCTGCCACGCCATCGGATGTAGTTCAGACCGCTGTCAACAGCCAATAACTCAGCCTGCTAAAAGAAAGAACCGTCGTCGATCGGATCCTCGGGTTCTAAACAGTTTACATTCGGTCGCATTCGACCACCGGAGATGGACAAGATGGACGAGACCCCATAAATACGCTGGTTCCCTTTTAAGCCGGTAATAAACCGTGAACCGTGCACCAGCGCCGTCCCATTTGTAACTAAGTACCGTCGTCGTTGTGACTACTACATCGGGTCGCTGCACAGATGTGGTCTACCCTCTCCCAGTCCAAGACACATCTGGAAAGCTGGCCCGGGGCCAAATGAATGATACATTTCGCTATCTGGCATAAAAGATTCAGTTGACTATCTGGCCCTGGGCCAAATCAAAGATACGTTTGGCAATTGGCTAGCTGGTCATGAGACAAATCCAACATACAGTTGCCTAAACCGGACTTGAACTTCCTCTGGATACGCTTTGGAATCCCTGATTGGACGCAGCGCTCGTGAATAGGCTGGTGCCCTGCGTTTGGCCTTCGAGTGGCTCTCCAGAAGTTTGGAGATTACGATTACGATTGGCTATGCAGTCCTTGGCCAAATCCAAGAAATTAATTGGTTACATTGTTTGATTGTAATATGTCGTACGCAATAATATGCTGTATTAGCTTTCCTGTACAGCGCTGTGAGTTTTCTAGCGCTTCTTGATAAAGAATATACTTACTTACTTACTTAGCTATCTGACCCTGTACCAAATCGCATTTTCAGAAGACAGTTAAATGCAGTGACCACTTCCAAGATAATTCGTTCTTACACTTGGGCCACGGTGCAGTACGTGATCGCAAGCAGCGGGAGTGATCTACCTAGGGCAGAAGCGAGATTTATGGCAACAAATGTATCGCCAGTCGGAACCAATGGAGCAGACTCACCTGTCGGAACCAATGGAGCAGACTCACCTGTCGGAACCAATGGAGCAGACTCACCTGTAGGGACCAATGGAGCAGACTCACCTGGGCTTAAATCGGTCGATAATAGCTATCTTTAGTTAAAAATGTTCCGAACCAAAAGAGGTTATGTAGCTGTAAACCCCAGAAAAATTTCTCAATATCCGCATCCGGAAGACAAGCTTATCCACCGGAAATGAAGTCTGCAATAGCCAGGTTGTTTGGTTCGTTTAGGTGCCAGGTCAGAATCCGAGAGGGGGTCAAGACAAGGCGACAGCACGGTGCTACGACGGAAGAGAATATCTAAGTATGACAGTGGAGCATATGGGAATGTGTATCTGTAATGGGAGTTAGAGAAACCACGTAGAGGGATCAATATTATTAACCTTCTATCTGCGTGAGCTCTGTTCTCGTGCCTCTGTTGCACCTGGTCACCGCTCTTCGCTCTGCCACCCGTGGTGATCTTTCTGTTCCCTTCGCACGCACCGCTACTACGCAGCAGCGCGCTTTCTCCATGGTTGGACCCGCAGTATGGAATGGGCTTCATCCGGCGCTTCCGTCTCTTCCTCCAAACTCATCCACCGCTTTCTTCTCTGCTCTAAAGACTGTTCTCTTTCGCCGGGGTTGGGCTGAGAGCGCCTCTGAATAGCTTCCTGGAAGAGGCGCTATATAAATGCTTGATTGATTGAATAATATTCCTATTCCTATTACTTTATAGTAACACAAGGCGAGCACTGTAATTGAAGACTGTATCTGCAAACTCACTACAGCCACCGAACAAAAGCGTTGTTTGCGCCGGTCTATATATGGTGCTAAATGTCACATAAGAACATAAATGTCACCATCACGACATAAATGTCACATTAGAACAGAA
>OY744614.1:44978587-45129010 GCA_963556255.1 Allolobophora icterica | reverse complement strand
AGGATAAATGTCATGTGATTATTATTACGCAGGTACAGCGCCGGACTGCAGTTTGAATATTACTTCTACACGCCCTTGCTTTAATCATGCTTTAAAGTTGATAAGTAATTTTAATTCCTTTGACCTTGGACGTCCATGAAATCGCCCCCCGTATAGTAAAAGTCTAGATCCGCCCCTGGTTTTGTTTAGGTTGCTTTACAAAACGCGATTGGTCAATGTTAATAGAATGAAAATGTCAGTGTAGTCTGACTTTAGACATATGCCTGTGACAGTTCCATCCTCGCCAACGCCAGCCCTTGTCGGACATTCTCTCTCTCTCCTCCTCTCTCTCTCCTCTCTCTCTCTCTCTCTCTCTCTCTCTCTCTCTCTCTCTCTCTCTCTCTCTCTCTCTCGCATCTGTCTCTCTGTCTGTCTCTGTCTGTGTCTGTCTCTCTCTCTGTGTCTCTATCTGTCTATCTCTTTCGCTCTAGCTATGGTTTTTAAGCGCACCGCGACAGGAATAAGGCCAAGGAGTTTCAAGTCACACGTTGCAACGTAGGTTATTTCGTAAAGGTGGACCGACAACAAAAACTATCTATGCAGTCAAACTTTCACTGGTCTTCCCATCATACCGATTCTTACCACTCCCCGTGCACCAGTTTCGTTCGTGTGATGGTGCTTATGGCTGCTTCGTTACAAACAGCACGGGATGCACGAGAATAGTAACCTCTGCTGCTGCTAATGAATGCACATTGTCCGTCATTGGACGTGGACAGTTCTTTCGACTTCTAGCACCGACGTTCGCCGTAAATTGCCGAACGTTAAGAACCAAAAACACGAACAATTTCGCTCGGTTCTCCCTCCGCCCACAGTTACATGTGTAAGACTGTATGCCATATAAGGTCGTTCCGATCGGGCGGTCGATGGGTCTGGCGGTCGGTCGGTTGGTCTGGTTGTCGGTCGATCGGCGTCCATTTTCCCCCCAGGGCGCGATTTATAAGCTAAGGAGAACATCCTTGCAACCAATTTTTTCTCGCAAGGAAGATACACTTATTTCTTTTCTCTTGGCCTTGCGCACAGGGAGCGTCTCTGAACGGTTCACCCTACTAGAGGCGCTTTATAAATGTTTAAATATATATAATACAGTCAGGGCTGTAGTCGAGGGTATACGCGGGTATACAGCGTAGCCTATAGCCTACTTACCTCTAGAGGACCGTATACTGACCTCACAAAATATTTTTATTTATTTATATTAAAATACTGTAGCGTATACTCACCTCTAATTTGTTTCGGAAAGTAACCGATAGCGTATACTCACCTCTAATTTTACCACTACAGCCCTGAATACAGTGCAATACACTTTCACAGGGTTTATTATTATGATTCACCCCGCAGGTTATCTATACCTCATTCTAAAACTACCTGCCACCGAAAACGTTTCGATTCTGCCCCAAGTCTTTCTTCCATTGGTTTCAGGCTATTGTAATTTTAATCTAACATCTATTAAGCGCCAATTCAAGAATGAACTCCTTGTGACGTACGATATCTTCTAAACTCTTTGCCCCTGCCCACAGGTGTGAAATATCTCTCTCTCTCTCTCTCTCTCTCTCTCTCTCCTCTCTCTCTCTCTCTCTCTCTCTCTCTCTCTCTCTCTCTCTCTCTCTCTCTCTCTCTCTCTCTCTCTCTCTCTCTCTCTCTCTCTCTCTCTCTCTCTCTCTCTCTCTCTCTCTGGTTCCGACTACCTCCCATATAAGACACCATATCCTCTGACATTTCGCTCCTGTCCGGTGGTCATCCTCGCTCGCTCCGCCGCACCCCTCTTTCCTCCTCGACCGATGTCTTCCACGGTTCCATCAACCGAAGCCTCAACACAGTCGATTAGAAAAAATTATATCCAAGGACCAGTGTTTAATCTAGTCCCCCTCGTCTGGGAGGGGAAACCAGGTTTCTGGGGGGAGCAAACAATTGACACAAAATTTTGTCTTCCATCTTTAAAAAGTTTCACACTTTTCTCAAATTTTTCCATTTTCGAAAAAGTTGATGACCTTTTTTTTTTTTTTTTTTTAGTCCTTCACCCAATTTTTGACTTTTTTCTTCTGTCAAAAAAGTTGGGGGGAAAACCATGTATCCACATCGATCCTGGGGGGGATTTTTCCTCCCCTGATGGTCTGTACATTGTAATATTCCTCGCCTCTGGGGGGGAAACATCAATCCTGGGGGGGGAACTTTCCCCCCCAAAGACGTCTAGATTACTCACTGTCCAAGGACGGATGCACGGACAGAAAGGCGGACAGTTGGACGTACAGAAAGAAGGACGAACGAAGGGACAGAAGGACGAACGAAGGGACAGAAGCACGAAGAGGTTGAGGGACAGAGCGAAGGGTAGACGCACGTCTATAGACGGACGGACGCGCATCCATTAGCACAGTCATCATTCTGCCCACCGAGCAACTGTATCATTTCAACGGCCCGAACGACTGGAGGGAAGAACTGCAGATGGATGGATGGAAGGAGGGAGGGAGTGAGAGGGCGGTAGAGACGAACGTGGTCGGACGGGAGAGGCAAGGGAGGGGGGGCCGAACGTCCTACTGGGATGATGCTCTCTGCCGTAACGAACAAGTAACAACTGAACAAGACGTAAATTTTTAACGAAAACATTGATTCGCCATAAAGACTGCGACGACGACGTCGCTGGTGCAACATCTCTTGTCGACCGATAAAGTGCAATTACGTACATGCATATGTATAATACATTGTATATATATATATATATACAGTGCTTTTTCTAGAAAAAAGGTTCCGGAACGGAACAATAGGTTCCGGAACGCAACATTTATGGGCGGGCTAAAATCACGAGAAAAACGGGATTGGGTGTTGGTAGGGGTCTGAATAAACTCTGAAAACAGTTCAAAAACACTTAAATTAAATTAAAATAACAAAATTATTGTTTTTATTATTAAAATAAAAAAAATATTTGTAGTAGCTGAAAAAAGGTGCCGGAACGCCGTTCCGGCAAAAAAAAAGCCCTGTAGGCCTATATATATACATTACACGTGTATATACATATATATATATAGAGAGTGATATATGGCACATATACCTATATATATATATATATATATATATATATATATATAAATACATTACACATATATATATATATACCTACATAATACATATATACAGGGCTGTAGTGGTAAAATTTGAGGTGAGTATACGCTACCGGTGACCAGCGGCGTAAAAAAAAATTTGAAGACCTTTTTTAGGAAAAATTTCTGACTTTTCACCAATTCCCAGAAAATTTTCAGACTTTTTACGATTTCGTCTCTGAAAAAGTTGACCTTTTTTTTTTTTTTTTTTTTTTTTTTTTAGTCATTCGCCCTAAAAACCGTTGAAAACCTCTCTTTTTCGGAAAATTTTATCTACAGAGGTAAGTATACGCTGTATACCCGCGTATACCCTCATGGGTATACGCTCTCAAATTTCTCTAGAGGTAAGTATACGCTGTATACCCGCGTATACGCTCGACTACAGCCCTGCATATATATGAATGTATTAATACATTACCGATAAAGTGCAATTACGTAGGCTACTTGTATATGTATATATACACACATCACATGTACATACACCTATATATGTGAATATATAAATACATTACATATATATGTGACATATATATACCTACATAATACATAGATATGAATATATAAATACATATATATATGTGACATATATATATACCTACATAATACATAAAAATGAATATATAAATACATTACAAATATATGAAATATATATATACACCTACACATGAATATATAAATAGATTACATATATATGTGTATATATATAATATATACTCGGCATTAAGTATATATATATACAGAAAGATGTAGGTAGCGCTCAACGAGTGCTCCTCGCCCTCCTAAGTGATCTTGAAGTTCGTTAAGACGAACATCTTCATCTGAACAGGTGTCCATGGCAACCAACGTGTCAAAGGGATAAGCGCGAGATAGAGAGTCTAGTGGTTACCGAGTTCGACTGTCGACCGAGAGGCCGGGGGTAGAAATCCGTTTCGAGATTTTCGCTTCACCGCTGCCACCTAATCAACTCGGCTATAACGAGTACGCTGCCCGTGGGAAGACGAGACGGCGAGGCAGAGGACTGGTCACCCGCCCGTCCTCATAAGCCGAGGCTAAGAAAATTAAGTCGCTAACACTTCATACCTGTGGCTGCCTCTCGGGGTTAGGTTAAAGGAGGGCTCTTCTCTTTCTTTGTGTACAAAGGCATGTATATACATGACACACGTAACGATGATGATGATGATGATGATGATGATGATGATGATGATGAAGATGATGATGATGATGACGGTGATGGTGATGATGATTTTAGTGGTGATGATGATGATGGTTATGATGATGGTGATGATGACGTTATGATGATGATGACGTTATGATGATGATGATGATAATGAAGTAGAGCATTTTATAAACGTGCTCATGAAGTAAACAGTGCTGTATATTTCTGTTTCTGAACAAACATGTTGACAAGAAACCCACACAGGCATTAAATTAAAATGTCCAACTATTCTGGGCACGATAATTATAGGATTTAATTAGAATAAGAGCCACTCCAACTTGATTTCCTGTAAAGAAGGGAAATTGAAATAACACCCACGCTTTTAATTTCAAAGAAACGTCATTTTCCAGCAACGTTTATAATAGCTTCGCAGCCGTAAGGTATCGTAATGGTATACAATTCACTTCTCGCGTGTTTATATAGACCCGCTTTCTACCGACAAGACAAGCAAAATAAAGTTCTGAGCAATTGTGCATTATGGTCATGAAGAACTTCCCCGAGGTTTCGACACGAGGTACCAAGCTATCGCTCTCTCTACCACGGAACATTTATCTAGTGGCCGTCTCAGAAAAAGATGCAACAGCCCTTGCGACCAAGTTGTTTGCACCCCAGTAGAATTTTGTACTAGTGTAAGCCCCTGGGTAGGAAATGGTCAAATCCTTGGAAGAAAATGGCCAAGTCCTGGGTAGAAAATGGCCAAGTCCTGGGTAGAAATGGCCAACACCTGCATAGAAAATGACCAAGTCCTAAGTAAAAAATGGCCAAGTCCTGGGTAGAAAATCGGCCAAAATCTGCGTAGAAAATGACCAAGTCCTAAGTAAAAAATGGCCAAGTCCTGGGTAGAAAATGACCAACCCCAGGTATAAAATGACCAAGTCCTAAGCAGAAAATGACCAGCCCCTAGGTAGAAAATGACCAAACCATGGGTAGAAAATGGTAAATTCCTGCAATGCTGCCACCCCAGAAGCTCATCACTCGTCTACTAGCTTCAAGCTCAAGAAGGGAAAATAGGGTATTATAGATAAAATCAATAAGAATAAAAATAAAAATAATCGGAAATATAACTTTTACACAAACGCACAAGGGTTGTCTAGCTGTTTTTTTACTCAAATAATTTCAGCATCGTATTATGAGGCTAAAATTATCTTGGTGACAAGAAATAGAACTAGGCAATTTTCCTGTAATCTGCCTCCTGCAAGTTGCATTTCATTTTGTGCAGTTGATGCAAATAACTATTGCTCCTGCTTGAACACAACCAGAGTTTGTGTGTGTGTGTGTGTGTGTGTGTGTGTGTGTGTGTGTGTGTGTGTGTGTGTGTGTGTGTGTGTGTGTGTGTGTGTGTGTGTGTGTGTGTGTGTGTGTGTGTGTGTGTGTGTGTGTGTGTGTGTGTGTGTGTGTGTGTGTGTGTGTGTGTGTGTGTGTGTGTGTGTGTGTGAGTGTGTGTGTCTCAACTGCAAGGCATCGTTTAAGTATCTCTCAAACTAATCTTCTAACACTAGCAGATGTCACAGCGTTAGAAATTTTCCCCTGGAGGGCCAACCTCAGTAGAGTTCTTCGCGAATTGATAACTGTCACTCGGTCACTTCCGGCTTCGTCTTAACGTCTTTGTCACACACCGTCACGGCGTCTTTTATGTCGGCCGTCAGCGTCGACAGAGTCGATCGCGTCCGTGTCAGAAGATCGCGGTATTTCTTTGCGTTCGACTCGATCTGATCCAAAGATCGGCGCTGATCGCGCAGCTTCTTCTTGAGTTCTTGGATCTCCGTTGACATTGTCTGGTTGGCAGATTCGGTTAAACCGTAACTCGTCCGAACATTCTCTATAAGCAAAGAAGCACGATGAATTGCTGCTGCTGTTGCTACAATGGACCATCATACGATAATGCAATTAACACTACAATGAAGACCTACAGGACTCTCACCATAACACCAGAAGACAATGAAAACGTACAAGAAAATGCAATTAACACTCACTGCATCAACCTTTACACCAAAAGCCCGTTATGTGTGATCCATTAAGAGAATTTCCGAAGCCACCTCGCCAGTAATATGAGACCACAGTATTATCTCTGAACTTGGCCAGAGAAAGGGAGAGATAGCGAGGGAAAAGGTGAGGAACACAGACACGGGCAGAGACACACACAGACACAGACACACACATCAGTACTCTCTATATATGGACCACAGGCCATCCGTAGGCGCATGTCTCACTAAAAGCACGACAACAAAATAAAGACAGCACCTAACAGGAAGCAACAGAGGACTTTTCCAAGAAGGAACACTTTGCGCAACGAGTTCTTATTGGGATGGGCTAGTAGTTAAGAAAACGGCAACACTACACAGCAATCCATGGAAATTTACAGCGCTGTGCACACGGCACTAAACTCGCGGATGGCCCGAAGCTTCGTCAAAAATACCAATTTTACGCAAACATCGTGAAGGAAATTACCAATTAGGAAAGCCCACAACAGCTGATGTAACGCAACATTAGGCGAACGGCGAAAATGCAGACAAACTTCCCTGCAGCATAGTTTCATGACAAATCAAAAATCTGCCCAAAAATCTGCCCAAAATTGCAGATTTGATGGGATTTCTCGATTAGAAATGTTCTGCTCGCGTTGTGATGACCCCAGTTCTGATTTATACGCGCCTGTATAACTAGTAGCGATACTGGTTACGATGTGATATCCATCCTTTGCTTGATTCCGTCCTGCCCTGTGATGTCTTAAGCAAACTCATTCACCAAGGTCTTTATTTGCCAATTGCCAAGGCCTTTGTTTCGTTTGCCATCCACCCATCTCTTCCTCTTCGGCAATTATTATTGATGGATTTTAGTGCTGTGCAACGTAATTATCGGAGCAACGCAGCTGCTAAAAATGTGTCTCGTCGCACGAGTGTCGGCCTCGACCTATTCGTGTTTCCAAGATTGGAATGAATTATGAAGATTTTTGGATGAGGAGCGACACACGGAAAGCCGGAGATTTTACCAGGAAATACTTATGTCAATTCTTTACCATGCAATCTGAGACATTAGCCTCTGCACCTTTCTACTACTCTATTTTGCAAGCAATTGAAGACCATACTGTCCGCTCAGGGTCTTGTGTAGTCGTATTTGGAGCACCTCGGATGAGGTTTGCAAGAAAAGGCGCTACAGAAATAAGCGTTCACGATTACAATTTCTCTGAGCTAATTAACAGCAGTAATAACAATAACAATATTAAAACAATCGGAATTGGAACAACAATTGGGTAGAAATGATAAAACATAATAAATAACAATACGTAATAATAACTTGTAACAATAACACTCACTGGAATTCTTTGTGCTCATTACCACCAGTAATAAAACTCGTAACTCAATCTAGCGAGAAAAACTTTTTTGATAAGAATGCTCTATATTGTATAAACTAAATGTAAACCAAAGTGTTTTATAAGCAATTGATACTAATAAAAATATACTTACTTACTTAACAACAGTAACACTAGTAATAACACGAATAATAATAATAATTAATCAGCCAAGTAGCATCAGGTAATAAAAACTTGCCAAGGTCTTGTTGCAGTTCTTTGAGCCTGGCTTCCATGCTGACTCGTGACTTTTCGCTCTTGTTCAGGTTCTGCATGATGCTGTTGATGTCGACGAAGACGCCGTTGTGCATGACGACTCCATCCGAAGATACCACAGCGCTGGTGCTACCAGCTTCCTCATCCCCTTCAGCTTCCAAACGAGTCCTCTTGCGCAGAATTCCATGAGGAAGGTCCGCATCTGTTTCGACTGCATGAAGAAACCTGCGATTCCCTAAAGAAGATATATTCTCATATATAACTATAAAGAAGATATATAAAGAAGATATTCTCATAATATAACTATATATTCTCATATTAAATATAAAGAAGATAATTTTATATAAAGAAGATATTCTCTTTGATCAGGCCTGGCTTGGGAGTGCCTCTGAGTAGAGCCCTTGAAGAGGCGCTATATAAATTCCATGATTGATATTCTCATATATAACTATCCTAACATATAGAAGAGCAGCATCTTAAGCTAAACCTGAGAGCAATGAAGTGTGAGCGACTTCATTTTCTCAGCCTCGGCATATGACAGAAGGTGGCCAGTCCTCTCCCTCGTCGTCTCATCTTCCCACCAACAGCATACTCATTATAGTCGAGTTGGATAGGGGGCACAGGTGGAGCAGAAATCTCAAAACAAATTTCTGCCCTGCCGGGGATTTGAACCCCGACCTTTTGATTGACAGTGCAGCATGCTAACCACTACACTATCGCGCACCCCCAATACATGACTATATTATAATTAGACCACTCTGAGCAAGGCATCTGACTATCCGGCGCTCCATCACTGGAAAATCAATTTTCCAATGGGCCCCATATGAGTCGTAATATGCACCAAGGCCTCTTTCAAAGGTAGTTACGAAGTCAAATCGACCATGAAGTCGCGATATATTTCAGCCCACCAGTCCGACAGTACATTAATTTCTGCGGATGCCTACACACTAAAGAAATCTGTTTTACTTCTACGTGCTTCACTGATAACTTCCCACAGACTATCTTCCCACAGGAAGATCGAATTGATTTCGATACCACAGACCCCACTGCTTCACAAGCAAACCAACGAAGCAGGTTAAGGTTGCCACTCATCTCGTGTTTAGCAGACAGCCAAGTACTGCCTCTCTCTCTCTCTCTCTCTCTCTCTCTCTCTCTCTCTCTCTCTCTCTCTCTCTCTCTCTCTCTCTCTCTCTCTCTCTCTCTCTCTCTCTCTCTCTCTCTGAAATGGCGCTATATAAATTTACATTTACATTTACCACTATTGCTGTTCACCCCATCTTACGATCCTACGTAGCAGGAAAATCAAATCACAGCAATAAAAATAATAACACTAACAATATTTAAGATCAAGCACCCTCTGGAAATATTCCTCTGGGCAGCAAAACATACAAAAATAATGTCGACAAAAACAACAATAAAAAATGCAATAAAAAATCTCCTAACATCATAGAAAAATAACACCCAGAGAGCTAAAACTAATATTTAGACACTATATAAAACCCAACAACACACTAATCTACACACTCGACCTCCTTTACAACTCCTCGCCACACGACGCTAAGCACACAGTTCCGCGCACGAGATATCTCGACAAACCTTTACAACTCACACCTAGTACACTCGTTAAGCAAATCGAATCGTTAGATAAACGTAATAAAATAATTAACACGCATGACAACCATCTTGTTCTGCGTGATTTACGGCTGGTTGAACAAGCTCCATGGTCCGTTGAATTTGCTCAGAAATTGGCTCCGGAAACACTCGAGATTAATATCTGCGATTGTAAGTGCTACTTGTACCAGCTATAGACGCCATTCATCATAACTTGAAAACAAATTCGACACAGCCTGCTGCCAGCAGCGGAAATATCCAAGAATAGCAGTTACTGGCACTTGGCAAGAGGTAACGGCCGTAAAAGATGCACTTGGAAAGGAAACGCGCCATATCAGAGCGTATTGAGCGTACCAGTCTGTTCCACATATGGCGTGGTCGGGAGCGCCCCCAAGCAGAGATCTTGAAGGTGTGCTATATAAATTCTGATTGATTGATTGATTGAAGGTGTGCTATATAAATCCTGATTGATTGATTGAAGGTGTGCTATATAAATTCTGATTGATTGATTGATTGAAGGTGTGCTATATAAATCCTGATTGATTGATTGATTGAAGGTGTGCTATATAAATCCTGATTGATTGATTGATGGTGAGCTATATAAATTCTGATTGATTGATTAAGCACAACACACTGCAGTACATACCACATGAGAAAACGGAATAGACCAGACCACAGGCGTAATTTGTGGGGGGTACGAGGGGTACCTGTACCCCCACTTTTTGGACTGGAGTACCATACCCCCACTTTCTGAACAATGCCAATCAATATTTAATTATTATGCCTTCCCAGAGATCGCAGTCTCCGCCTTGCTTCGTGTATGTAAGAAATTGGTACCCCCCACTTTTTAGACCAAAGTGATGCCCCTAGACCACACCAAAGACCATGGAACATGCCATATCAGACCGTAAAATAATAATATTTAAAAAAAATATTTTATTTCGGATATTTCTATAGCACCTCCTCAAGTCTATCACTACTCAGAGGCGCTCCCGACTACAGCATTTGGTACTGTGTCGGAGTTTTCACGCCGAAGCGCCACGAGCAATCGCGAGTGAAGGACTTGCCCAAGGTCCGTACGCAGCGGCTAGAGTGGGATTCGAACCTGCAACCCTCCGGTCACGAGGCGCCGAACTTACCACTGAGCCACCACGCCCCATACCAATCATATCAGTCATACCAATACCAGACCATGAAGAAATTATCACACCACGGATCATACTACACCAGACCAGGGAACATACCATACCAGAGAATAATTATCACTCCATGGAGCACACCATACCAGACCATGGAACATACCGGACCAGACCATGGAACACACAATACCAGAAGACTGAACATGCCACACCACGCCATTTAACACATACCAGACCACAGAACAATTATTACGGTCAGCGTACTCAATATAGATGAGTCAGCTAGGGGGTGAAGATGAAGCAGAAATCTCGAACCAAATTTCTGTCGTGGCGGGAATTTGAACCCCCGACCACTCGAATGACAGTCCAGCACTCCAACCGATAGACTACCAAGCATCCCCCCACTATACAAATCCAGTGGACAAATAATAAAGTAACTTCAACCTTACCTTACTAAGTTACCTTACCTTATCTTATCTTGATTTCCTACCTTATCCAAACTACTTTTCTATTCTATGTCACCTTACCTTTTCTTTTCTACCACACCTTACCGTAACTTCGCTTTTGCACTTTACCTAACCATACCTTTCTTTTGCTGCTCCACCTTAACGCACCTGAACGTTTTTTATACCATACCACCTCACCTCAGCCACTACAGGAGAAACCATCGACACACATTGCAGGCAGGAGCAGCTGTTTGCCCAGTTTAGCAACACATTAATCAGCATGCGGAGAGCGTCGTAACCGAGGACTTGAGTCTGGGAATGGAGCGGAGCGGATAGGCCACCAAGTGCCTCTCACGGACGCCAGGTGGCCTTCTTCGCTGTAACTCAAGCGGCCCTTCATCGATTGCTCGAATATTAAGAGCCACATGATACGTCAACCTCCAGCCTTTGATACCCGCGTCTAATGGTACAAATAAGGTAAACTGGGGCATGTAATGGCAATTGTAAGGTAAACTCAGGCAACAGAGGGTAATGGTAAGGTAAACTCAGGCATTTACTGGCAATGGTAAGGTAAACTCAGGCATCAGATGGTAATGGTAAGGTAAACTCAGGCATTTAATGGCAATGGTAAGGTAAACTCAGGCATTTACTGGCAACTTATGGTAAACTCAGGCATTTACTGGCAATGGTAAGGTAAACTCAGTCATCAGATGGTAATGGTAAGGTAAACTCAGGCATTTAACCCTCATGCAACCAACATATTTTCCTCAACTGAGGCCCTGTGGGACCCCAATAATCAATTACACGTTCCGTGCTTTCTGCTCTTGTTGAAACTTCACTTTATTGTGCTACAAGTTCAAGTTCTAACAGTTCATTGTTTACCAGTTTATTGCTTATCATCTAATAGTGCTTTACCAAGTGTCAAAATTGGACAAGATGACCTAATTAATTGCTAAAACAAACACTGTCACGAGGTGCTGAGTTCATTGTCCTCAATGAACAGTTTTAATAACGGCTATCACCACTTGAGAAGACCTCGGATATGCTAAAGTGACACCTCACATGAAACAACGAGCAATGACCCCTGGCTACAATCTCAGCACCAATCAGAGCTGTGATGAAGAATTGTGGTCTAGAAGTTCAACCCCGAAAACCACACTCAGCTTCAATCTCCAAATGCCCAAAGGCCAAGCATCGACGAGCATGCTCGCTGAGTCAACGTGGTAACAACAAGAAGGCAGCTTGTGAATGTATATCATGCAATCGGCCAGTGCATGGCAAACACAGTCGGCAGCAAGCTGTCTGTGATAGCCACTATTAAAACTGTTCATTGAGGACAATGAACTCAGCACAATTCACGACAGTGTTTATTTTAGCAATTAATTAGGTCAGCTTGTCCAATATTGACACTCGATAAAGCACTGATTTTCTCTTGTCAGACTATTAGATGGTAAACAATACACATTTAAACAATGAACTGTTAGAACTTGAACTTGAAGCACAATAAAGTGAAGTTTCAACAAGAGCAGAAAGCACTGAACGTGTCATCAACTATTGGGGACCCACGAACCCCAGTTGGTCGTATTAAGGAGGAAAATATGTTGGTCGCATATGAGTTAATGGCAATGGTAAGGTAAACTCAAGTCAAGCATTTAATGGCAATGGTACAGTAAACTCGGGAATTTAATGGCAGTGGTAAGGTAAACTCAGGCATTTAATGGCAATGGTACTTATGGTGAAGTCATTTAGTGGCAACAGTAAGGTAAACTCAGGAATTTAATGGCCGTGGTAAGGTAAACTCAGGCATTTAATGGCAATGGTACTTATGGTGAAGTCATTTAGTGGCAATGGCAATGTAAACTCAGGCGTTTAATGGCAATGGTACTTAAGGTAAAGGTATTTAATGGCAATGGTAAGGTAAACTTGGGCATTTAATGGCAATAGTACTTAAGGTAAAGGCATTCAATGGCAATGGTAAGGTAAACTTGAGCCTTTGATCGATTGATGTCTTGGCCATTATGACAAAGTTTCCCAATTAGATTAGATTAGACTGGGATGGAAAATCATTTAAAGCTACTCACCAAGGGCAAGCGCTCTGTCATCTGGCTGGTCAACCGCATCACTCGTCACAATGGCACTGATACCCTTGTTGTCTTCATCTTTTTCTGCGACTACGTCTGTCAGCTTGCGATAGTTGAGCATATCTCGGCTGGCCAGCTTTGACACCAGCTTCTTCACCTAAGGTAAAGGTAAGATTAGGTAAGGTTATGTAAGGAAGGTAAAGTCACATAAGGTAAGCCCAGGTAAGATTAGGCAAGGTTAGGTAAAGTAAAATTATGTAAGGCAAAGTAAGCATTATTAAATGTTCTATCAACAAGCTTCAACAATTAGAAATAGTATTCTTACTGGGTGTAAGTAACATATGACTGTTATTAATTAGTAACTTCTCTTGCGCCGGTGTCTATGCTGACGGCGCACCAAAATCAAGTCATAATCAGGTCAACATCCAGGAGTTCAGTCTGCTGAGACACGGAGGCAGTCTATGATGGATAAGTTAAGATGAGGCAGATGGAGACTGGCGTTCCTCTGGGTCGCTTTACAAACTCCGAGAAGTCTTCCATATGTCGGCAATGGACATCTCACGTCTCGCAAACAACGACGCAACGCCAGAGGCAGCTAATCACCAACATTCCATCTCGTGTTCCAGTGCAATCCATCTTCCCATTCAAAACAACTCGCAGCTACCCTAACAAACTGGAAATGACAGCTCCATCAACTGCACATTAGCGTGACTCTACGATTTTCTCCATTTCTCCGAGCACGCTTTAAAGCATGGTTGATGACAAGAACTCTCCGTCTCGATGGTTCTGCACCCACCGGCCACGTGGGTGAAGTATATGTCAGTTGCTGAGAAATTATTTTCCCTCCGGATTTACTCTTAAGGCTGCTGGCAATTCTTCCAGTCGGAAATGGAAGCCGTCCGAACAAACAAAAGACGTAAACAACTTCTCCGACGAAAAACTTCTCCAGTCAGAAAGCAATAAACAAGGACACATATCATCATGGTTGTCGCAATTACTGATGTGAGATGTGCTCTAGTGGCTAGTGCGCTCAACTGGCAACGCAAAGGTTTGGGGTTCAAGTACCTCCACCAGGGCAGATGTATATTCTCAGATTTCTCTACGACTGGCGCCTCCTAGTAAACTCAACTGCAACACGAGAATGCTGATCGTACACTGCCAGTGGACATATCAGGCAGCGAGGGAATGGACTGGCCACCTGTTGTCACTTGATTTGCAAAGTCATTCACACTGGGACCAATAACAGATATCACACACTATGGCCCAAGTTTACCAGAAATGAACATGAATGTCAAGGTCAAAACACACCTACACACACACACACACACATACACACACAAATACACTTAAACACATAGACACAGACATACAAACAGACACACACACCGACACACAAGCAAACACACACACACACAAATACACACAGACACACAGACACATGCAGACACACACAGACATACACACACAAACACACACAGACACTCACACCGACACACAGAAATATATACAAACACAGACACACACACACCATATAGACACACACACACCATATAAACACACACACGCACGCACGCACGCACGCACACACACACACACACACGTGCCAGACATATTAGCAATTGTAAAGCGCATTTGATGAACCTCACAAAGTCGATCAACGTATCTAATCTAATGACTTCAACAATGTCATTATCATACCACAAGGTATCAGTCAATAGTCAACTCCATGAAGCAGATCTCATATACGCTACACAAAACTTAACGAACGCACATTACTGCATCAGAAAAGATCACAGACCTGCGCACGTGAGAGCTGTAAGCCGAGCGTGTATAGAATTTCCTCGACGTCTTTATCGACGAGGTAACCCGCATGCGACTGATCGAAGTAGATGAAGGCCAACAGAAGATCCGGTTCAGCGGTGAAGAATCTCGCCCGGTCGTGCTTCGCTAAAGATCGTGTAGACTTTTTGTCTACAACGTCACACAAAGAGAATATCAAAAATCCGTTTGTTTAGTGGAACTCGTTACCTGATGACAATGCTTGTTCCAAAATGACCCAGTGGTTCAGGGACACAGCATTGTCTTCCATCTACTATGGACTGCTGGACACAGTTTAATTAGTATTAGTATTAATCAGTATTCTATCACATCAATGTCTAATGCACAAGGCATCAACTGATGGTGCACCACCAAAAACCAAGGAGAATGTGGCTGCCAGCTGTCCTTGTTCCTTATCCACAGGGCAGTGTCATCAAGGATCTCTTCAGGACAGCTTGTTTCATATAATCAATGTGATTCAGGTTCTGAAATTATCACAATTTCAAAAGAAGGTTCAAATGAATCTGCATCTTCAAAGGCTCAGTTAAATTGCTGAACATTAATAGTAAAAAAGCATTTTCTGGTGTAATTAAAAGCACTGTCTTCTTTTGTAACATCACATAACGACACGTAAAGTATCATTCAGCGCTTATAAACGAAACGAACCTTTCTCATCTTTGCCATCATCGTGATCATCATCACCCTGAAACAGAACAGAAATTATAAACAGCAAACTGGAACCAACTGTAGCGCATTGAGTTAGATTATCTCGCTCTTAGCAAATTGACATAACACTCCAGCACATTGCCATAAATTAACACAATGCAAAACTAATGCCTTCTGCGACACTTCTGCTCGGCCGTATCTTGATGATTAATTAGGTAATTAATTAATAATTAATTAATTAAATTAAGTCAATTAAAAAATTTCCAGACAGTCCAGATCCTTTTATCCTTTGGAGAATTTTTTAAATCCCAAGGGATCATTTCAAACCTGGAGAAAAATAGTAATTACTCTGTGGTAATAAGAAAAATAATTATATTTACATGTACTCTACTCTGATCCTCCTCAGGTTTCGTATCCGCTATCGTCAACTTGCTTTCCGCAGATACATCAGAGTGCTTTAGACTTTTCCCGGGCGAGGTTTTAGGCTCCGGCGTCATGGAAACAGGCTCTTCCGTCTCCATCTTTACCGCTTCTATGTCTGGCTTCTGATCCGGGTCGACACTCTCGGTGACTGTCTCTCCGCTCTCGTCGTCAGGGTCCTCGTGTTTGACGTCTTTTTTCTTTTCCTTCATCAAAACAAACATATTGTGAGGTTTCTGCCAGAAGCGTTAAAATGTTTCATAAATACAGCACAACACTGTCGAACTATATACCTGCTTGTAACCTAAAAGAAAATCTTAGTCTCTTACAACACCAGAGGGCACTAACATCTACTTCTAATCAGAATATCAAAGGCTGTAATTATAACACTTTCAGAACAACATTCATTCATTCATTCATATGGAGAATTTATATAGCGCCTCTTCAAGGCTATCTACTCAGAAGCACTCCCGACCCAACCCCGGCTGAAGAGTAGAGATTGACAGTCTACTGCAGAATCAATCAATCCGTTTATTAAGAAATGGCAACCAGAAACTGTTAAAGCAACTGACATACACAGTATAGATTACCTCGTTTCGTATCATAATAGGTAACCCCAAAGGGAGAGTCCCGCTACCCAGGGCACCCAATAACGATCACAGGTGGAATGGAAGAGTATTATGCCATATTAGTTTACAGCATAATCTTATCTAACAAACAACTTTAACTAATAGACAGTACAGAAACTAGATATAAAGTTTAAGAATTCCACATCACTGGGCCCTGACATAGAAAACCTTTTAGCTTTAATCCAACATAACATAAATAACATAACATAGACGTAACATAAAACTCATCAGTAGCGTAACATTTGCTAACTGAAAAATGTTCTGTTCTTTACGACATTTAACAATATCTATAGGCTAGCGCAGAGAGCATCTCCGATTTCCTTTTAACTAATCAGCTCTTTGAGCACAGCTATATAAACGACCATCTACAATTACATAAATGTAAATATAATCACAAGGGATTGTTTTTCCACGATATATATCTTCATTAAACAACTCCTGTTGTGGTCTGTCACAAATATCTCATTAAAACTGCTTACCTGAGTCGATTCATTATCATCCATCTTCTCTGTTTCTCGTTGCTCGTCTTTTTTCGAAGACGCTTGTGTCTTCTGCAAACTCCTTTTGCTATCGCATTTCTCGACATCGCTGCCCTCCCTCTTGACCTCATCAACGTCCCTTGTTTTGCTAGAGTCTTTCTTCTCGTCGTCCTTGCTCTTGGCCTTGTCCTTCTTGTCCTCTTCCTTTGGTTTGTCCTTCTTTTCGTCCTCTGCTGTTTCCGGAGACGACACGAGGAGTTTGTATATGCGAAAGCCAAAGTCTCTCATCAGCATTTCGTTAAACATCTCGGCAAACAAAGACACCTGGACACAATGCCACCATTGTACTTAATGCATAAGATCTGCACTGAGCAAATAATTAATATTCATGCAGAATAATTAATATTCATACTTAATGAATAATTACTATTTTCAAACTGAATAGAAATTTGTGATACTATCTAACCAGAATTCATACTGAATAATTTATTATCATTATTATTAATATAAAACAGACATTTGCAATGCACACAACTGAATTGGAGTCTCAAAGGTACATAAAAAATAAAATAATTGCCAATCATTATGAATAATCAATATTAAAACTGAATAATTACTACACACATATCAAATCAATATATGGTATGCATGCTGCTCAGCACTCCAGTTTACAGTTTGTCTGGAAGCAAGCTAACTCGTTAAATATTCCTAAAAGGTTACTACCTCAAATATTCCAAATTTTACCTTAAAATGCCAAATTTTAACTAAAATGTCAAATTTTTACTAAAATGTCAAATTTTTACCTTAAAATGCCAGATTTTCAATCTAAAATGCCAATTTTACCCCAAAATGCCAAACTTTACCTTAAAAACACTAGATTTTCAATCTAACATGCCCAATTTTACCCCAAAATGCCAAATTTTACCATAAAAACACTAGATTTTCAATCTAAAATGCCCAATGTTACTCCAAATTGCCATATTTTACCTTAAAACTGCCAGATTTTCAACCTAAAATGCCCAATTTTTACCTCAGAAAACGCCAAATGTTACCTCAAAGACGTGTTCCTTGTTGTCCTCTGGACGGTAGTCGAGAAGTAGACTCAGTGACATTACGGAACACTCAAACTTTCCTCCTTTCGCCGTTGTCGATGGACGGACGAGGATAGATGGTGTCTCAGGCAGGGTGTACTGGCGAATCAGATTCGCTCGTTCTTTCTCCTTTGCTCGCAGTTTCTCGTCTTCCTAATCAAATCAAACGACGGAACATAGAGAGCGCTTAAAGTTTGATGCAGTTTCTCTAACTCATAGGATCTCGACTTGGCTTCTCTGACGGACTGTGACTTTTACTCTAATTTGACTTGAAGAAGAAGAGAAGAAGAGCAGTCCCTGAAGCCAGCCCTAAGTCACCCATGAGTATGAAGTGCTAGCGACTTCATTTTCTTAGCCTTGGCGCATGAGGGCCAGTCCTCTCCCTCGCTGTCTCATCTTCCCACCGACAGTGTACAGTCAGTGTATGTATTAGAGATGAGTCGACTATGGGACGCTGGTGGAGCAAAAATCTTGAACCAAATTTCTGCCCTGGCAGGGATTTGAATCCCTGACCTCTCGATTGACAGTCCAGCATGCTAGCCACTACCCTATCAAGCAACCCTTTTCACTTGAAGCGACCAACAACTGATGCTTGTGCATATTATAACTGCGCTACAGAAGTCATTAGATTAGCTTAAGTTTAGATTAGATTAGATTAGATTAGATTAGATTAGATACACAACGGTATGTTCTGAAGTCGAATTAAAATAAAATATGTGGCATTTAAGTCTTTTCTCATTAGGTCAGGAGTGCCTTTGAGGAGATTTCCTAAAAACATTTGTCGAGAAGCTATAAAAGAGGCGCTATATAAATCAATCAATCAATCAAAATGTATACAACACCCCTTCAAGGCCTCTACCCAATCACATTACGACTGAGAAGTTCTTAAGAGGTGCTGCATAGATGTCCGGAAACAGGTATCTTTTGTAATACATTAGTCAGCGTTGTTAAAGTGTTAAAGATACAGAGTTTGCACTGAAAACGCAGCCCCGTGAGATCGATTCAAATCGATGTACCTCTAGTTTCTTGCTATCTTCCTCTTTTTCGTCGACATCCATCTTTCCTCCTTCATCGTCTTCTCGGTTTTCTTCCTGTAAACGATAAACAGCAATCGTTTGTTTATACCTTGCTTGTCTCAGTTGCTCTGCATTAGTCTAGCAGTGTGTGAGTCAGACTGTTAATTTCGATGTTCGTGATTCAAATCCACCCCTGAACACTAGGATAGATGCAAATTTCCAGTAAAACAAGATGATCTTCAGCAAGATCAGATACAAAGTAAGTAAATCACACGATAGTGTGTGTGCTAGTGAAAACTGACATATCAAATGCATGACGATTTGGGCACACTGTGCATTCCAGTGCATTGGATCACCTTTCTGGAAAAATCCTTCTGGAATGATCCTTCTGGAGCAATCTTCCACATACACTTTGTAGCACACAGTAGCCAAGGGGTTAGAGCGCCTCCACTGAGGCATGACCATGTAAGGACATTGAGCAAGTCCTTCGCTCACAATTGCTGAGCATCTACTGTTCCGTCGTATTGTCATGTGTGCACTTCAAAACCTTGGAAGGAGGGCAATATCGAATTCAGATGTAATGTATTGTGACATTTACTACTAAAAACAATTATTGAAATGACTGACACCTGTTTCAGAACTGTAAGGAAGTGATTTTTCTCTGCCTGAAACACGTTGAAAAACCGTCTCAGCTAATGTCGCATCTTTTAGGAACTGTTAGACAACCTCGTTCAGCGCCTCTCTGAGATTTAATAAAAACACTCATAAACTGCAGACACGCACATACACCACCTAGGACCATCTCGAAGACTACACCGCCAAAATTACCTCTTCTGCACATCTGTTCTCCGTCTCCTCTGCCTCCTTTTCTTCCTCGCTTCGAAGAGCTTTTGTGAGGCGAGCGATGAGCTGAGACTTGAGTCCTTTCGAGCTCAGACCGCGACATTCCAGTTCCTGGCGCAAATCGTTCAACTGAAAACAAAACCAATCTATCAAGTAATCGTGCATGAATTCAGATTTCACACACTATGTTACGTCTACAACAGCAACCCGTAAAATAACACATTGAAATTTTGTGTTATTAATCTGTGCAATTAATTCATGTAATTACTGTGCGTAATTACTAACTTCTTTTAAAA
The DNA here is from genome assembly GCA_963556255.1 of Allolobophora icterica. NCBI lineage: Eukaryota > Metazoa > Annelida > Clitellata > Crassiclitellata > Lumbricidae > Allolobophora > Allolobophora icterica. The sequence continues at coordinate 45,108,569 of OY744614.1, read as the reverse complement.
TGTTTTGTTAATTGCAAATACAAACGAAAAGTCAGTAAATCTGAATTTTAATAGTAATGGAACATTTATACAGCACCACTCAAAGAAGCAAAACATATCAGCCAATACTATGTTAATTGTCATTTAGAATTTGACTATTACAGCAGTTAGCAATGCACAACAAACTAGTCGAGTTACCAGTTATTAGCTGACCTTCATTGTTTTTGGATCTAATTCCGAGTGGTGGGTCGGGTCTTTCTTATCTTCAGCCACTTCTTTTTCCACTTCCACTTCTTCCTCCTGAGACACAACACAAAATAGATCTATTTCCTCTGTGTACACTCCCATCCCATCCCATTAAAAGAATGAATTTCCAAACCATCGACCAACCAGGTCAGTTGGTGCAAGGACAAACTAATCCTCACTCCAAGCTCATCATCATCATAATCATCCATCCATCCATTCTTTACCCATCCATTCACCATGCACTCATTATCCATCCACCACCCATCCACCCATCCATTCTTCCATTGATCATCACCATCACTACCACCATCATCCATCCATTCAACCATAAGCCAGGTACCGTTTTTCTATTCATCCATCCATCCACTGACCACCACCACCCTCACCACCACTCTACCACTACCACCCCACCACATCCCACCTATCAACCACCACAATCATCAATTTCTCATCACCTGCAGAAACTGATATGGCATTATTGGATCCCATTAAAAATCCAGGTAGTCAGCAAGCTTGACATCATTTGCAAACTGAGATAACATTAGTCATCATCATAGCCATCACAGTGCACCATCATCAGTGCTATAGCCATCACAGAGGCACTACCACCAGTGCTATAGCCATTACAATGGCACGATCATCAGCATCTTAGCCATCACAGAGGCACCATCATTAGCACCAAAGTCATCACAGAGGCACCATTATCAGCATCATAGCACCGTCATCAGTACCATATATAACCATCATCAGTGCCATAGCCATCACAGGGGCACCATTATCACCATCATAGCCATCACAGAGGCACCATCATTAGCACTACAGCCATCACAGAGACACCATCAATAGCATCATAGCCATCACAGAGGCACCATCATCAGTGCCATAGCCATCATGGTGGCACCGCCATCAATCTCACAAGGTACCATCATTAGTGCCATAGCCATCAGAGAGGCACCATCATAAGCGCTGTAGCCATCACAACTTCAGGCATGCAACCCGATAAAACCTAAAGCCTTCAAAATAACAATACACCCATAATTATCACTACTCCCATTAGTTCACATTACCATTTAACAATCACCACCATCATTGTCACTGCCATTGTGATCATCACAATTGTTATCGTCATCACCTTTTTTTACTGTCTCGTAAAAGACCGCCTCTATTCAAATTATTAGCCATAGTTATCTTAATTAGAATTCAAATAAAACAAAGTTTTGTTGAATTGATGCTTCTTTTGACTTCAACTAAACTTGAATTGAATTTGAATTCAAATTCATTCTCATCAATTTTGCTTTTAAAAAAGCTTATATAAGAAAAATGTGTCAGTGTTATTCTTAAAAACCCTACGCATCTGGTCAGAAAGATGCTACACTCCTTAATAACCAGAACTACAGTGAAACATCATTATAACTTTGAACTTGTTATATCCAACTATACACGATAATTGTGTAGCTTTGACGAGGTTTCAGTGTACAAAGGTCTCTGACCTTTAGTTTTCAGGTCAAAGCTAAACAGGTCAGAAACTGAAATAAACTTAATTTTAAAAAATATTCAAGTTCTGATTATAACCACATATGAATGCTCTCACGAAAAACTTTCACCAGGTCTTTACTCAGCTAATTGAAGTCCTAGGTAATCATAATCGTAAACCCCACATTTCTAAAGCGATCCTCTAATGCAAAGTGCAGGGCACCAGCTTATTCACGAGCGCTGTGTCATATCAGAGCAACCGCAAAGACATGAGAGAGGAGGTAGAGGAGTTGCTAAGACGGGTTTCAATGTGAACGAGACGACAATGTAGGTAATGTGAAAAATGTCTTAGGCTTCAACGTTAACCCATCAACAATTTTTATCAGAAGCTAGGGTACATTCTCTGCTATTTCTACAGGTCACAACAACTTCTGCCTTAAATTTTCAAAGTTCAGCATAAAAAATGATACACTGCATATCAAGGTAAATCATCCACCAAATTTCTTTTTTTTAAATTTGCCAAAAAATTCAGTTTTTATTCATGGCAAAATGACATACTTCTATATAATAGACGGCCTTTGCTAGCAAGGTCCACTCTTTTGTTCAAGTTTTCACCTTAGAAAGGTGTCATATCAATCGATTTAATTAGAAAATATTGGCACATGAGAACAATGCAAAGTAACCTGGCAATTCTAATACCAACTAAATAGCCGTTTTGCAACATGTCCTAGTAATGAAAATTCTGATACACTGGTCAGAATGTGGACTCCAAATTTAATTCAGCTCTAGAACAAACCTTGCTAAAAATCCAACCCGTTTATAGCACAGTAATTAACATGGCTCCAGCTGTGCTCTAAGGATTCAACATGCAAAAATATCAGAATTTAGCCATGTCATTACATTTTTGCGGACATGCTTTTTTACAGGAACAGCAAGATATGAGTGCCATCTAGTGCGCAAGCTGCGATAAAAATGGAAGGTTTTTATGTATTATGGGCATTTTCAAAAATTTTTATTTTTGTGCATTAGTCGATTCAACAAAATTGAGCAGCCAGAGTTTTGGAGGAAAACCATACTAAATAGGACCAACTGAGCAGACTGGCTTTCTCCATCTGGAAAAAAATTCAAACAGGTACAACGGACAACAACGATAACGATCAACAGGTAACAACCTCACAGCACACGAGTACAACGAAATAAACAACAGCAAACAGTATGAGCTACAGGCCCAGTATCACTGCAACAATAGACAACAATGAACAACCAGACATCTGAGTGGCAAAGAGATGCAACGCTGCAATTACAACTCAGATCTACAACATTTTCTACTGGACAGTGACTCGAGAAATAAGAACAGTACTAAAATATGCAAGAATAACAACAATCAACACAAAATTTACGCATAACAGACAAGATGTGTAACCAGAGTTTAAACCTGGACCCAGGAGCAACAAATAACCGCTGTAACATCAAACTACAACACCTGTACAACAAACGCATGGCAACACCAACAAAACCCAACAACCAAAACAAGGTGAGAAATGCACACACAACAACTGCCATGACAACAAACAATAACCTACGTACAACAAACACATTGCAACCAGAACAACACAACAACCAAAACGAGACAAGACAAGTACAAGTAACCGGGACAACAAAAAAACGTATAACATAACAACACTCGTACAAAAAACACAACAAGACAACGGAAACGAGACAAAGACTTTTTTAAACATATCAAAAACGAACAATAGCATCCAACACGGACAAAACAACTGCAGACAATTCTAAAGAACGGCATTACGAAGAAAGTGCTCTCTGCCTTAGTCTTGAACTCCTCGGTCGACAGCTTAGAATCCAGCTGCGTTTTGTATTCGGCCGACAGCGTCTGCCACTCGAGACTCGTGGGACGGCAAGTCCAAACATCTGGCAAGAAAATGACGACAGTTTCAACATGAGCGGGCACAGTGCGGCCCTTACGAACTTCCTCTGGCCGGTAATAACGGATCTCCGTGAAGCGAAACCTGCATTGAAACGGGTAGGCAAGCAGTCGAATTAGGGCACAGTCAGACGGCCATCAACAGCAAAAAACAGTCAACAACTGCAAGATTCTCAGGTCAATGAAGAAACTTTTCTCCTGCTGTTCTTATCTAATTCTTCTGTAGTAACACTTGGATTGAAACCACGTTCGAACTTAACCAATTCACATCCGCTAAAGGAACACCTTAGCAGGCATCTTTAGGCTTTCTCTGTAGCGACGTTAAGACTTGCAGATTAGTTTGAAGTTACTAACAATGTCTGCCAATGAAAGTACTCTGCAGTTACTTCTAGCTCATTTCTCATTAATCCCAAGATTCTCGGAATATTATCACTTCCAAAAGAATCTTCAGAAGCCCTCTACGAATCTTTTGCTCGAATTCTCTTATAATAATCAATAATTTCCATGGAAATCATACCAATCCCCATAAGATTTGTGCAATTCAGTAGCATAAATTAGATTGTAACACAGTTTGTTTTCAACCAGTAACAACAAGCTGCATTACTGAGTAATAATTTAGTTAAATTATATCAGGCTGCCCTGAAATCTTTACTCGCTGGGAGAAAACTTAAACAAGCACGAGATATTCCTCAACTCAAACTCAAAGTTTTTGCAAAACTTTAGATAACTGAGAATCCTGCATTTCTTGAACCAACAGAACAACATCAACAAGAGACAAAAACATCAAAACAACATCTTATGCTATCTTTCTAACACCTTAAGAAAACACGAAAACAGTCGCACGAAATACATCCATAAATCACATGTTAACATCTTTACTCCAGTTTCACGGTCACCTCTACACGTTGCACCTAATGATGTCTCCAATAAACTGATCAGAAATCTGAAAAAAGAAACTCGAAGAGCACCAACTGTTTTAAAACAGCTCACACAAAACGACACACACAACCAATGCACAAAAACCGAGAAAAGTCCGCAATTACAAATTAAACAAGAATTATAGAACATCCACAGTACAATGACTGCTGAGCACAGGTTGAGTGGTGCCATAGCAAGTACTGTGTGATGATGATGATGATGATGATGATGATGACGATGATGATGATGATGACGATGATGATGATGATGATGATGATGATGATGATGATGATGATGATGATGATGATCAAACACACACACGCAGTGCATTTACAAACAGACGATACGCTGAAAAGGGGCTATATAAATGTTTGTCTACATTGCACTGACCTACAATTTGTCTAAAGCATAACTCTCTCGTCGCTTCGTATGAAACACATTCGATGGTAGAGCACAGTCTCGGTCGTTTAGCCTTGCACAGGCAAGAACACTTTCCAAAGGCAATTCTAACTTACTGGGGCAATCATCCAATCTCGTAATCTAATCTAATCTAATCTAATCTAATGACTTCTATAGCACCATTCTGAAATTGCCCAAAACATCAACTGATGTTTCAAGTGAAACTGTAAGTACAAATCCTAATCCATCAGAGAACTGTGATAAGTCAGAGAATCCAGAAGTATGGTTAAGCAATTTAAAGAGATGAGTAACTCAATGGGGCAATCATAATAATAATAGTTTATGGTCGCTATTGAGCAGGGTTACTGTGGTCATCGTTACATTGTTATGGAACATCGTTACAGCTACTGTGCATACCAAATTCTAAGGCAAGTCCGGTCAAAAAGCCACGGGAGAAATCCACGAAGAAAACAGAACAGCGTAAAACTCTCTCAGGCAATAATAACACACTGGGGCAATGCTATCTTAACCCTTTAACTATGAGAGGGATTAGTTTTCCATACATTTTAGTGCACGCTCGTCGTTAAAGTGTTAAAGAGACGGTTCTCACTCATGTTACACAGGCCTCAATCAACCATTTTACGTCGAGCTGCATTGGTTTCCCCGTCACTTGTAGTACACTCTTGTCGTTAAAGTGTTAGAAACTGCGAAACTGGTTTCAACTTGCATTAGACCAACTTATTAAGTTTGCCACAACACCTCTTACTCTGCATCAATAATACACAAAAATCAGAACAATTTTTCACTGAAAATTTAACTTACCGGTAATTAAATCTTATGAGGCTAAAAAACTGTATATATAAATACAATTAAAATTAAGTGATAAATAATTAATAGTATCAAGTAATGCAGTAGAAGTTTTATTTCTTGAAAATCAGACCCAAAACTAATAAATCTGTCATCTTTAATAAAATTGATTAATTCAATGATTTAAATCGAAAACAAAGAACTAAACCCACCACTGTGTGCAATGGCTGAGATCGATGCCCGTCAGAACTTTTGTGGTTCGAATGGCCGTGTTGATCAGACATCGCTGGTCGCCCTCAGGGTTCGGGCCATCCAGGGAGGGCGACCAAGGCCCCCCAATCGCCATCGGCTCACTCTTCCCCTTCAGTCCGACGAGGAACTGAATCAGTCGAGTGGGGTGCTGAAACGACTCGCGAACCTCCGAAGGGTCTTCGGCAAGGGCACAGGACTTGTGGAAGATGTCGTCCAGCGTTGGGCAGCTCAGCAACATCACCTACGTTACACACAAAGCAGAAATGTAAGGTAATGTAAATGGTAATTTATATAGCACCACTTAAACGTACTAACCCATTACTTAATCATCTAATCTTTGATTAATTAGCAATTTATTTTTGCAAATGATGCGACATTTTCAGTCATGTGCAGAGACAATTTCTTTGGCCTTGGCTCAATGACGGTGCTGCATAAATTCATATTACAATCTGGTTCAATACGTTAATTAATCATGAAACATTCGTTATAGTTCATTGACAATAGTCCACAGAGTTGTACAATGACAACACATGACATGACAACATCTGGCAACAACAGTCCACTGTTGAACAACACGCTACCCAACAACACTACACAACAGTTCACAAATTGTACAACGTATTACCCAACAACTGACAACAACAAAAAACTCCATAGAATTTTTACTGCATACCAGTCAATGTCTCACACGTTACCTGTTGTTCCTCTGTGCAAAGACATCCCACAGTAACACAGTTACCTTAGCACTGAATCTGTAATCGGCATCTGAAGGCTCTGCCACAGGCTCGGGCTTGATCAGAGGTTCGATGGTCTTCTGCATGACATGAAAGTCACAGCTGTGGCCAAGAACGAACGGTCGATGTGCAGGAAAGACTTCAACCCAGAGGAAAGCCGAGCTGAAGAAGTCGCTTGGTATGTACATGTTGCTGTAGCGTGACCGAAGCATCATAAGGTTGGCCTCCTTCCTTTAAAATAACCGTAATAAAAGAAATACAGAAAAGAAGGATGGACTGTAACGTTACCTGAATTTGGCACTGAAATTCAAATCTAACTCAGCTTTGTGAGAAAGACACTGTGCAATGTACAAACATGTCATGTTCTGTGGCTGAACTGAATCTGACAATTAAAAGAATGGTATAACGAGAAGCTAACAAAAGCTTAAAGGAAGAACAACAGCCCCTAAACCCAGCCGGAGAGGCAGTCATGGATATAAGAGTTAGCTACTTCATTTTCCCTAGCCTCGGTTGATTAGGGTGGATGGCCAGTCCTCACTCTCACTGTCTGATCTCCCACAGTGTACGAACAGTGTACTCATTATAACTGAATTGGCTAGTGGGCACAACTGATACAGAAATAAATGTCTGCCCTGGTGGGGATTTGAATCCCCACCTTCTCGGTTGATAGAGCAGCATGCTAACCATTAGAAAATCGTGCAGCTCTCAACAGTTTTAAAAAGCAACAACTCACAGGTCCAGAGAGATCTTAGGAATCTGAACGGTATAACGAGACACCGGTCGAGCCGCCCGTCTCTGTCGCACGGGACTCTTTGTCCTTGAGGACGGTGATCGAGGTGACCGTGACTTTCGAGGTGACCTTGACCCTCTTCGGGGTGACCTTGACCGTTTTCGCGGAGAACGGCGCTCCCGTCTCTCACGGGAGGCAGCTCTCTCCCGCAGTCGGTCGCTTCTGTCACGAAATCCTGACGATTCCGACCTACGTGAGCCCTGACCCAGATTCAGGCAACGACCTGTTTGAAAATATACGAAATCTTAGCTCAATTTTTAAATATTTGTTTATACACAAGTAACAAGCAACAGAATCATTGTAATTATAATTCCTATTGTAATTAGTAACTTATATTGCACCAGGTGTCTAATGCACAAGGCATCAACTGATGGCACACCAGAACCAAGTCAGGTCAATATAGCCACAATCAGGTCAATATAGCCATAATCAGGTCAATATAGCCGTAATCAGGTCAAAATAGGGCAGGTGCTCATCTCTTAGGACCTTACCCAACAACATCTGAATCCTTCGATCCACGACATGGAGCCAGTGCACCAGAGGACTTGCCATTTACCTCTCAGCTGATGACGAGTATACAAGACATCCTGCCCTGTCCACAACATTAGATTATATCACATATAAATTTATCAGTGCAATACAAAGAAAGGACAGCAATCAACAAGTAAGCAGGTAGCCTTTATTAATACAAGACAAACGCTCATATTTTACAAAATAGACAGTTGTTCTAAAGAGATACCGTTACTCGATCCGGAAGCGCCCGGAAAAATGGCCTAGCAGCTATTATACAACGTGTCATACGCCAAACCTTGAACCGGCTGAGTTTGCTTCGACATAAGTGGCGGAGGTGGCTGTGCGAGGTTGGGAATGGTAGACGAGCCGATTGCGCCCGACTTGAAGTGAAACGCCGTGTTGGCCTGGGACGCCGGTGTGACGGTGTGAAATGACGATTGCGCCACCATTGCCTGGTATGCCTGGCTCGTCTGCGGGGAATTTATTGCCTGCGAGATCAAGAGAGTTTATCAATTGTTACATAATGCATGCACGCAGATATCTGAATATTTACAAATATTGCCTTTTAAATATGTACCTGCACACATTAAAGGTATATGTATGTATGCGTCTGTCTGTCTGTCTGTCATTTCAGGTCAAGTCTGTCTGTCTGTCTACCTGTCTGTCTGTCTGCCTGCCTGTTTGTCTGACACTTATTATGCCTTAATATCATCAATAGCCAAGGCAGCAACTCAGAGTAAGCTTAGGTTTCATTCCACATCAACTTAACCAGTTTTGAAAATGTCCCCACCTCATCCACTGTCTCAGACTTCGATAACTGCTGGCCTTCATGCACTGTACAATAATACACATCGTGAACTTCTGCTTACGTGTAATACCTAGTAGTTTCTGAGATATGAGGTTTACAACACAACTGGGTTAGCCTCAGTGGTTTAGTTGTCAGGATTTGGGGTTCAGCCCCCTAGCGCTCTTCTTCTAACCCCCTCAGCTGAGTAACTGAAAGACGTTCGGGGTCATGAAACTAAAATATCTTATGAGTCGTCAGTTGTTTCAAGTTGTTTCACTTTACATATTGACCTGCATTGTGTACTTTGGTAATCTGTCAAATTATCCGACCCCCAGCTCTTTTGACAAGCAAAAAACTGGATAGCCTGATTTTCAGTGCCATGGTAAATTTTATATTCTTTCTTATGTTTTCCAGACCCTGAATTTCAGTAGCAACTCCAAATAAAACCACGAGACTTTCCATAGAGCTTCCATTTGTGATCTGGTTTAAGAAAATGTAAACTACTTAGCTCTGTCTTTACATATTTTAAAATGTATGCGTTCAAATAGATAAAGCGATAAAACTGGTGTTATTTGCTGACCTGAACATTTGTAGGCAGAACCTGGATTCGAGTAGCGTTCCACTTGAATGGCATGTTGGCGTTGTATGTTGCCTCAACCAGAACGCGATCGCCAAGCTTCGGCTGCTGTCCCTTGACGCAGCTACAAGCAGATGCAAGCAGTGACATGTAACAAAACCATTCGTCTCAACTCTACAATGAAACCTAAATTAATTGTTAGATAAGCTTAGATACATAATATTTATTTATTCATTTATACATATATATATATATATATATATATATATATATATATATATATATATATATATATATATATATGTAAGTGTGTGCACACTGTGTGTTTATATATATATATATATATATATATATATATATATATATATATATATATATATGTGCTACAGGGCTTTTTCATGGAATGTGTGTACATATATTTGCATGTATGCTAGTGGATGTATGTCCTTATTTGCATGTGTATATATATGCATATATACACATGTCAACACATACCCAAATATATATATATATAAATTGTTACATATATATATATACATGCAAGCACACACATATTGCTACATATAGAAATATATATATAATATATATACAGACACATGCAAACACGTACATACATCCATTTGCATACATACAAATATATATACACACATTCCATGCAAAATCACGATAGCACATCAGGCACATGATCAAACGGGATAAACCTCGTCTGAAAGAAGACATCCTCGTCAACAAAGCCAAAGTTTTCATGTAGCTTTGTGACCGCTCCGGTGAAAACACGCTGCTTCTGCTGTATGGCTGATGCTGCGGGTCGAGGCGCTGGATAACTAACGGTTGCCACGTGCGACGATGCTAAAGACGTTGGCAGGGCAATGCCAGGCTGCACAACAAACAGAAGAATCAATCAATCAATCAATCAAACAATCAATCAATCAATCAATTTTCGATTATTACAAATACAAGCTGTCAGAATGCAACTTCAATACACTACATAATTACAGCACGAGGTGTAAAGGATAAGGCAAGTGATATAAGTAATCAATATATATTTTTACATAAAACTCTAGGTATAAAGTTACAGTCGTTCTTGCAAGGGAGTGTCATGAGGACGCTGAAATCATCAGCAACTTGAATCATCAACATTCTGTCAGTGAAACCACCTTGTCTGGAGCGTTGCAACTTCAATTATTATTAATTAGTAACTTCTATTGCGCCGGTGTCTAATGCACAAGGCATCAACCGATGGCGCACCAAAACCAAGCCGTAATCAGATCAATATCCAGATGATCAGTCCGCTAAAACAGAGAGACAGCCTATGGTTGACGAGCAATCTGAAAAAGGTACTGACTTTTTGCAACCTGTTCTAGTCTGAAGCACATCTCCAAGTCTCTCCTGAAGTGGTGCTATATAAATTTGCAATCACAGTGTGTAGCGTAGACTGAAATTCGGTAGGCAGAGAGATCTGCCTCCAACATCAGGCCAGCTTTACAAGAGATAGTGTACAATCTGTACATGGTCAGTGTACTCATTATCGCTGACTTAGCTAGGGGCACAGGTTGAGCAGAATACTGAACCAAATTGCTGCCCTGGCGAGGATTTGTACCCTGACCTTTCGAATGACAGTCCAGCATGCTAACTATCGCGCATCCCTCATGGCCCTTAATAATTACGTAAATATTCCAACACCACAAGAAGAAATCAAAATGTTAATTAACAATGTCGTGGTCTACGCGGGTGCATGCATCAAGGGAAGAAAACCGACGCGTCAACGGGCTTGTTTACAACGCACGGAAAATTCTGCAGCAAGCTGTCAACATTAATTCGGTGCATGCAACAAGGATATACGTGTTCAGTAGGACTTTCCAGGGAAAAGTACAGTGACGTCACAGAACGTTCTGGAATCCGGGAGAACTCTATATAAGATAGACCTGCTGTACATTAAGGGCCTTTTGACGAAGATTTGTAAACGTTGAAACATTGATCGTATAACGTTCAATCGAGACCAGCCAACCTGTGTGCTGTCTACGATTGTGATATTTGATAGACGAGTTGACTTACTTTACACTTAATCGACTTTATTTTTAATTAAAGATCTTTTAATAGTTCCTTCGTTGGTTCGTCGTTGCGATCGAAGGAGTCGACCGCGACATTATTGGTGTCAGAAGTGGGATCATCGGTGTTGGATCCGGTGAAGAAGACGCGAGCCGGCGGAGGAAGGAGTCAACCCGGAGGATCAAGAGACGGTCTGTTCCAGACAGCGAGCGGATCGAGACGCCTTTCTACCGTGGGAGACGGGTGAATCGGCATACGACAGTCGGACGGACGAAGTGCGTCGTTCGGCTGAGACAGCAGAAGACAGCAGTCAACATACGGGTAAGATCCTAGGTGTTGTCGTGGCTGAGAAGGAGAAAAGAGAGTGGAGTTGCAGCCGAGTGGGAGGCAGCCATTGTTTCTCTTTCAATATCTGCTGATTATTTCTTTGAAATTTGATCCATTGTTGTGATCGAGGCCAGACTTGCGTGAGCTTGTATAGTTTTTGCGTACTTGGCGAGTGTACTTCTTTGGATACTGAATAGTTGCACTTTGGGTTGTGGAATTTTCCTTTTGTGTGGCGGGTTTGCCGCGTGGTGTCTGTTTTTTGTTGTTGATTGTTGTTGACTGACTGTTTCTAAAAATGGAAGCGTTGACAACAGAGATGCAAGCGAATATTCGCAAAATGTCGTCTGAGCGCCTTAGGGTGTATCTTATGAAGGCAGGAAGGGACGAAGATGATGTTATGTCATGGGATCGAAATCAATTAATGGAAGAATGGGCCATGGAGATTGGAAAAGAGGAAGAGGAATTTAAGGGTAGTCCAATATCTCCAACAGGAGTGGATTACGAGCTGCAGAAGCGCCGTCTGGAGTTCGAAATCCGTAAATATGAAGAACAAAAGAAAGAACAAAGGGAGAAGGAAGAAAGAGAAAGGGAGGAACGGAAGGAGAAGGAAGAAAGAGAAAGGGAGGAACGGAAGGAGAAGGAAGAAAGAGAAAGGGAGGAACGGAAGGAGAAGGAAGAAAGGGAGGAAAAGAGGAGAGAGGAAGAAAAGAAGGAACGGAAAGAGAAAGAAGAAAGAGAAAAGAAGGAACGGAAAGAGAAAGAAGAAAGGGAGAGGAAGGAAAAGCAGGAAGAACGAAATGTTAGAGATTCTTTAGCAAGTCGTACTAAGCGTTATAGTGATGCCCTCAAGAATATTCTTTGGAAATTTCCTTCCGACCCTATAGAAATTCCAGGTTTCTTTGATCACTTGGATGGTTTGTTTAATGTGTATGAGGTGGATGAAGATGTTAGAGCAAAATTATTGCTAGCCATTTTAAGTGAAAGAGCTAAGGCATTAACCATGCGCCTTACTGAGGCACAGCTCCATGACTACAAATTCCTGAAGGAGTTTTTGCTAAGGGAGTTTAAGATAAGCCCTTCAAATCTTAGAGCCCGATTTTGGTCGTTGCACAAAGCATCGGACGAATCATTTACGATCTATTCATCCAAATTGCGTGTGGCTCTTATGTATTATTTGAAAAGTAGAAAGATAACTGATGAGTTTGATAAACTTGTAAGTTTATTGGTTGCGGATCGGCTTAAGGAGTCCTTGTCGAAGGCTTGTTTAGATTATATCTTGGCCCAAGAAAAAGAGGAGTGGTTGAGCTGTGAAGACATAGCTAATGCGGCTGACATTTATGTAGCGTCGCATGATGGTGGGAATGACTTAGTATGCCGTAGTCATCCGACACCGAAGTATAACAATTGGATGAGAGGTCAACCACATGTTCAAGTCAATAACCAGACAGCTCAACCCAAGTCTCCCAAACCGGAAATAAGGGGTGAAGCCAAGATAGGTGCGAGGGTGTCTCAGGAGGAGGCCAAGGTAAAGGGTCTCTGTTTCCTATGTCATCAGAAGGGTCATATGGCAAGGGAGTGCCAGACCAAACCAAGTTCTAAAAAGGTGAGTACTTGTATATTTGGGAACCCAACTGAAGAAGTGATCGACTTAGTTGTTGAGAAGGTCAACGTGTTGCATGAGATACCTGAACAGGTAAAGCAAGGGAATTTATTGGATAATTCTAAACCAATAGGGTTGGAAACTGCTGTAAGGGTATACGAGAATAGTATTGATGGATTACACGAGAGGTCGTATATCAATGTACAGATTGAAGATCTCCCTTCTCAGCCAGCATTATCTGATTCAGGAGCAGAAATTTGTTGTATTGATAAGAAATTAATTGAGTCACTAAACTTACCCGTGATTAAACGGATTAATATAATTGGTTTTCAGGGAGAAGGATGTAAGGCAGATGTAGTATACCTACAAATGAAATTAGCTAATTCAATGGAAGGAACGACAAACATTGCGCCATCTTTGTGCGTCATGTTCGCTGCAGTCCCTGAACTAAATGAACGGGTTATTTTGACACCCCATGTTGTGGACCTATTAAGGGATAGTTCGCAATATGTAGTGATGGTAGCTGGCGTAGATCGATGTGTTCAAATAAATAAAGGGGCAGAAGAAGATAACTTAGAAGTTAATATCGAGAAAAGTAACAGCAACGAATCCTTGCCGTCAGAAGTGAATGAATATTCTCAGGAGCAACTAGTTGATGATTCAGATAATTTTCTTGATGTTGAGTCAACAGAGTTCAAGTCTGATGAGGGAGTAGCGAATAATGATACTTTATTGCGTGAGCAACAGAATTGTCACAATCTTATATCTTGCTGGCAACAAGCGAGACAGAATAAAAATAATTTCTTTATAGATAATAACCTCCTGTACCACAAAGGGGAAATTATGGGACATAAGGTTAATCAATTATGTTTACCGGAAGATAGAATCGAGGTTGTCTTGCGAGTAGCACACGATGCCCCATGTGCTGGGCACATGGCTTTTAAGGCAACGAGAGCCAGGATCAAATTAAACTTTTGGTTTCCAAGAATGGATGAGAGGATTCGCGAATATTGTGCGTCTTGTCAAATTTGTCAACTAAGAACTCCAGTTAAAGTGGCAGATCGAGTCCCGATCACTCCTATTCCGAGGGCGGATGAACTCTGTTTTAACCATCTAAATATGGATTGTATTGGCCCTATGGTAGTGACTGGAGAATCCAACAAATCGAAACCCCAGTACAATTATGCTTTGGTTCTGGTGGACAAATTTTCTCGTTGGCCGATGGCGTATCCTCTTAGATCGCTGAATGCAAAGGGAGTTTGTGAAGCTCTGTTGCAAGTTTTTACAACTTTTTCTATTCCAAGGATCATCAGTTCTGATTGTGGTACCAACTTTACCAGTCGTTTGACGAAAGAATTCTTGCGGCGAATGGGTTGTAGTCCCAGATTTAATACCCCTGGACATCCTGAGGCAGCTGGATTGGTTGAAAGATGCAACCAAAGCTTGAAAACCATGATCTTTAAGCTTGCTCAATCTGATCCTCGTGGATGGCACCAATTGTTACCGTTTGTTCTGTGGAGCCTTAGAGAAAAACCTTCAGGCACGACTCATATTTCGCCATTCACTATGGTTTATGGAACTCTTCCTTGGGGTCCACTTAGTGTGTTGAAGGAATCGTGGGCTGGCGAACGAAAAGTACCTCTTAACTTAGGTAAATCACCCGAAGAGTATCTCCAATCACTGAAGGAAAACCTCGAATTCGCGAAAGTTTATGCAGATTACTATAGTGATATAGAAACCAAGCGGTATGCAGATTATTATAACTTGCGTAGTACTGACAGAAAATACGAAGTTGGAGATAAAGTAGCAGTATTAGCACCAGATTTTGGTAGTTCTAAATTTTATAGTCGATGGCAAGGACCTGCTACCGTAGTCAAGGTTAAATCCCCATATTCTTATATAGTAGAAATAGAGGGAAAACAAAGACATTTACACGCAAATAAGATCAAGCGATACCATGAACGACTCGAACAAGCGATGATCAATAGCTGTTCAGTAATTGTTGATCAAGATGAAGAATTTGGTATAGTAGAGGTTGTAGATCAGGAAGAACGTGAACAAATAAGCCCGAGTAAGCGAATTGATCCTCTGATTATAGCGCATCTTTCGCAAGAGGAACAGAAGCAACTTTTTGAAGTTTTGGATCGGCACACGGCAGTATTTGTGGATAAGCCTGGGTATTGTCCAGTATTAGAACATGAAATTAAGATAACTCATGATTTCACTCCTAAGCGTTTAAGGGCATATAAAGTACCTGAGCTACTTAAACCTGAAGTACAACGCCAGATAGAAGAAATGTTGGCATTAGACATCATTCGACCATCGAAAAGTGAAATGGCCAGTCCGGTAGTTTGCGTTTTAAAGGGACCCAAAGGTCAAAATGGCGTTCGATTGGCAATTGATTATCGCCATGTTAACAAATATTCTCTAGGTGATTGTTACCCGACCCCAGACATTGCTGACATATTACAAAAGGTGGGACGGGCAAAGTTTATTAGTGTTTTCGACGCGAAATCGGGGTATTGGCAAATTCCAGTTCGGAAAGAACATCGATGGCTTACGGCATTCGTATGTGATGCAGGACTTTTTGAGTTCACAGGGATGCCGTTTGGACTCAAGTCCGCTAGCAATACCTTTATTCGTGCTATGACCCAAGTTTTACATCCAGTGCGAAGTTTTACCGAACCATTCGTCGATGATATGGCAGTGGTTTCAATGAATTGGAATGACCATTTAGAACATCTAGAGAAATTCTTGCAAACTATTGAGGAAGCAGGACTCACTTTGAATTTAAGAAAATGTAATTTTGCACAAAACAAAATAAAGTTTGTTGGCCATATAGTAGGGTCAGGTTGTATTGAACCTGATCCAGGTAAGATCGCTACGATCAATGATATCCATCCTCCAACAACAAAGAAAGACGTTAGAAAGGTTATGGGTTTTTTCAGTTACTTTCGAAATTTTATACCTGCTTTAGCTGAAAAAGCACGGGTAATAACTGATTTGACACGAGATAACATACCTACGAAGGTGCCTTGGGAGCAAAAGCATCAAGAAGCACTAGATAAGTTAAAGGATGATCTCAGTAAAGCTACACAGTTGCATACCATTGATTTCACTAAGGAATTTGGTTTAAGTGTTGACGCAAGTGCCACCGCGGTCGGGTGTTGCTTGTTTCAGTGGACCGAAGAAGGTCAAGAAAAACCAATTGCTTTTGCTAGCCTTAAACTTACAGATACACAGATGCATTGGTCTACAATTGAGAGAGAGGCTTTCGCAGTAATTTGGGCACTTAAACGATTCAAGTCATGGATATTCTTATCAAAGATAATCATTTATTCAGATCATAATCCTTTGTCTTATCTCACAGATGCAAGCCCTAAGAGTGCGAAACTGACTCGTTGGGCGTTAGCATTGCAAGAGTTTAACGTGGACTTTCGATGTCGTCCTGGACGTCAGAACACGGTGGCTGATTTCCTCTCTCGGTTGTGACTCGGATGGTGAAAGGGGGAAATGGCCCGGCACACAAGGATCGAGCCCGCAAGTTGTGTGGATGGGTTGACTGACTGGTGTGTTTTGTTTTGGTTGTGTGTGCTGTGTCGAGATGGAGTCTGGAGGCCCGGCTTGATCGTGATGACCCGTTCGGGATGGTGCTGAAGACGTGTCATCATCTGAGGGCGGAGGGAATGTCGTGGTCTACGCGGGTGCATGCATCAAGGGAAGAAAACCGACGCGTCAACGGGCTTGTTTACAACGCACGGAAAATTCTGCAGCAAGCTGTCAACATTAATTCGGTGCATGCAACAAGGATATACGTGTTCAGTAGGACTTTCCAGGGAAAAGTACAGTGACGTCACAGAACGTTCTGGAATCCGGGAGAACTCTATATAAGATAGACCTGCTGTACATTAAGGGCCTTTTGACGAAGATTTGTAAACGTTGAAACATTGATCGTATAACGTTCAATCGAGACCAGCCAACCTGTGTGCTGTCTACGATTGTGATATTTGATAGACGAGTTGACTTACTTTACACTTAATCGACTTTATTTTTAATTAAAGATCTTTTAATAGTTCCTTCGTTGGTTCGTCGTTGCGATCGAAGGAGTCGACCGCGACAAACAATTTTCACTTAAAGCATGATAAGCATTTCTAATGGCAGGTACACGACATTCAACATTTTTTCATCAGCTGTTTCCACGAAAAAATATGAACCAAACTGCAACAGACCTGAATGCTAAACACTGTGGGTGCCGCAACAGCAGATTGGCCGTACATTTGCGATACCAATCCAATCTGGGACTGATTCAGAGCTATTCCAGCAGCCTGACTGACTAAAACATTAGAAAATCAGCAAGATAAGTACTAGATAAATACAGAACATAAAAGTATCTATCGGCAGACACATAAGTATCCATCGACAGATGCACAAGTATCTATTGACAGACACACAAGTATTTATCTACAGACACAAGTATATATCGACAGACTGCTGTGCTATTATGAAGCAATTAAGCAGTAAGTAGTGGTCTCCTCTGGCTGTATTTTTAAACTCTTCTAGTCACGTACAGTACCATATTTCTTTGGAATTGGCTGTGTAACTGAGCTATATAAATTGTCTAATCATTATTGTCATTGGTTGTTATTGTATTTGTTATTATCATTATTTTATTATCGTTACTAATACCACACGGTTAAACATGTTTATTATTATCAAGTTAGAGCCTAAATAGCACAATGACAACACGTTACATGACAACACTCGTTGACAACAACTGTCCACAGAGTTGCAAAGCACTGCTATAACAATGCATCACATGACAACAGTTGACAACAAGACAACAAAATCCTGGATTTCAGCCAAGGTTTGCACTAGTCCTGTTGCAATAAAATAGGTATCAAGCTCTTTATGAAATAAACTGTAAATTAGATCTATATCAAGAGGGGGCAGAATACTGAAATTAAACATAAAAAGTAAGGATGTTGGCACTACAGTTGCCTAACTTACTTGGTCCAACGTCTCTTGCCCATGGAGGATTTTTCCCAAACTGTGACATCATGGATCTACAAAAATCAATGTTAATTAGGAAGCAGCACTCGTCAATAAGCTTAGCTTTACAGTAGCGCAAGAGAAAATTGGAGTTTACGATTACGCTTATGACTAAGACACGCATTCGAGTCAGCTTTGCAAACTCTGCCTTGCTTATAACTAGATTTATCAGTTTAAGTAAGTTTAGCAAAATTTATTTCAGACTGCAATCGTAATCGTAATCTTCCAACTTCTAAAGCGCCACACAAAGGCCAAGCGCTGGGCACCAGCCTATTCACGAGCGCTACGTCAACTCAGAGGGTGTTTCAAGAGAATAAACCAAGAGAAGTCCGAGTCCAGTTTCCAGAAGGCCAAATCAAATCAGAGGGGGTTTCCAAAGAGTAGTCCAAAAGAGTTCCGAGTCCGATTTCCAGGCGGCCAGATCAAGAGAGGAGGCAGAGCAGCTGTCAAGGCGGGTGTCGTTTTCGGCAACTTTAAGGTTTGAATATTCCTTCGTATTATTTACAGATTCTCATAAAAAATTCCCTCGCATATTGTACAAGACGAAGTCTTTGGCATTATGTACCTAAAGGCGTCGTTTTTCGAAACCACTTTGCACCACACTTTTGTTCAATAAATATACACGCGCATACATACACTGAGATGTTACGCAAAAAGCTTTTAAAGCCATTGAAATTTGACTAGCGCTTCGCTTTCTTATAACAGTTTCGTATTTTAGTTGAACCAATGTTTTCTTCTTAAATGCTGCCCTGAACAGCTTCTAAATGCGAGTTACTTACCAACTGCTAATAAGCCCAGTGAACAGAAAATAACCAGCAAAGGCTGATTTTATTCGCCTGCAAAACAAGTAAAAATAATATTTGCAAAACCCTATTTTCCAGCGAAAACAAGGGCTGTTATCCCAACCTCACCTACTTAATTAATATTCATAAAATTTTGCGTCGTTGCCCAAGGTAGGTCACTGTAAGTCATTCAGATATTTATAAACAAAACCAGTTGAGAAGCTATAGCCTATTATATGGGTTGTTACTTGTTAGCAACTCCAATTTACGAGAAGAATGATGAATACTAGCATATCATTATTAGCAGTCTTTTCATTGGTGTTCAATCCGCATCTGCTGAGGGCCTGAACGTAGGCCTAATAGCCTACACTACAAGGTATTCCGGACCTACAAAACTTTCCTACATGACAAGGCGCACTATTGCAACCGCTCACCTAGGGGACAGTTTAACTGGCCAATCTTAACTAAACGGTCGACCCTTAGCCTAGAAGATTTTGTTGGAATACTTGTAACATTTAATTGCAGCTAAAGTTGCGATGCTTGAGGCATGTGCGTCGCATATTGTAGTCAAACTGTGTTATTTAATATGTAAATTACACGTTTTTATATAGCGACTGTATGGCCTTGACCTGGCTATAGTTTCAATGAATTGATCGGGTTACGTGAGATTATTCACCACCGCTGCCCTTTTGAATGGGCGCCACGCCAGTTCCTGCCCATATAAGACTTAGAGCCCGAGTTTAGAATCGTCACTATACTGCTTATTTTCAGATACTGTCTGTCCATATTTTTCATATTAATCGTTCGGTAATTCCCTCACCGCTAACGACGCAGGTTTCTTAGTTTGGCATGGTTGAGTAGCTATAGGCCTAGAGGAACGTGAAATTCTAAAGTTGAACATCCGATATTATTCCTCATTGAAACTATCAGTTAATTTGATTTAAGTAGTTATATACTGCGTCTAATCGTTGTCGAATTATCTTTGCTTGAAGCCTTTAAAAAAATTAATTCAATAAAATTTAACCCGACAAGCATGCCCTATATATATTATTGCAGGAGTCAACAGGACACACGAAATCAACGAAAACATTAGGTAAACAAGGGTAAGGTTACAAGATATAAATTATGTAAGCTGATATTTAATTGACGTTTATAACGTCGTCCAAGCACAGTATAAATAATTCAAAAGCATCGATCTTAACTTGTGATGATGATGACGATGATCCATTCTAAAAAAGACCAACCGTCTAGAACTTATTTAAACTTCAGTGGTGTTACTACATTTCCGGTCACCTTATCAACATAGGAGGTCGTTGTAGAGTACTAGATTTTGATACTCTGGAGATTTTTAAAATTTCCAGTGGTTAACGCATTATGGGTTTCTCGTAGTTGTACTCAGACGCAAGTATGATAAGGATAAGGCTTTGTCAAAAGCTGCCATTGAAGTTCAACTGTGTTCGAGTGCCATCGTCGTCCGTCGCTTCTGCTCTCTCCATCGATTCGTTGCCGTCTGCACCAAGCAACACACCATGTTCGGTAGGTGGTGCTTAGATCAGCGGTAAGACCGTCCGTGATAAACATACTTTCCATCGAAGGAAAAAGTTACGTTTGAGACGGTACAGCATTAATTGTACTTTTGTCTTGGCTTGTCTCTGTCAGTTGATCTCTGCTTGCAATTCCTGGCACGCATGGAAACTTTACTGTTTGTTCGTACATTTTGTGTGATTTTGCTATAGAGAGGACAGAAATCAGCTTATAATTAGACGAAGGACTTCGACTTGTTCTGTTGAGTGGAATGTGGTTTTAGAATTTGTTTTTTTAAGCGACCATTGATTCTGCAATTGGCATTATGATAGCGGCCCTATCGAAGAAGCTTCCAGTTAAGATATGAGTGCATGACCTGCTGTATTTTTGAATATCTCTTTTTGTTACAGCCTACTTCTCAACTTGTACACTGCAGACACAAGAGAAATGCCTCTGCACACCAGTTAACTGTTGAACCTTGTGAAAAGCCACATTCGTTCGACAATTACTTCTTTCCGCAGTCGATCACACCCTACCGTTTCGACAATGTCCCCGACCGTGACTCGCAAACGGGCACAACACGCGTTCAGGTTCTGGAACAGTGGAAGCAGCTCCTCGAAAACCTGAAGACAATTGTCGAGGGCTTCAACTGTGCCGGAACCGCAGTGCAAGATGTCTCAGCCATACGACTAGCCCTCGAACACCATCATCTCGTGAAACTCCTTGTCAAGCCCTATAGCTATACTGCAGAGGACACTTTCAGTTCCGCATCTCGTCAGTCGTCACATGTTTTTCTAGATCCGCAGGACGTCGAAATAGGATCATTCGGATGCAACGAGGAAAATGAAGTCACCGAGGAGTCTGCTACCGATAGCGTAAATATCGTGTGCTCCGTTGCCCGCAGCTCTGACGAGCTTTCGGAATTTCGTCGACGGTCATGCATCAATCAGCTGGAACAGGAGAGCCTTCGAGCAGTGATGGTGCTGACCACTGGAGCGTGGAAGCATGGCGCTTCTTGTGAGGGGATTGATTCAACTCTGGCAAGAAGCGGCAAAGCTCAATTGACTGAAATTTCACCGGTGGTGCTGTGTCAGATCGGGGGAAATGAAACGGGGGAGAAGAAGCCGACGGAGTCGAAGGGTCACGGTCGACCGAACCGCGACCAGCTGAACGCTGTGCAGGATTACATGGCAGATAATGTACGTTCTTCTTATTGGAGGTTCTGATTCATTTATTAACTCCAGCTGGAATGTCTGTTGTTGAACACACTCTTGCTCCATGTCTTCTGCGAATATGTATGTATGTATAATATATTGTATATGGACTTTTATAGAGAACCTGACAAAGCACTAAAGTCCTATCCCATTTCCTCTGCTTCCCCTACCTTGCATGGTGATCTCATTCTGAATACTTTTTACTATAACCATGTGACTCGTTCATTCAATCATTCAGGACACTTAAATGGCACCTCTGTAGGATACCGGCTCAGGGATGCTCCCAGCACAGACTCAGCAAAAGACAACAGTTTCAAGTGCACATAGGAGGTGCATGCGGCATCTCTGGTTAAATGAGATCTAAACTAAGGGAGGCTATTCCTGGCAAAGGGGATTGCCCAACCATTTAAAAGACACAACGTTACATTGTAAAGTTGTGTGGAATAAGAACTAGCTTACCTGAAGTTGTGGGATGAAGATCTCTGCAGCCAGCACAACTCAAAAAGGGCAGGAGAGCTCCCGTAACTAATTATAATTGTAATCGAACATTTGTAGCAGCACCACTGAACGATTCAGAGGCACTTCCAACCCGAGTTAGTGCTGTCACTAACAAAGAATGGACTTCAGGCGTTTCCGGAACAGGGGAAGGAAAAAACTGAGGAGCTCAAGCCGCAATTCCTGTGGAAGACAGTTCCAAATAGAGGGCCAACATAAGCAAAACTTCTAGACTGAGCAGTAGCCCCACGCATGCGGGGAACAGCCAGAAGGCCTCTGGCGGCCGAGCAGAAAGTGGAGCAACCAGGGAGTGAAGAGACCAAGGTACAGAAGATCTTGAGGTATGAAGGAGCTACCCCAGCCAAACTAAGCAGGGACAACAGTACACATTTAAAGCTATAGGGATATATAAACTAAAACTCAAATGTAAAGAGTGCTGTTCTTGGTAGATACAGTACAAGCATGGATCATCATATAAACAACATCCTGGTTGGCTGTTGAAATAGTTATTTATTCTTGTTAATAAATGTAAATAAATGTAAACTCTGGGTAGTTGAAATGCTTCATTAACTTACTGGTCCTGTGTAATCTTTGTAGCTACCGAAAATATTTGTGAAGTTTCACTCGTACGATATTTACACGAACGACGTGATTTTCGAGAACAACTGGTACCTTGACAAGTCTTACGTTACAGTGTAAGTGCATGAATCATCATCATAGTCTTCATCTTCATCAGTTCCTTGGACCAATCATTTCGTGTGGCATGTTTTCCAGTGCTGTTCCATGCCAATGGAAATATTGGCTGCCCGTGGACTCCTCCTGACTGTCCCTCATAGGCATACTTCTAGCTGGAATCGCCTTTCTCGAGAGCTGCGGCTCGAGCTTCTCAGTTTGTCCCTTCCACAGTTTCGCAAGCGTCTGAAGTTGTATTATTAGACACTAATTTCACTGGTTCTGGTCGGGAGTGCCACTGATGAGTTTTTCTTGAAGTGGCGCTTTATAAATGTCAGGTTACAATTACAAATTATAATTACAAAATGCAATCAGTCAGCCAATTGTGATTGTAATATACGATTTTTGCAGAGCGCCATTTCTAGAGAAACTAACTGGTGACTCTCGATTGACATACAACACATTAACAAATTCTTGCTTACTTACTCTTCCAAATTATATATATTCTGGGACACGGTAGCCGATTGGTTAGAGTAATGCCGATTCGAGCCTTCTGAGACGGTTACTGTGTAAGGATCTTGAGCAAGTCCCTCGCTCATAGTTGCTCAACGCCATCGATTACTGCTCGATCAGTAGCTAGTGGCACTTAATAAATGCAGAATAATAATAATTTATATTAATAAATGCAGAATAATTATAATTTATGTTAATAAATGCAGAATAATAATTTATGTCAATAAATGCAGAATAATAATAATTTATGTTAATAAATGCAGAATAATAATAATAATTCATGTTAATAAATGTAGAATAATAATAATAATGATAATAATAGTAGTAGTAGTAGTAGTAGTAATAATAGTAGTAGTAGTAGTAATAATAATGATATTAATAATTTATGTTGTCTTTCAAGCACAGTCTTGTTCTTATCTGTTTCAGAGGGACTCTGTCGTATGCGCTGGAAATTGCCAAGCTTCGCCTGTTCGTTCATCTCCGATATGCAAACGTAAAGCTGCAGTTGCTGAAGTCGACGACACACGAGGGAGACGGAACAGTCCGGATTCGGTGGCGAATATCCGGCATTCCGCAGGCAAAGGCGATCATGTTCTGGAAGTTTCTACCGTGGGCAAGCAAGGCTTCTATGGCAGAGAATTTTGAGTAGGTTCTCCACTGCTAAGATGTGCACTGTTCAAAGTACTAGCTGGAAACATGTATAACTAGTATACATGTGGACGTAATTGTCTGGTAATAATGCACTGTACTGTGGCGTGTACTCTGCAAATTATGTCTGGAATTGGGAGAAACTGATATGACCATAGTACTTTACCTTTAGGTATAATTGTCTGGTACATGTGCACTGTACTGTGGCCAATGCTCTGCAGATGATGTCTCGAATTTTAACAGCAAACACTAATGTAGTTAGATTTCCACACATAAATGTCTGATAACAATGCACTGTCACTGCAGCTTATGCTCATAAGGGAATATCTGACAACAGCAGGCACTATTGTGGTGAGAATATATATACACAATTGTCTAATCTAAGATGATGCAGTCAGTGTGGCTACAGTCAGTACAACTAAAACTGCGCTATCAGCCATGGCCAAGCCCGCATTTAATAGGTTTCACAAGTTGGAATGATTTTTAGAGAGTGGTCTGTCAGTTAATGTTCCACTGTTAAATTATAATTAATAGCTGATCTGCTGATTTATGTAAAATGTTCTTTGTTTTTCCAGATGGCTTGATGGATTTTCGACATTTTTTGTCAACAACACCGGTCTAATATATAAACACCGGATGGATAGGGTAAAGAACAGTTGCTTTTAACAGTTCAGATCGCATGACTTATGTTCCATCAGCACTTCTGATAGATTCCTACAGAGTTGCTATATTGATTTCAAGATGGATGCTGATGCGTTGAAACGTAATGAGTCGGTTGTAGATATTTGTCGAATGAAGCTCATTAAAGATCCAACAGGATTTGGATCCCTGTCTTCTCCAGAAGACTGGTTTTAATGACAGTTTTGTTTGAAGCAACTGTATATAGATGCCATGTGCATTATTATTTTTAGCAGGAGTACTATTACTGCTAATTGTAAAATTTTTTAATCGAACATTATAAAAGCATCACTCAACGATTCAGAGGTGCTCCCGACCCGTCACTAACAAATAAGATGAACTTCAGGCGTTTCTTGCAAATTTATATAGCACCACTTCAAGCGAAACTCATGAGGTGCTCAATGGCTCAATGATATTATTATTGTTACAGTATTGTGGCTTTATTATTGTTGTTATGCATTTTAGTTTCATGGCCCTTTTAGCCTGGGCTGTCATGGAGTCTTGTGGTCATTTGGATATGCAAAAAGGAGCTTCGTTGTTTTAAACTATTTCACTATTTCAAACTGATAAATTGGCTGTTATTATTATGAGCAACTTCTGTGCACAAGGCATCAACTGATGTCGCACCAAAACCAAGCTGTAATCTGGTCCACGACAGCGATGCTATTAAAGTCATTAGATAAGATATGATTAGATTGGACTAAGATTAGATTAGACTTTGCTATTTATTTGTACGTAAAGCATAAGAGAGTACTGTTGCTTTTTCTAGATTATTCCAGACGAAGGTCCAGAACTGAAAAAGAATCAGACTGTGATGGAAAAGATTGCCACGAAGATCGCCTCTCCGCCAGCCGCCAACTT
This sequence comes from Allolobophora icterica, assembly GCA_963556255.1. Classification (NCBI taxonomy): domain Eukaryota; kingdom Metazoa; phylum Annelida; class Clitellata; order Crassiclitellata; family Lumbricidae; genus Allolobophora; species Allolobophora icterica. The sequence goes on along the minus strand of OY744614.1, from coordinate 45,082,740 downwards.
GGGCTAAAGCGTCGAACTGTTGACTACCACTTGAAGTTTTACCATGTCCTTCTGTAAAGACCTTACACCGGATTGTTACCGCTGTGTTTTAGCACAGTCTTAATTTATGCACAGGCGATGACAACTGTAGAATGTTTTGGTGCTGAGGGCACATCGTACTTTTCGACCCACGATTCTTAGAAGTTTTTTTGTACATTGAGATGAGAATTTGTCCTGTACCATGCTAGCTGATGACATTGTTTCTGTTAGTGAATTGTAACATGCACAGTTCTTGATGAAAGTGGCTGGATCCTCCTAAGAAAATGCTCGATTATAATAAAAATTCTGATGTATATCGTAGACGGGGACATGGAGCCGAAAAGTAGCTTTAGAAAATGATCTTATATAACAACTTTGTTATGAGTTGGTGTGCCAAAAAATTGCCATTTTATTAGCAGTGGGATTCGAGTTTTGCTTAATAATCCATCCATCCATCCAGCCATACCTGGTAAATCCATCCATCAGTTGTAGGAAATGCTACACAAGAACTAATGTTAAGGCATGTATACTGTGCACAGCCTACTTGTATGTATATATGTAATGAATGTATGTATGTATTGATAAGTGTGTATACTGATATGTGTGTGTATACATGTGTATGTATTGATATGTGTATATATATATATATATATATATATATATATATCACCTGTTCTACCTTACACATTGGCGTAAACTTGTCCAAAATATTGGGGGGGGGGCTATTGGTTATTTATTCTACACTTGTTGCAGCTCAATTATTGGGGGGACGTGCCCTGGCTCCCCCCCCCAGAGTCTACGCCTATGAATACAACCTACATAATCGTAATGGGAATATCTAATAATGCAGTCGGCTTCAAGATGCAATCTTACTGTGGTGCAGAACTTCAGGCGCCTGCCAAAGGTAGCATTTGTTCAAAGCTCCCGGTATACGTACATTTCAGAATGAATGCATGTATGAATGTGTATTTATTTAGCACATTTTCTCCTCAAAGGCACTATGTGCATGCACTCCTCTCCAGACGATGCCCTGGATGAGGTTCTACGATATCAATCTTGCTGCATGCTGGAGAAATTCTGGGCCGAGGTGTAACGATTTGCTCAACGTCTAACATCCATCTGGTCCACGAAATAAAACAAGTAAACCCAAATGGCTGATTTAATTAAAGTTAAATGCAGATTATTCAAGAGTTAAATGCTCCCGCTCTTATCACATATATTCATGAAACTATGATTCACAACAGTACATCTATATATACAGTTTGCTCACGCGAGCTCAACACGCCCTGGAAACAGAAGATGCACATCATGCCAATATACATCAATTGCCTTACAATAAGCAGTTTCACTGTCATGTTTCTTATACATGTTTTTACATACTATCCATATAGCTTAAACACTGCCCAATTTTCAACGATTTTACTAGCCAATATCTTTACCAGTTTGAATCAACTCCATACCCGTTTTACAAACCCCATGTAGAATTGAACAGCCTGAGAAACAAATATATCAAATAAAGTCACTTCTTGTATACAAACCAGGAAAAAAATTACAGCGAAGTGTCACGATGTACACTTGTACCATAGTAGCTAACTACACGTGTAACTGGCTCATATTTCTCTCTGAAACTATATACATGTACCGTAGCGAGCGGACAATTGTAGTACCTTACAGGACCTCAGAAAAATCTCTCTGGCCGCATTTATGTCCAACTTACAAGTTATACAAAATCTTCCGATTACCACAGTCAAATGTACAGCTCATATTTCTTGCAGTTGTACACTGTATCAAAACTTATCTCTGGCTGTCAAGCTTTGTTAACCTTCCATAGTACAAAATTAAACAAGAAAACCGATCCAACTGAAAAACATGAAAACTTCACACGATGACATACTTGCTAGATTAATTAATTGTTTGGAATAAGAGATTATTCAAGCAATCGAAATCATACCCGGAGCTGCTGGCCGACTAGGAATTGTGACAGCGAAAAAAGGCTGAATTTACAACACAACAGAAACGATAACAGAAGAAAATGAATAGAAAGAAGTTAATAGTCGACTAGAATGCTTGCATGATCACCTGCATAGATGCGGGATAGAAATTCTGATTATTTGCTATGGCACTCCTAAGATATCAGCCTTTGCTGTTCTACGGTTTATCTGCTGCGGACCTAGCAAGCCATTTGCACTGGGGGAAAGAGCTATGGATAGGAGAAACATTTTTTGGGGAACCAAATTTCTGCCCTGGCAGGGATTTGAACCTCCGATCTCTCGACTGACAGTCCAGCAGCTAACCACTACGAAATAGAGCATCCCCTACTGAACAAAACTTAATATACCCGAAACTCCATATAATACGTCTCACTTTAACACAAATTCAAAAGTGCTTATCTATATCGTGTGATAGTGAAACACGGTTCAGTGTCAGTAGTCATATAAGAGGAAATCTCAGTCTGGTAGTATGTAACTTATGGTTACGTACTACCTCCCATACATACAAATATACAATATATACATACCAACATTAGTATGTGTGTGTGGCTTTACATTCTTCCTGCTTTAAGCTAAGGGTACACTGGAAAACTACTGCACACTATTCCGCGTACATGACTACATACAAAGTAATGCAAACCTTTCCAAGTATTGTACCGTAGTGTAGCATTAATAGTGTAACATGTCCGGACAGCAGCAGTAACAAAATCTCACACAAGCAAAATCTCAATAAGCAACAGATTATTCGGCAAGAAGTTTAGTCGCCTATCGATAACAGTCGATGTAACACACAGCAATCGGAATTTCGTATAATCGGCAGCGATTTCCGTAATAAACAGCAAAAAGCAGAGTATTTTCAGAATAGCAATCAAAGGTGCCAAATACAGAGAGAATCAGATCCTCTCAAGCAAACAACTGTACAGGTCAACCCAGCAACAGCGAATAGGCAACACTTGTTTAAACTCTTAAACACATACTCAGAAGTTTAGACAAAATCATAACGTGCCTGCGCTGCTCACGAAAAAAGTGACCGGCCTGGGATTCAAACCCAAATGGTAGAGGTGAACAGTTAACCACCACACTCTTACAGCCGAACCTTGGCAAAAGAGACGACTCGTTGCAAACGCATAGCTGTGAATATGAGAAAGAAAAAGATCTTTGTACAAATACAATCATGACTGTACATTCTGAATACTCCTTAAAACACACATGGCCGTTTTGCCTCTTAACAAAAGCAAATTGTAAAGTTTTACATGAAAGTCCATCATTATCATCATCTGTCAATCACCACCTGTCAATCATCATCTGTCAATCACCATCTGCCAATCAAAATCTGTCAATCATAATCTGTCAAACGTAACAATATCATAAAGACTTGTATAGCACCGTTCTTGTCACAAACAGGGTGCCAATTAATTGCTGCACCACTAATCTGCCATCAACAAACATTTCTGAGCATTAAAATGTCTAAACGTTCCTGTATCACACTGGTCTTCTTTTCGTTTACACGAGACTATAAAATACCTTAACTATTACATGCACACATGTTAATAAGCTGTGATGAGCTGACAGGTCATGACCTGGCACAAATAACCTAAAACGCAAGGTCAGCAATTGCTACAGAGAAACTCAGTAGTGAAAAAGGAAATATCGAGAGAATTCTTTAAATCTTGTACATCCCAACAAACTTAGAAAAAATCACAGAAATTAGCAACAAATTAAGGTAAATAAAAGGAAACGAAAAATTCATAATTGTCCGACATCTACTACAACATCAAGAATTCTTCAGCTGCTTTGTATCAATCTTGAATCATTGACTGACACACTGATTAAACAGCTCATCAAACAGTTGCAAGCAGTGGCCTGTACAGTCAACACACACAAATATCATTTAGCACACAAGAGAAACTCACTTGTGAACAGATAACAAATCCAACTTGAAATAGAACAGTTTTCATCTGCATATCGACATTTGCCTTAAACTGACTAAACTTAACTCTAGTTAACTAAAAATTAACCACATTTAAAAACTTACAAACAAACCTTATGTTCACTAAAAAAAATCTACAGTTTCGTGCATTTTGAACCACGTGGCATTGTTTCATTACGATTTAAAATTGCTGCAGAAAGGGTAAATTGGTTACAGTTTCTAACAACTACTCCCTAGTATGAAAAAAAAATAGTACTCAATAATGATTAACTACTACAAAGCTAACACAAAAATACATCTTTCGGTAAAAAATGTAGTCATTTTTAGGCAATTTCCTAAGTACTCTGTAGATTTATACGAATATCAAAGTTCTCGTGTTTTCCCGGTTCACAGTAGCGCTTCTAAAACTTCAAATAAGTATAAAATACGGCCGTGAACATTTAAAAATAAGATCTTTTACGAAAATGAAGACACATGTATTAACAGTCAATTTCTCGCTCTTCTAACCAGAGTAACATGGCAATTTGCACGACGAAATAATATCCAACGTGCACATTAAACTCCAGTGCGACTTGAAAGAGGTTGTGCCTAGCAAATTGAAGGAACTGTTTAAATTAATTTTTACCATAACATTGTCACGTTTACTTGTCTTTCTGTTTTACTATTTCCAATTTTTCAGTTTGTATCATTTCATTTCTGCTTGTTTGTTATTTCTGAAATAATCCCAATGTGCACATAACAGAAGTAAAGGTAACATAAAATTTCCAGGCCCACAGTTGCAGAGTCTGGCAATTCTACAGCTGAAGTGCAAACAAAACCACACCATTTCATTATTATAATTAATCAGTAGCTTCTATAGAACCGGTGTCTAGCACACAAGGCATCAACCAATGGCATACCAAAACCAAGCCGTAATCAGGTCAATATAGCCATAATCAGGTCATTATAGCCATAATCAGGTCAATATATTCGTAATCAGGTCAATATAGCCATAACCAGGTCAATACCCAGAAGATCAGTCCTCTACAACAGAAAGGCAGCCTATGGTCGATAAGCAAATTGAAACACTTAAGTCTAAGAAACACAGGCAGCCTACGGAGGAAGGCCAGTCCAAACACTGGACTATCCTACCTTATAGCCCTAGAATGCCCTGGCAATTTCATCACATTAAGTGCCGAGACCATGGATTCAGAGGTGAACGATAATCACCTCAACGGCTGAAATAACGCAACAAAAGATGAATAAACTGCGAAAACAATGGTCTTGTTACTCTGCACATTGAACAACCAAAACTTAAAAACCAACCTGCACTTCTGACATGGCAGTTCGAAATCAGGAATTTGGCTTTGCACATGTTTCACTCACAAACAATTTGCACAAAATGCTTTTTGAACAAAAAGCAATCTCTCACACAACAAAACATTCCTCATAGCAATGAAATAGAGAGAGAGAGGGAAAATATTTCTATACACTAATACACGTCACCATAATACTTTACTTGAGAGCCCAGATCTTGCACAGATATCAGAATCTTCCGCAGTGAATAGGAACACACTGCAAAAGACTTCCTAAGGATCCACAAAACTGTGGCACCAGCGCCCGAGGTTTCCATGGCTCCCTACAGACTCTGGTTTCCGGGTTACCATGGCTCGCTTCGACACCAGGGTTACCAAGGCTCGCTTAGACCCCAGGGTTACCACGGCTCCCTTTGATGCTGGATCCCTAGGTTACCACGGCTTCTTCCGACACCAATTCCTATGTTTCAATGGTTCACTGGTAGCTATGGCTCCCTATGGTATTGTTGCTCAGGGTAGCCATGGTTCCCTATGATCCTGGTTCCCTGGATTTCACTAAGTCGTCTTGCCACGGAAGCCCTGGGCTGTGTGTTGGGAGAGACGGTGGTCATAAGAGTTCATTGCTGATGGGGTACATGAGAGACATGTGCTCGGCACCCTTGATGGGGAGTTTGTTGACGGTGTAGTGGTAGATCATCTGCGGTATGCTGTAGAACGGCTGGCTGAACTGGCCGAGAATGTAGCGACCGTCGGCGTTTGTCACGATCTTCATATGCATGAAACCTCGGATGCTCCTGCAAGACATACGCCAAGGCTAAGAAAATGAAGTCGCTAACACTTCATACACTTGGCTGCCTCTCAAGCTAGCTTACAGGACTGCTCTTCTTAACCAGCAAATATAGTAAAGACCTGTTAATGTCATGCTTAAGTACACTGACCGTATGCTGTTGGAGGGAAGATCAGATGGCAAGGGTGAGGACTGACCACCCACCCTCATATGCCGAGGCTAAGAAATGAAGTCGCTAACACTTCATATATGTGGCTGCCTCTCAGGCTAGCTTCAGGACTGCTCTTCTACTTCTTATCCAACAAACCTAGTAAAGAGCTCTGGTAACTAACTAAACCGACTGGAGTCGCTTGCACAGTAAGGAATCTAGTTATATCTAGCAGATCGTTACATTCCTGTTATTATTACTATTATTACTAGATATTAGATTTTTCCAGGCATAAACCAAAACGTACTTCACAGACAGCGAGTAGTCTAGTTTGTTGCTTTCGCTTGTGCGCACGAGATAGCTTCCTTCTCGGTGGACACGCAGAAGATTTTCGGCATCAACTCGACTGATGGAACCGTGGTACCAACTTAAAAACAGAAAGCAAACAACATGAGTTCTGAATGACAACGAAAAGAGTTATCCGGATTTTTCAAAACAGCTGAAACGCAGTAAGGTACTCCTTCAAGATCAGAGAAACTATGGTGAGCAAGCATGTCTATTTGGCACGGTGGCCGATTAGTTACAGCGTTCGGCCTGTAATGCGGAGAGTACGGGTTCGAGCCTCATCCCAGGCAGTTACTGTGTAGGGACCTTGAGCAAGTCCTTCGCTCATAAATGCTCAGCACTTTCGATGTTCTGTCGTATGGTCATAAGTGCAATAATGAACTTTGGAAGGAGGGCAATATTTGAAACGCAGTTGTACTGTATTATTTATTTATTTATTAAGGAAATTTATATAGAACCACTGCAGCAGAAATAATCAGGGACATTAACATGACCTAGTTAACAACCCAAATAGCCTTACTGCATTTATGCTACCCCAATGACCATTATCAACTTACAGTAACAGTGCAAACAATGTTAAATGTAATTAGTACGGGACATTGACAAGTTAGCAAACATTGCTCAGATAACCAGAAGAGTCACCAGCAGTCGACTCACGCACACACCTAGAGTCAGACCAACAGATTCCAAACTAGAGTTGACAGACAACAGCATGTTCAGACTGGACATCAAACCCTAACACTTCGGACCAGCCACCAAAGAACCCAACGGCACTCTGATCCAAGGCCTTACAAAAGTTAAAGTGTTTTTTAATGAAAAACCGACCTCTGTTGTTCAAGTGGGACCTTTGGATCGATCCGTTCTCCGATCGTCTTGCCCCATTGGCCACTGCTTCGAGAAGGTACCTGCTGCGGGAACGGTAGACCCGCCGACGCACCTGACATCTGCTGAGAGAATGACATCCCCGCCGGACCCGAAAAATGGCCGGTTATCAGTGCATGATCACTTGCTGGCAAGATTAACAGAAATTAAAATAACACGTATTCGCACAATTTCTTACCGATATATCTCGTAAGCGAAAGCACAATTTTGTGTAGCACTATTTCAGTCAGAAAACAATGTCAAGCAATTGTAGCCGAGCGTAAAGAAAGTACATGCATTGAAGATGTGAGTGGGCATTTCAGTATTTACTTGCATTACATAAGAAACTTGCTATAAAGTGTGAAGCAATTTTAAAAGCGGTCGATCAAAGTGTCATACATATGGTCCTCTAACTGACTTCTAAAGGTTAAGTTTATCTGGTTATGGTAAATCGGGTAATGTTAAATGGGGTAGGGTAAATTCAGTTAGGCTAATTGGGTCATTAATTAGGTCACGTTAGTTAGGTCATGTTAAGCTAGGTTAATCTGGAGTTGTGCTAATCTACATTAATCCAAATGGAGTCCTGTTTCTCTAGCCAATCCAAACTGGGTCGGAGTAATCTAGGTCAATCAAAATGGGGTCAGGTTAATCGAGGTTATGCAAATGACTTCTACCTGCTTTGCAAACGAGTTTCTTCTTCTTATTATCCCACGGTTCGTCGTATTCACTCACAGGTCGCGTGTCCGCCATCCTCGACGCATCAAGCCTCGAAGGCAGGCCAACGCCCGGAGGCGCGGCCATCCCGGAAGCGAGGGCCAGACCGTCCCCACCCTTGGCAGCGTCCTTCGCCCGTTTGGCAGCGATCAGATCCCGTTCGATGTCCCTCGCTTTCTTGTCCCAAGGCATCTCGTATTCCTGCGCCGGTCGCATGTCCTTGAGGTGCGGCTTAAGATCCCACGGCTTGTCGTACCCTTCCTGTCCTCTATCGTCCTTCATGTGCGGCTGCAAGTCCCACGGCTTGTCATACCCCTCCTGTGGTCGGTCGTCTGTGGCATCCAACGGCGGCGCCGGCGCCCTCTCGGCGCTCCTTCGAGCCGACGACTCCAGCTTCTGTGCGGCCCTCAGCCGTTCCTCGAGCTCTCGTCGAGTGTTCGCCAGGTCCCACGGTTCGTCGTAGTTGTTTGTGCAGTTGATGCACGCCTCTCGGACGCTCGATGGCGCCGTTCGCCAGGAATCGACCTCGATCGTCTGACGTCTACCATCTTTCGGAAGGAAGATCTCCTCTTCCTGTAGGTCCATGTAGTTTTCGTGATCGTCGTCATCAGCGCACGGATCTTCGACTTTTGTTTCTCCGTTGTTTGCGACGCAGCTCGTGTCCGGCGGTTTCGTCATCGGCTGTGACAAAACTGACAATGTATCTTGCTGAACAAAGCCGGCCGATGTGCTTGACGTTGCCATAGGTAGGTTTCTGTAATGCCCTAGACTAACAACTGGTTGACCACTGGTGGTGGGCTGTACGGTGGGTGGGGATGGAGCCGCGGGGCTCAGTTCGTAGGGGTCGTCGTACTTGGGCTTCATTGCTACTGCTGGCTCCTCTTCCACCTGCAAATCTGTTAAGCAGAAGAATGCACATGCTAACTCCATGTCAAGTCAAAATCTGATGTATAATTGGATAAACAATTTTAACAGTTTAATCAAATCATTATTTTAATCGATTTTAGTGGCACAGCCACTCAATTAACTTTAGTAGGACACTGCAATTCAATCAGTCAACTTTAGTAGGACACTGCAATTCAATCAATCAACTTTAGTTGGACACTACAATTCAATCAATCAACTCTAGCAGGACACTGCAATTCAATCAATCAACTCTAGCAGGACACTGCAATTCAATCAATCAACTTTCGCAGGACACTACAATTCAATCAATCAACTTTAGCAGGACACTACAATTCAATCAACTTTACCAGGACACTAAAATTCAATCAATCAACTTTAGCAGGACACTACAATTCAATCAACTTTACCAGGACACTACAATTCAATCAATCAACTTTAGCAGGACACTACAATTCAATCAATCAACTTTCGCAGGACACTACAATTCAATCAATCAACTTTAGCAGGACACTACAATTCAATCAACTTTACCAGGACACTACAATTCAATCAATCAACTTTAGTAGGACACTGCAATTCAATCAATAAACTTTAGTAGGACAAACCACTTCAAGCAGCTGTAGCGGGCAAACAAAACCCCCACCCCAGTCTAATTATGCTTATAACACAACCCAATTACAAGAGGGTACTTGCAACAGCTCCCAAAGGTCTCACATAGGCCCCTAATCTCACCATGCATGCACTTTTAACGTGTATACACAAAAAGCAGAGCACACACCTAAAATCTGTTTTACCTTTTCAGTTCCATCAGTGACTCAACAGACCGAGAGACACACAGACAGACAGACATAGAGACAGACAGACAGACAGAGACAGTCAGACACACAGACAGTTGTTCCATACTACCAACCGTTCTCATTCGTAAACAAAGTAAGAACATCTTTGCTGACGACATGGAAACATTTCACTCGCCTGACTCACACATACATACCTGGACTTTCTCACCTTCACTTATGTAACAAGAACCACATGCAAGACTCCCAATCATAACCAGATGCCCATAACCAACACATCTTTCCCGGTAAACATCAGGTTTAAACATCGCTGCAGCGCTAAACATTTTAACGACGAGCTTTATTGGTTTCCCAGTCACTTCTAGTACACTCTCATCGTTAAAGTGTTAAATAATACAGAAGAAATATTCAACAGATTTAAAACTATGAATTCACGGTCAAATATGCATTCGGGAGGACAATATTTACAAAAAAACTAAAGTCCAATAAAATTTAACAGGATAGAAGCTTCAGATTTTCAGTATCCACTGCATTTTAGATGAAAACACAATAAATTAAAATTATAACAACATAAAGATGCAAAAATTCCAATAATTTCTGTATTGTATAAACTATAAGTAAACCAAAGTGTGGTATAAGCAGCTGGTAGTAATAAAGAATATACTTACATACTTATTTACAGTTATCTGTCTGTCTGTCTGTCTACAATATACAGTTGTAGAATACACTTCAAAATATCACAGTCTGGAACTCGTGTCTACAAACGAAGAACAAGTTCGTTGCTCCCATGTTTATCCTTGGCAATGAAGCAACGTTCTTCGTCATAAAGAAACGTTCTTTGTTGTTCTTAACTGTCATAGTTATTGGTAATCGATAAAGTTCTCTCGGTTCCGTTCTCATCGATCGGAAAGGCGTGCCACTCCTTAGCTAATCTCAGCTCCAATTTGTCAGATTTCTCGTACAAAACAGACAGATATACATAAATACAGATAGACAGACAGACAGACATACAGATAAACAAACAGACAGACAGATAGACATGCACACATACATACATACATACAGATAGAAAGACATACAACCATACAGACATACAGATAGACATACAGACAGACAGACACAGATAGACAGACAGACACAGATAGACAGACAGACAGATAGACATACAGACAGATAGACATACAGACAGATAGACATACAGACAGATAGACATACAAACAGACAGACAAATAGAAAGATAAATATACAGACATACAGACAGACATACAAACATACAGACAGACATACAGATAGACATACAAACATACAGACAGACATACAGACAGACAGATAGACAAACAGAAACAGATATACATACAGACAGACACACAGACAGACAGACATACAGACAGACAGACAGACAGACAGATAGACAGACAGAAACACACACACATAGACATACACATGTCATACAGATAGACAGACAGACAGATAGACATACAGACAGACAGACGCAAGTATACAGAAACAGGCAGTGAAACAGACAGATGCAGACATCCTAAACAACAGACACTGACAATAAGACACAAACCCCAGAAAGAAAGACACAGACAGAGACATTGGAACCAGACGATAATACTTCAAACCAGTCCACGCTCCAAAAAGACACGAAATAACAAACGTTACAGAAGACCTTCGCACCGGAGAGAAACCATCGATAACAAACAGCACAGCCATGAAAAATGAAAAACGTACAAGCCAGCCAACCCCTGTAGGAACTCAGTCGATACATTTCCACGGCCAACAGCTTCACAATCCTCTTCAACCTATGCGTTTAACTCGCGCTCTCTGGCAAAATGCCTCTCGAACAGTTTCTTATACATTTAGCACAAGCAAATATCTCGCTATGTATCAGAGACTGAATCATCTTAGGTGTTTATAGGCTTCGGGCAACACCTGGCAGCTTGCTCTTACACAAGTAATGACTCGGAAGAGCACAGTTTAGTGTGGCCAAAATATCAGCAAATGTAAACAAACAGGTGTAACTGCAATTGGAAATTTATATAGCACCGACTCAAACGAAACCTAATCAGAGATGCGAGTCTCAACACAGGTTGAGTGTCATGGTAGCCAATTGGTTAGAGCACTCGGCCCGTAACATGGAGAGTCCGATTTCGAGCCTCCACTCACGAGGTCATTGTGTAGGGACCTTGAGCAAGTCCTTCACTCGCAACTGCTCAGTGCATTGATGTTCTGTCGTATGGTCGTGTGTCCATTTTGGAACTTTGGTAGGAGGGCAGTATCAAATGCAGTTGTGTCATACTGTATCAAATAAAGTTGTATTGCATTGTATCAAATGCAGTTGTATTGCATTGTATCAAATACAGTTGCATTGTATTCCACCAAATGCAGTTGTATTGTATTGTATCAAATACAGTTTGTTGTATTGTATCTAATGCAGTTGTATTGTATTGTATCTAGAATGGTAACTGTAGCCTGCGGCCAGAAAAGTTCAGTTCCAAATTGATTTCAGCTTTGGAACACAAATACAGACCACCTTTCTATCTCATCGGACTGACCCTTGGAAGTGTTTTGGAGCGCCATTGTTTGATGCCTACTACACTATTATGATGGTGCTACAGAAGTTCTGAATGCAATTGCAAATTTATATAGAGCCACTTCAAGAGAAACTCATCAGAGGCACTCCCAACTCAACGATTTGATTACATCAGTCTGTGGGAAATTAATCATAACTGTAAGATTCACTAATCTATAGTGCTAACTTAATAGCTAAGCACGGAGAATTATCTATTGAAAAGTGCTGGGTCAAGTCAGAGGGGTTGTCAACAGATACCAAGTGAAGAGCCAGATCCGTATAATGTCTGGTTGCAGCCCAGGGCATTTATTACTTGCACCAGACATTTAATCCTATTAGAGTTCTGAGTAAATCGGTGTCTGCAATGCTGCAGACATTACTGTCTGGAATAATGCCGAGGCGGTGAGTGAATAAAGGTGAAAGGTGACTGAATAAAGGTGAAAGGTGATGTGGCTTTGCCCACGGAGATAAGATATTCACGAACTGAACTCAGCGTGATAACGTTTCACCATCTCCAGGTAATGGTGACGGATTAGAACTTGTTCGGTAATTACCTTAATTGGTTGATAATTCTATTAAGAGGACAAGGTCTAGAACTTCATGACTAATGCATCAAAGGAAACATTTCACCGGAGGGAGGAGGGATTTCTGGTTCACCACCAAATTAGCTGCTAAATTACAATTCCCACCAAATAAATGAGCAACAGAATATAGGATCAATTGAGTTTGAATCAAATGAGCTTGACTTAATTACTAGAGTTTTTTATGTCAGCTTCAGATTCATTCTGGTATACATGTGTGTGTTTATGTGTGTGCAAACACGTGTGTGTGTATGTATGTGTGTATGTATATATGTCTGTATGTATATATTGTGTGTATGCGTGTGTGTGTGTAGGTGTGTACTTGTGTGTGTATGTAAGTGTGTGTAGGTGTGTATTTTGTGTATGTATGTATGTATGTATGTATGTATGTGAGTGTGAGTGTATGTATGTACATGTATGTATGCATGTACATATGTACATGTATGTAAGTGTGTATGTATGTATAAAGACACTTAATCTAGCACTCTTAAGTACCTCACAAGAAGATCTGCACACATGGCTATATAAGTGATCTAAACAAATGCGCTTTAACACTTTATTGACACTTTATTGACACTTTAATGACACTTTAATGACACTTTATTGACACTTTAATGACACTTTAATGACACTTTATTGACACTTTAATGACACTTTAATGACACTTTATTGACACTTTAATGACACTTTAATGACACTTTAATGACGAGTGTGTACTAAAATTAAAAGCGACTGGGAAACCAATGCAGGTCGTCGTCAAAGTGTTAAGACAGTCTGAAAACGTTTGCTGAACAGAACTGCACAGCATGCAAGAGTTCCATGAAGACGGTCCAACACACGAGAGGGCATGTGATAACTTATCAGACCAACTTTATTTCTTATTTACACTTAAACATCTTATATACATGAAGCATATTCTGATATAAACACTGTATCAAGGGCTAAATCCCAAAGTTGATTTCAGCTTTGGAAAATAATGTCACCATAGAAGAACCCTCCTTAGAGATGAATAACAGTAATTCCTTAAGCTAGCCTAACACGCAGCCATTGGTATGAAGAGTTAGCAACTTCATTTTCTTAGCCTCTGTATATGACGGCGGCTGCCAAGTCCTCTCCCTCGCCACCTCACCTTCCCGCTTACGGTCAGCATACTCATTTTACCAGTCATTTACAGGAAGCATTGCAAGTGGAGTCAGAAGCTCGAAATAAATTTCTCCCCCTGTGAGGAACTAAACACCTCGACTGACAATCCAGTATGCTAATCACTAGACCCACATAATGAACCATATTCTTATATATCATTTCTGTTAACGGATATAGATTCCAAGTGGAATTCCACCATATACAAATAACCTCATCAAAGCAACAAATCACTTGAGTACAGCACTAGATAGGGAATCCAAAGACAGCATAATGAGGACTTTCAGTACTTGTACAATCAAACATCAGTGTGTGTCACACGCACTGTTGCTCTGTTGTCTCATGCATTTCTATAGTGCCTTTTCTACTCTGTCATAGTACCAATGTATGACACTCACAGCAGATGAGTTGTCTGCTGAAAACTGCAGCGATTTTAAGACTACAGAAAATAAGAAATGATGACATAAGGCAATCATTAGGTATCCAAACAACTCTGCTAGACAAAGTCGTTCTTTCATTCACTCAATAAGGAATTTAATATAGCACACCTTCAAGAAACCTACTTAGACAATACACGATCATAACCCAGACACGGCAATTAAAAATTAGACCTGAGCCGCTTGTAAAAGGCAGACGTGTTACTCCTGGGCAGCAGTTGAATCTCTAATGAAGACCATTCCAAATGGAGGGCCTAGCAACTGAGAAATCCTGACGTTGCCTAATTGTGGAACTAGCCTGAGGCATGAAGATTCCGATGGTTTGGGCACGTAGAGAGAATATCAGTTAACCTAATTCCAAACAATGCACCATTCAAAGGAAAAGGAAACAAAGGCACACCAAGACTACACTGGATAGATAATATAAATGAAGACATAACATCGCTTGGACTAACACTAAGGGAGGCAACTGACTTGACAAATGACCGAGGACACTGGAGATCATTTATCTGTACCAATGGCTGCCAAATGGCTGGCTTCAGGAACTGACGATGATGATAATGATAAATGGTGTCAGCAGATATTGTTACATAAAAACCTTGTACAGGTTTGTTCCAGACATACTCTCAAAACAGTTTAAAGACAAGAGTGTACTAAAAGTGACTGGAAAACCAATGCAGCTCATCGTTAAAGTGTTAAGGTAATACAGTCCATTTTCAACAACACTTCTTCCTAACTAATCCACAAGAGTTTGGCGGTGTGTTTCACAGTGCCAAATACTAAAGGTAGCCGATCGGCTAAAGCACTCACCTTGTATTGCAGAGTTCAAGTCTCCTATTTTTTATTTTATTTATTTATTTATTTATTCCGGATATTTCTATAGCGCCTCTCGAAGTCAACTACTACTCAGAGGCGCTCCCGACTACAGCATTTGATACTGTGCCGGAATTTTCACGCCGAGGCGCCACAAGCAATCGCGAGTGAAGGACTTGCCCAAGGTCCGTACGCAGCGGCTAGAGTGGGATTCGAACCTGCAACCCTCCGGTCACAAGGCGTCGAACTTACCACTGAGCCACCACGCCCCACGACGGTTCCTGTGTAGGGACCTTGAACGAGTCCTTCACTCACAATTGTTCAGCGCCATCAATTGATGCCTTGTAACTTGAGAGCAGCGCTTAAAAACGTGTACTAATAATAGTATTAATGTTCAAAGAAACCAGAACTGCTAGTTATACAATGTAACAACCAGCATGCATCTGGATACTTAATGGGGATACTTCCCATAAGCACTCCAAACATCACTACCTAATTAATTGTTAGCAAGCTTAGTCTGTAATCTGATGACTGTGGGTCTAGTCCTGCTGAGCAGACTTCTGCAAGTTCATTACACACATCTCTGTCGCCAAGCAGTAGAATTTGGTACTGCATAAGCTGGATACTGCATAAGCTGGGTACTGCATAAGCTGGGTATTGCACAAGCTGAGAAGTAAACAACAAGTCAAGCAACACTCTGGCTGCATGTCCAGGACCTCGGGATTTGTCCACTGCCATCTCAAGGGCTGCACAGATGGAAACAAGCATCTCTCCAAGTTCCACTAAAGGATAGGGAAGCTCAACTTCTTTTAATAAGCAAATAAACTATATATAATAT
This sequence comes from Allolobophora icterica, assembly GCA_963556255.1. Lineage (NCBI taxonomy): Eukaryota > Metazoa > Annelida > Clitellata > Crassiclitellata > Lumbricidae > Allolobophora > Allolobophora icterica. Next base: position 45,066,567 of record OY744614.1, on the reverse strand, counting down.
TATTGTACAAGAAGAAGCAGTCCCTTAAGCTTGTCCTAGAGGTAGCCAGGGGGGGGTATAGTGTTAGCAACTTCATTTTCTTACCCTTGGCACATGAGGGTGGTTGGCCAGTCCTCTCCCTCACCATCTCATCTTCCCACTGACAGGGTACGGTCAGCGTTCTTGATATAGCCAAGATGGCTTGGGAGTGCAGGTGGGGCAGAAATCTCGAAAACAAATTCCTTTAGGGATTTGAACCCCCAACTCTCGACTGACAGTCCAGCACACTAATCGCTAGACCATTGCACACCCCAACAAATTTATATGGGGTGATCTCAAGAGAAACAGACCATAGATGCTCGATTGGCGATGTTGAAAGCAGTGTTTGCGTACTATCACCGAGATGTCTCAAAATGTATGAAAAAATTCAAATATACATTGACATTGATTAAGTAATGCTGCAGAAAAGTAACCGCACTACTAAATAAAATTCCTTAAATCGTTTATAGATATTCTTGTGAGTATTCTTCACCTTTAAAATGTTTCTTCAATTCGTATGGAACCGAATAGTCATCTTCCGAACTTGGTTCCATCGCACATGCCTCGGTTGTTGTTATCTCAATGGTTTCAGCAATTTCCTTCTTCAGGTCATACGGATTGCTGTAGTCGTTCGACAGCTACAGAAAACAGTTAGCCATAAATTAATAAAGTTTTTTCTAGAAAGCAAAACGACTGTGATTTACTACTCATAATAGTAATGGTCATCGCAATTTTACACAGCATCTCTTCAAGAGAAACTCTTCACAGGTGTTCCCAACAAAAAGCACGAAAGATCTGATCAAACGTAACAGTTTTCATCACCTTTTGGAAATGTGGCACATAACAGAGGTGAGCACGATGGAACCAAGCTCATACAGTGTCTACTGGTACTTGGTTCTGTTTGAGCAGTAAGACAATATTGTTTTTAAATCCAAAGATGTTAAGCACCGAAGGGCCATGTACAATCAATCCAAAGAGAACAAATTGTATATGGAAAGGTCAATATTGGGCAGTGAAAAACACCGCAGAAAACGACAACGTTAACGTTAATTATGAGTAGCAGCGGATAGCTCGTTTCTTTCTTGCATATTAAAACTATACTTTTGGTATATTTACTTTGTCACAGACAGATATAAAACTCTTCTATACATTAAAATGTACACAGTATGCTTGAAAACTAAAAGCACACTAGAAGGACCCGGCCTTGGCACAGAATGCAAATTTCTTGGAAAAATAATATAGGAAGTCTGTTTCAATTTTCGAAACTCAACACATTATTTGTAACTCCATGAACGTTGTCCAAGCAACGGAAACATACTTGAAGTAATGGAAACATACTTGTACTTCGTTAGTGGAGCTGATCTGAACCGACTCTTCTCCCGCAACGAATTCAGCAGCGACGGCTGGCGTAGGGCACACTCCCTCCTGCCCCGGCAGATTAATACGAGCAGGCGAAGGCTCGTCTGCGGGACTAGAGATGACCGGCAAATCCTTCGAGTTCGGACCGCGAAGCGACCAGTCCCTTTCCCTGGTCGCAGCAGATTCGAAAGACAGAGGCAAAGTCCGAGTCGAACACTCCGAGTGTCTACGGGTGTCCTCTCGTAACGAGTCGAACCGCCCGCTTTCGTCCACTATCCCACTGCACCGATCGGTCCCTGGTGCCTTCGACTGAATTCCTTGTGCGCTATATTCCTGGCGAGACTGTGGCGATGGGCTCTTCTTTCCGCCGAGTCCTAAATGCCTCAGCAATTTAGCCATTAGATCCGTAGATCTATTTACGCTCCCGTTGCCCGGAAGTCGTCCGATTTCCTGGCAGCTGATTGGTCCAAATTCGACGTGCGCAGCTCCGCAGCAGAATCTAATCAACTGACTTCTATGGCGCCGGTAAAAAAACGCGGTGCATCCAAATTGTCGTATTTTCGATAAAATGTCACAGAAAGTAATATGCACTAAGTGCTAATCTTCTCTGTAAACAGCCTATCCCAGCTCTTTAGTCAAGTATAAGACAATTCTACTTCACGGATAACCGTCCTTAATTGTAATAAATTGTAATTGTAATTGAAAATTTATATAGCGCTACTCACCTCAGCGGCACTCTCGACCGCATCGCTGCCAATACCGGCAAAAAGAAAGGTTATAATGAATAATTATAATTATTATAATGAACTTCAAAAGTCTTTATGTTGCTGCCGATGAGCGTAACAGTTATCGTAGGCATAAGATTTCTACAGCGCCCAAAAAGCTATGCGTCGTGGCACTGGCGGCGATTTTGTTTCACAGGTGGGGGGCACTGTTGAACTGATCTGGTAAAAAGAGTTTTGAACTGATCTGCTGAAAAGAAGGTTAAAAAAATTTTCGCGCGTTTTTTTAACCATTTTTGGGAAAGAATTTTACGACGTTTTGGGGGTTTCTTTAAAAAGTGGGGGGGAACAAATATATGGTGTGTCCCCCACTCTTAAAGATGGGGGCTTGTCCCCCTCGACCCCCCCCCCCCCGATGATCGCCGCCCATGCGACGTGGGAACCAGCTATTCACACCCACTCAGTCAAAAAGCAAAATTGATAGATGTGCGGGTAAGGTAAGAATCGGTTCGGGTCAAGATCTAGTAAGATCACCAAGTGCGACTGCAGTGGATGATTCACATTGATAATGCAAAGCCATCCAAAAGAGAAATCCAACAAAACATATGCTTATATAAGACAAAAATTAATTTGTCAGAAGTGGGATTTGAACCCACGCCCGGAGAACCGGACTGCGACCTGAACGCAGCGCCTTAGACCGCTCGGCCATCCTGACACACGGTTACAAACGATGCTTGGTGCCATTTTCAATAGCTTAGCTTTATTTCCGCTCCTTTTTCTAAGAGTACGTTGAGCTATATTTTGTGTAATAAGTCTGCAGGTATCCGACTCAGTCGTAAAACTCATAAACACACATTTTTGTCACAGCTTGCTTTTTATTACGATCTCGTGTTACATATAATTAGTTTATTTCTATTCGCCAGAGGTCCTGCTTTGAAAAGCGTCACCTGGGGAATATACTGGCGCATAAACAATTGTATGGTAGTCTGTTCCGTTGAGCAGACGAAGCGTAGGATTAACTTTGTTTTAATTTTGTTTTAAACTTCGGTTTTAAAAGTTCTTCGAGTACGATGCCAGCGAAGCTTGGTGTTAAGACAGCCAGTAAGCAGGTAGAAGCTCTGCTGTGTTTTATAAGTAACGTACAATGAACTATCAGTTTAGGTTGGCGAAACGTGGTGTGTACTCGGCTGTTTGTTGAAGACGCCGGGGAATGATAGATATTGTTTATTGCTGTGAGAAAATTGTGTATTAAGTTTCGTTTCGCACAAACTAGTATTCAGAGTAATTTCTAGAGTACATAGAATGCCAGGATGGAATCTGATGTAAAGATGGCTGAAACTGAAACTTCACCCCCTTTGTAGCATAATGTTTACAAGTAAGTAACTTCTACCACTTCGGTTTGTTTGTTGCTTCTAGACATTCGACTCAGTGCACAGCACTGCACACTGAGTTCATTTTTACTTAGTAACAAAGGTATTTTTATTGCCTTTTTGGCTTTTTCATCATCATTTAAGCCATTCTTTTAGATGACGGTTCTCTGTTGTCAGGTTGGGAGCGACTCTAAGGATTTTTCCATGATTATATAGTTGCTATAGCCTATGAAGCTGTGATTAAAATTACAATTACAATTTAGGTTAATGATGATCATTTTATTGCTGGTTGATATGTATTGTTTCAGAAAGCAGCCGTAAGTGATCAATTCAACATGACTTCATGGTTTCTCGAACTACTTAAGATTATAACCGCATTGTTTTGTGGTTTGTGTTCAATATCGTTTATGCTTTTAACGTTTTTTCTTACCATTATGTGTTTGCTTTACTGATTTAACATTTATAACTCATTAGTTGTTAGGAGTTGTCTTATATGGTTCATCTGTTTAACAATGTTCAGAAACATGTATCAAATGAAGCAATGCCTAGAAAACTGCATTATTGAAGTTCAAAAGATCATGATGAAATCAGACAGTTGAGACAGAAGTTATCGAGATTCTGAAACTCTGGTGAACTAACGATAAGGTCATAAGATAACTTAGGATAAGGTCACGAAGAACGGTGGGTTGCCCTGTATACTTGCTGATCCTTGAGTTAATGTCATGATTGGTCTGTGTTACATGCATTTTTATGGGGAGAAGTAGTGTTTTGTTAATCTTTATATCGTGTGTGGAACTTGGTGGCAGATTGGTTACAGTGCTCACCTTGTAACGCAGAGAGTACAGGTTCTATTCTTCTCCTGTGAGACGGTTACCATTGTATTGACCTTGAACAAGTCCTTCACTCACAACTATTCAACACCATCTGTGGATGGTTGGCCAACTGGTAGTAGTAGTTGCACTTAATAAATGCACAATGGTAACAACGTCTGCATACGGATGTGTCAAAACGTTTTAGGCATAATCTAGTGATCTGTGTTAGGCTTTGATTATTGATGTGCTATGAGGTAGAAATGATAATGCCTCTCCTATTTAACCATCTGAATTTTAATCTTGTTATTCTGTCTGTATATTATCCACACAGAATTATTCTTATCACATTGGATTTTAATTTCCTGTACAAGATGTTTTAGTGTAAGGTTTTTAAGGTAATCTTTTATAACAAGTTGTTTATCTAGCTGCTTTTTTTTAGAAGAAGACTCCAATGTATTTAAAGAAAATTAATTAATCTGCTTTGCTTTGCTAAATTATTTTATTTAATTTCACGTTGATTAGGATGATGACAATGCCCCGGACACGGCGGATGGCCACGAAGATTATTCTGCCGGTGCAGTGGAGGTAAGCTATTTAGTTGTTACCTTGAAATAATAAACATGCTAGTCCTCAGAATGCTGTTCTGATTTTTGAAGATAACTTGGCTGAGGCACGTGTATGACAACAGTAATTGAGCAGTCAGACAACTTTTAAGGATGTAAAGTTTATTAATTTTTATGTATTTCTCTTCTCATGTTTTCAAGGTGGGAGACTGTGCAACTAGAGAGAATCTGTTAGAGAGACAGAGAGAAACAGAAAGAGAGACAGTAAGAGATACACAGAGAAACATACAGAGAGTGATATATCCAGAAAGAGAGAAAGGCAGACAGACAGACAGACAGACAGACAGACAGACAGAGAGGGAAAGAGTGAGAGAGACACGCACAAACAAACACACACACACACACACACACACACACGCAATCACACGACCCCACAGAACCACATATTTTCTGCACATAATTATTCAGTGAATCTGAATTTAATTTTATCATACCATACTGTTACAAATTTCATCTAATAAATTAATTAACTCGTTTGCAGGGTCGGACAGTAACGAAACCGGAGAATCAGCTGAAGTTGACAGAGGCTGTAAGTAGGAATTCAGAATACAATGCCTTCTAACTGTACCTGTAATTGTAACAGAGAATTTCTCTAGCACCTTTTATGAGTGTTCTCTAAAGTGTCCTCTGCGTGTGAGATATGCACTTAACTGAAACACTGGTAAGGTAAGGTAAGATAAGTTAAGGTAATGGAAGGTAAAATACCGTAACTCAAATGCTTCTGTATGGCCTCATATTACTATAAGGTATGGTTACATAGAGCAGGGTAAGCACTGTCATACAATAGGGTAACGTAATGTAGGCATACTTCAGCAACAGAATTAGGCGTTATGTGCCCATGTCTGCAAGATTATGTCTGGCAAATGCATTGGTTTCCACTCGCTTAGATTACTGTAATTCGCTTCTTACTGGTATCAATAAGGCAAACATCCTGAAGCTGCAGAGATTGCAGAACTCTGGCTAGAGCCATAACTAATACATCAAAATATCAACATATTACCCTGTTCTTAAATCCTTGCATTGGCTTCCTGTTCAGCAGAGAATCATTTTCAAATTGGGGCTCATCGTTTATAAAACTGAATTCTGGCCAGCCACAATACTTAAAATCAGTTCTTACTCCCCAGACTTATCATTATTCAACAAGGTCATCTGATTATCTTTGTCTGGTTATACCTAAATCCAGAACTGTTCTTGGTGAACGAGCTTTTTCGGTTGCTGGACCTACTTTTTGGAACTCTCTTCCTGTGTCTGTCCGCTCTGCTCAGTCGCTTTTGTCATTTCGTTCTCAACTTAAGACTTACCTCTTTCAAATTGCTTATCCACCATGGGCTGCCTCTCTGTCTTACGGACTGACCTTCCGGATTTTGACCTGATTACGGCTTGGTTTTGGTGTGCCATCGGTTGATGCCTCGTGCATTAGACACCGGCGCTATAGAAGTTACTAATTACATTAACTCATTTATGTCAGTCCTAAGTGGTTTGGTCCTTTAGAATAACCTAATCGTAAAACTATGCGTAGCCAGAGAGCTTGTCGAGTCTCGTGTATATTCACTCGTTCGATTTTGTTGTATTGTTTCAGGAGCTGAGGGAGGAGTTTACATGCGTTCTTACAGCCAACAATCCACATGCTCCTCAGAACATAGTCAGATGGAGCTTCAAGGTTTTTCCTTCGATTTGATGCCTCTTTCATATACCGATTCGTCAAGTTTTGCATCGAACTGATATGTTTGCTTGTGAATAGGCTGGTGTTGTGCACTTGGCTTGCGAGTGGCACTTTAGAAGTTTGGAGGTTATGATTACAATGTATGTATGAACTTGTGTGACTAGATACATACAATGTATGTATGTACTTGTGTGACTAGATAGTAGATACTTCATCTAACACCTTTTGAGTACCTTTGAAAAGTGTTCTTCTCACTTCCGCTGGTGATTTTGGTAAGCTGCTTTCCCTGATGCTCCTTCTGTGTTTCTGTAGGAAATTCTTACGAGATTTACATTACATTACGTCTGCATCTGTCACACAAGTGGTTGTAAAGTTCAGCAGGAACAGTAAGTCCATCTGTAAACAAATAGGAGATGTGCCTCTGAATCGTTGAGTTTCACTTCTATGAATGTTCTATTACAATTACAGTTACTGTACAAAGTGTGAGCCAATGCTGTCTTAGGAGGTGACAGTGATCTTATAATTTTCCTGATTAATGCTTTTAATGTTTAATTGACGATTAATTGCCAATTTTCGTATTTTTTCTCGCAGGAGAGCCAGTACAAGCCATTGGTGAACATCGACCAGCTGGCAATTCATTTCTCGATGGATGGCAACATGATACACGAGGAGTCGGAGGAAGCAAAGCGCCAGATGATGCTGCATGGCGACGACGATGGTATGAGAGCGCTTCGAGCGATTCAAATCATCAGAGACGTTGATCTTTATGGGATGGGGTTCTTTACGGGATGGGGCTCTTAATGGGATGGTGCTTCTTGTAGGATGGGGCTCTTTATGGGATGAGGGGTCTTATGGGATGGGGACTCTTGGTAGGGTGGGGCTCTTTATGGGATGGGGCTTTTTGTAGGATTGGGCTCTTTATGGGATGGGAGCTCTTATGCGATGGGGGCTTTCATGGGATGGGGGACATGTCCAACCCCGTGTTTAGGTTGAAGGGAATGCATTCCTTTAAAATCATGGTTTTGTGTTTTCAGGAGCACCTCTTAATTTTTTCCCCTGGAAGATGTGATATATACATTTACCACTGTAGCACCACACTGTATCCTCAGCTTGACCTCCCTGGATTCTGACCTGGCCCCCAAATGGACCAAACAACCTGGCTATAGTGGACTTGATTTAATATAGCGTCGTTGAAAAGGCTGGTCTCCCTGATGTGGTTTTTGTGTGATGCTGAGAAATTTCTGCGATTTACATTACATCACATTTCATATATAAATTTGTGGTTGAATTGACAATTTTAACGGTTGTAATTGTCTTATCTAATCTGAAACTCAGGTAATGCTGTTCATTGCTTTGAGTTTCTTTTTACACTCCAACAAGTTAACATCTTCACACAAAATGTCTAAAGCAGTGAGGAATTATATTGTGACCTTTATTCCATTTGTTCTGTATTCGATTTGCAGTACCTTCAACAGAGGCCTCCTCTATCTCAGGTTAGTGTTACAGATGATGTGTGAAGAAATGTGAACAATACAGTTAACGGATTGAATGCCATCTTTATAGGTCTGTGTAGATATCAGGTGTACATTTTGTGTGCACAGTTTCAAGCCTGTTTATGCATTGTCTTAAATTTCAGCCATCTCCGCCAGTTTGCTCATCCTCATATCTCACCTATTAATTCACCTCTCATCGGTTTGCACTCTCCTCTGCTACTTTGCACTCGTGACTAAAATCCCAACTCTTCAACCTATCCTTCACTTCCCTGGATTCTGCCTGGCACCGGAATGGACACAGGAAACTGGCTATAGCAGGCTTGATTTGAAATAGCGCTGGTGAATAAGCTGGTCTCCCTGATGCGGTTTTTTTGTGTGGCGCTGAGAAATTTAGAAGATTTACATTACATTATTTATTGAATTTGTATGTGAACCAAGTATATATATAACTTTGTTTATTATAAATCAAAGTTGACAAGCCGCAACTTCTTACAGAAAGAGTATGCTACAGTAAAAAAACATTAGTCTAGATTAGTATCAGTTCAGATAGATTTAATTTTCTCTGCATACAGTTATTTGCATGAAGAGGCAATCATATTTATTCATTTGTGGGACATTATGGCCGTTCGGTTGAGAACTTTGCCTTGTAACACAGTACTTATAGGGTTCTGGTTTGATCTCCACTGAGATGGTTACCGTGTAGGGACCTTGAGCAAGTCCTTCCATCACAATTTTCATAGCTCCACCAATTGACGGGGGACGCGGTGGTGTAGTGGTGTAGATCGGTGCCTTGTAACCGCAGGGTCGCAGGTTCGAATCCACCTCAAGCCACTGCGTAGCGACCCAAGTGCTTCTAAATCATTGCTTCGATCTTATCGACTGTCTACGAAATATGGCACTCTAATATCCAGAATTTAGAATTTATTTGATGCTTGGTCATTAGATAGCAGTGCTTAATAAATGCATAATAATAATAATAATAACAATAATAGTAAAATAATTATGTACGTTTACAGCACCCCGTTCAAAAGCATCCCGTTCGAACGCATCACGTAGCAATCAGGATGTAGGTGAAGAGGAGGCTAAGGAGGACGAAGTGGAGGAGGAAGCTGATTCTAAGGATAATCTCGAAACGGAAGTAGGTGCAGAAATTTCAATCGTAATTTTCAATTGTAATTTTCCTGCACTGTTTAATCTCACAATGGAAGTCGGTGCACATACCTAATTATTTTTATTTAGATAGTTAGTAATTTTCAGACATTCATGTTGTACAAATATTTAATATTGGAACATGGGCATGTGCATGTAGGGGCAGTATGAGGCAACCCTTCTGGATTTCACATCTAAGCATTTTTGGCCCATATCAGGCCATGTTGATATGTCTCAGTTTTCTTATTTGGCCCCACCTGACAAATTCATGTTGGTGTACATGTATTGAAACCCACCCTAACAGCTGCTATCCAATCCTAACAGCTGCTAAGCAATCTAACAGCTGCTAACCACCCTAACAGCTGCTCCTTCTCTCTCTGACAACCAGATTTTGTTCTAACTGTATCTCTGGAAAACCCCTTTGGCTTGACTCGCCACTCTTGCATGAGGTGGTGCCCTGGGTTTAGCTGTTAAAATTGTGATTTTTGAATTTTTTGACCTGATTGTGATCCCTTGATACGTTTTTGAGGTAGAGTAACAGCAGGATTTTGCACCAGTTATCATTGTCATGGTAATTGTTCATTTAGTTTGTGCCTCTGTCAAGAGTAGTCCTAATAAACGTATGTGTGTCTCTGGTCATGTACTTTTACGAACCTGTCAGAGTCACTCATGAGCCTTAATGTGGTCTTCTAACGATTAGGGTAAAGATGCTGATGTAGACATGAGTCCAAGCATGGAATCGGTTGTCGTCGCGAGACCGCGTCGAGGTGGAAAAGAAAAGAAGCTGACGAATCAGTTCAACTTCAGTGAACGAGCATCTCAGACTTACAACAATCCGATGAGGGTGAGTGGTTTGGTCGCACCCTGCCAGAATGCCCACATTGAGCCCATATAGGACCCATATTCGACCCATGTAGAGCCCATATGTGTCCTATCAAATGCCCATGGAGGTGCTGGCACAGTAAAGGTGTATACTTTAAATGCGTCCTCTCTTGATTTATTATATAACAGATTCTTTGTCTTTGCAGAAACCTAAATGAACAACAGTCGCTCTTATTTGATATGATAACTAACCAGTAATAACTGACTATTAATAGCTGACCATTAATAACTGACCATTAATGACTGACCATTAATGACTGACCATTAATGACTGACCATTAATAACTGACCATTAATAACTGACCATTGTGAAATGACCATTGTGAACTGACCATTGTGAACTGACCATTAAGAATTGACCATTAATAACTGACCTTTAATAACTGACTATTAAGAACTGACCATTAAGAACTGACCATTTAGAACTGACCATTTAGAACTGACCATTTAGAACCGACCATTAGGAACTGACCATTAAGAACTGACCATTAAGAACTGACCATTAATAACTGACCATTAATAACTGACCACTGATGCTTGAGAGCTGATCAACTGATTATCAATAACCTCACTTAACTTCAACTATCATGTGTCATCTGTCAGCCAAAACTAGCAAATATAAATTATGTAGCACTAGTATATGTGGCGGTTTTCACAAGCTTTGACTTTCTTCTGAGCACAGGACAGAAGCACAGCGACGGAGCCACCGCCAAGAGCTACGTTCTCTGCGAATGTCACGCAGTGGGAGATTTTTGATTCCTATCAGGAGAACTTTGCCAAGCAGGTATACATAGCGTTGAATGGTCACAAGCTTAGACTTATAGGATTATCGAAATATTCATTGGTTTGGTTCTATCTGTGTGCAAGTGCTCCCCAGTGGCGACTTTCCCAGTTATGTGCATACTACTGCATCAAAGATTAAACTCTAGCATCGGTTGGGTTGACTTGGAGCATCTTTAAGAGGTAATGCAAAGGTGCTAGATAAATGTCAATTCAGATTACAGTTACATGATACACTTTTCAGTGCTTTCTTACATGACTGTAAGGTTGTGGGATGGTACGAAATCTATCTCAATCTATCTGAATCTATATAAATCTATGTAATCTATCTAAATCTGTCTAAATCCTAAATCTATCTGACCCTGTCTGAAATTTCTGAATCTATCTAAATCTGTGTAAATCCGTGTAAATCTATCTAAATCTACCTGAACCTATCTGAATCTATCTAATCCCTTTTACTTAGTAGAAAGATGTTGATTCTGAGTTCTGCAGGAAAAGAACAAGGAGAAGAAAGCGGCTCCCACCAAGAAGGACGAGGAGTCGAGGAAGAAGAAGTCGGTCCCCGGTGGTGACAATCAGGTACTTGAAAATTATTTAAATATAAGTGGCACCCCTTTCCATCAATTACATAACCATAGTTGATCTCTTTAGATTGGTCTTTACCTTGCAGGTAGTAAAGTTAGCCACAGCACCTCGTTGCAGTTCAATTCTTTGAATTAACAACTAATGAATTTCTCTTGTAGTGGTGCTATATAATTTCCAGTTACAATTACAATGGTCTGGTATTATCTGCTAATGTTCTTTCCAAAAAACTGCTTATTTCTTTCTGGCCAGCTGTTGCTTGACCCTTCTTTTGTTCTTTCTGAGCACTATTGTTTTTCTGTTCTTTGTTGTTCTTATGCAGAGCGAGAACATCACCGACTTGATTGCTCCGGCCGTTAAAATTCTTGAGAGAATGGTCAACCAGAACACATTTGATGACGTATCCCAAGGTCTTAATTAATTATCCAATCTCTGATTAATTAACTATACATAATCTAATCTATTCAGAATTGTGCCACATGATAACCGATTGGATAGAGCGCTCGCCTTGTAGCGCGGAGATTATGGGTTCGAGACTCCTTCCCTGAGATGGTTACTGTGTAGGGACCTTGAGCAAGTCCACTCATAATTGCTCACTGCAATCGATTGATGCTTTGTCATCAGATAGTATTAGTGGTATTTAATAAATACGTAATAATGATAATAATAATATGATAATAATCATAGTTTTAATTATTGTAGTAATAATAATAATAATAATAATAATAATAATAATAATATAAGTGTATCTTATAAACTACTTGACTGAAAACTGTCTAATTCTCTTGTAAAACGTAAAGATGACGGTTTGAAAAACTATCACTCAACTTAAGATCAATGGGCAGACAAAGGTTGACGATTTATCTCATGGTCTTCTTTGAGGTTATCCAGTCTAACATCTTACCTAATCTAAATCTATGCTGGTAATACCTCTCTAATCTAATCTCATTTCTAAAGGCCACCGCTGATATGTTGATCTGATCTGATCTCTGCATACACTGGAAATCCTTTATAATGTGGTTGAAGTAAGGAAAATCAGCTGTTAGGCATTTCTGGTTAATTTGCAGTGGATCTAATATAGATTACATGTCTTAAGACCCATGTTTTGTTTATGGTTGTGCTTTGTCTGATATATTGCAACCATGGCAGATATCCCAAAAATTATTCATGGTGAGACATGGTAGCTGAACGGTTAGAACGCTCACCTTGTAATGTGGAGAGTACGGGTTTGAGCCTCCTCCACTGAGATGGTTACTGTGTAGAGACCTTAAGCATATCCACTCACATTATTGCTATGCACCATCAATAGATAGGTAGTGGTGCCTAATAAATGCATAATAATAATAATGATAATAATAAAAGATAATAATAAAAACAATAATAATAAGTAATAATAATAATCAGCTTTAAAACACAACGTCAAAGTCACATTGTTATGAAATGAGTGTTGCTGAGCATTTTTCACAATATAGTTGTGTGTTTTTCATAGATTTCAAGTACTATGAAGACATGTCCGATGAGTTTCGTGAGCAGGAGGGAACGCTGCTTCCACTGTGGAGGTTCTCGTTCGAAAAGGTCAAGAAGCTTGCTGTAACATGCTTGTCTTGGAGTCCGAAATACATGGATCTGTTTGCCGTGGGGCATGGCTCATGTAAGATTATTGCTTTGCTAGAACTGTTGAATATTGCAGTCGGGCAGCCATGGGTATTTGTCCATAACTGGCAAAGGAGTGGTGCCACGTGCATGAGCTATGAACCCACCGAACATGTCTGTCTAGGGTGGAACCTCCTCATCTTTGGGACCTTTATCAAGAACTGCTGCCTTCTGACGAGTATTTTATTATATATTATTGGTATTTCTGCATTTATTAATTTCGATAGTGTAGTGGTTAGCGCGCTGGACCGTCAATCGAGAGGTCGGGGGTTAAAATCTCTGCCAGGGCAGAAATTTGGTTCGAGATTTCTGTTCCACCTGCACCCCCTAACCGACTCAGCTATGATGAGTACACTGATTGTACACTATCGGTGGGAAGATGAGACGGCAAGGGAGAGGACTGGCCACCCGCCCTCCTATGACAAGGCTAAAAAAATACCCATACCCATGGCTGCCTTAAGGGACTGCTGTTCTTGTATTAATTTCCAGTATCTCATTGCCCTTTGCTTGGCCTTTGAGTGGTGCTTTAGAAGTTTGGAGATTATGATTACGATTACGACCAAGCATCAGTCGGCTGTGCTGAGGAATTTTGAGTGAACTTCTTGCTCAAGGACCCTGCACAGTAACTATCAGGGGAGGCTTGAACCTGTACTCTCCACGATACAAGGCGAGCACTCTAACCCACTGCATAGAGTGAGGTGCTGCTATAAACAAGGATGAATTAAATCTGTTGATCTTTGTTCTTGACGGCACTGTGTCAGAATCCTTGTACTGTATTGTTGAGCACACATCCACATTGGATGCTGATGCTAGTAAGACGTCTTGTTGTGATACTGAAGCACTGTACAGTTACAATTACATGTACGAACTTGCTGCGCAACTTTCAGACGACTTCCTGAAGCAAAGCAACGGGATGTTACTGCTTTACACGTTGAAGAATCCATCCTACCCGGAGTACATCCTCCAGACGGACTCTGGAATCATGTCACTGGACATACATCCAGATTATCCGTATCTCGTTGCCATTGGGTTCTACGATGGCAACGTCGGCATTTACAACATCATTGAAAATAAGGAAGGTCTGGCCTATAAGAGTTCAGGGAGAAGCGGAAAGCACACGGAACCAGTCTGGCAGGCAAGTTCTTTCCATTTTAAAAATATGGCTTTCCTTTCACTCATTCATTCGTAAATTTATATAGCGCCACTTCAAGGGAACTACTCAGAGGCGCTCCCGACTCCAGCACGGCGAAAAAGAGCAGTTTTCAGGTGGTCATAGAAGGTACCAGAGGAAGACCTAGGATGTAGGCGCAGCTCAGGGGGAAGGCCATTCCGTATGGTCGGGCCAACCACCGAGAGAGCGCGGGTCTGCATGATAACAGTACGGGCAAACGGGACGGATAGCATCCCCCTCCCCACCGAACGGAGGACTCGAGCAGTCCGAGAAGCAGACACGGGCCGGAAGAGATCCATCAGGTATTTTGGTGCGAGACCCAGTTGACATCGCCAACCAAAGGAGGCGATCCTGTACTCAATGCGCTGCCGTACAGGGAGCCAATGCAGGACCTCCAGCATATAATTTGATACATGGCCAAAATATGGTATTTGGCCAATAAGGCGTGCAGCAGAGCGCAAGATGCGGTCAAGGCAGTCTAGGCGTGCAGAAGGGAGGCCAGAGTAAAGAGGTAGGCAATAGTCAAGACGAGATGTGACGAAAGCGTGAACAAGTGTAGTTGCTGTTGTTGCTGAGAGAGAGCGAGCGACAGTACGAAGCTGACGGAGCTGATAAAGGCAGTCGCGGCTGAGGCGATGAAGGTGTGGTGCAAAACTTAATTCCTGGTCCAATAGAATGCCAAGGTCACTTATTAGGGTAATTCATACTGTGCTAGTATATCAGAATGAAAAAAATTCCCATCTACAAATTTATTCAAGCAGGCATGTCAAATTCCACAATAGAATTAATATTATGCAATTATTATGATTAAAATACAATATAGCACCTTTTAAGCACCTGAAAAATGCGCTGTAGATATAAACTTGTAAACCAACCTGATTATTAATTAATTAATTAATTTTTATTGTGTACTGAGATTGGTAAGCCTGAATCTGAGCAGAGGGCATGTGAAGGGCATACGAACAACTTATCCAGGGCCACTGTGCAGAATGTGCTCAGAAACATTAAGCCCACAATCGCCAGAATATAGACGTGCATGGACAGCCATGTTGCATTACCAATGACTTTACCAACAAATGACCCTGCGGATTGGTTAGAGCTCTCGGCTGATGATGCAGAGAGCATGGTTTCGAGCCTCCTTTATGACAGTTCTTGTGTAGGGACCTTGAGAAAATCTTTCACTCAGTTCTTCAGTGCCATCGATATATAAATGAAATAATAATTATAATAATTATAACAAATTCCATAATGTAATAATTGGATGATTTCTAGGTGAGATGGCAACCGGAAGATCTTGATGGCAACCTGAATTTCTATTCTCTTTCGTCAGATGGTCGAGTTGTGGCCTGGACTCTGCTCAAGGTATGTTTTTCCCTGCATTGTTTTCAGAGGTACACTTGATTGGCACAGTTGTCTACATACAAACACACATACCTACAATCCTACATATGTACATACATACATTGAGATACGTAACACACATACATACATACATGCATACATTCATTCATACATTCATTCAACATACTTGTTACATACATACAGACAGACTTCCTACCGGTACATATATGCATATGCACATACATACATGCATAAATACACACATGCATACATACATAATGTAACATACAAGGATATGCACATGTAACAAACATACATATATACACACATAAATACATACATGCATACATAATATGTACAGGCATACACAAATGCACATAAATACATATTATAACTCAGTTGTATCATATTTATGTATTTATATTTTATAGTTTCTACAAAAACATTTCTGGACTGATTCTAACAGTTTTAATTACTGATCCAATAATTGTTATTGGTGTTTTAGAATAATTTGCATTTCCAAGACATAATTCAGCTGACTTTAGACGGTCTGTCATCGGAAGGACCGGACGGTACACAGCTAGTCACCATGGGTACAAAAACATTCTTAATCAGTCAGGACAAAAATGTTAATTATTGTCAGTATTGTCAATTAGATTTTTGAAAACTTTATATGTTTAATATTTATAATTATATAAAACTCTTGTTACTATGTTCTGATGATTTTACTATAAAATACAACTGTATTTGATATTGCCCTCATTCCAAAGGGTTTCACTTACAACCATAGGATAGAATATTGATGACACTGAACGGTTTTGAGTTGACGACTTGCTCCAGATCCCTACACAGTGACCGCCTCAGTGGGAGCTGAGCCCATACACTCAGCATTGCAAGCCGAGTGCTCTAACCAATCGGCTACCATGCACCATATGATTTTACCATGTGATTTTAGTGAAGTCACTTTAGTGTTGTAACTCTAATCGAATAAAATGGTCTTCAATTGTTGGCAAAAGTTGAGCTTTGCTTGGCGGTCTGTTCAAAAACAAACCACTGGCCACAGCATAGCTACCATGTTGTGTTGCGTTTAAAGTGTGAGACATTTGTGTGTATAGATCTACAGCGGCTCAGTTGTCTAGTACTAAAGTTTTAGAACAGAAGGATAACTGTCATAATCAGCATCATTCATTGGGCCAATAGCGTGGCTGCAATGTACCACTTTCTGAAGATGGTGACCTGCTATGGGCCCAACGTGGGCACGACTAACGTGATTGTCAGCAGGGTTTCTGTTAGAGCATAAAAAGAGGATGTACTTTACGTCCTGACCTATAGAATTTTGGACGTAGGTTCCTATCTCATTTGTATTTTACTTAAGCCTAGCCAGAAAATTTTCGATGTTTTGGACATTTGTTAAGGACGTAAAAACGGCCATTTGGGCATTAATGGAAACACTGACTGTCAGGTATGGTGTTTTGTTTTTTACGAATCGTCTGTAGGTTCGGGAGTTTCTTTCGATTTTCATCCGCAAAAGCAGCACGTCTTCATCGTTGGTACAGAGGAGGGAAGAATCCACGTCTGCTCCAAGTTCTACTCGAGTGCGTTTGTGGATACTTACTTCGCTCATCACATGGCCATCTACCGGATTGCCTGGAACCAGTACCATCCGAATGTCTTCATCACCTGCAGTGCGGACTGGAGCATCAAGATCTGGGATCGAACGACCGACTCAAAGTATGGCTATTTCTCAAGTACTTAACATGAAGTATGTAATTGCCATTAACTGTACTCTAAGTATGGCCATACTTTGAGACAATACTTTGAGTATGTAGCTGCCATTTTTATGCTGTCTAGTGTCTACATAGTCTGTATTTGATTTCTGTACTAAAAGTATGTAATTAGCATTTTCAGTACTCAAAGTACTTAGCATGTACTATGTAATTGCTATTATTCATACTTTAAGTACTTACCGGTAACCTCAAATGTGCAATTGCCATTTTTATACTGTAAGTACTTAACAGATTCGTGTAGTGTGTGATTGCCATTTTTTTTACCTAAAAATATATTGTCCCCAGTTTTCCAACTCCAGATGTGTAATCAAAATATAATAATCACATATAGAAAATATCCAGAATGAATGAATATTAATGTAATAATCAAAATATAATCCTGTAATCAAAATATATCAACATTTAAATGTTTTTGTTTCTTCTCCAAATGCGTAGTCATGGCATGTAATTACGTTTTTGTAACGTCTCCTTAAAATCCAGGATTTGATAACTGATTAGTATTAAAATCGTTCAAACTGGAAACAGGCTTCACATGAAGACTTATTTAAACGCACAACAAATGCAGTTACCATTCCATACCAGATCTTACCTCACTGCTTACCAATGTGACAGTCCTGGAAAAAACGACTTTTATAAATAATAATAATAATCAGCTTTAAACACAACGTCAAAGTCACATTGTTATGAATTGAGTGTTGCTGAGCATTTTTTCACAATAGTTTTTTGTTGTTGTAGATTTCAAGTACTATGAAGATATGTCCGACAGTGATTTAATTATCTGTAGGCGACACTCTTGAGAATTTGGAAATTAAGAAATCACAGCATTATCGTATTACCGTACATTGTTAAGTTGTTATCCATTAATTAATTAATCTACGTATTTTAGCTGATTGATTTGTTTACGGATTAAAGCAATTAAATGCAATTACAGGGATCCGATGTTCACCTTTGACCTTGGCAGTTCAGTGGGTGACGTTGCATGGGCTCCTTATTCATCAACAGTGTTTGCTGCAGTCACCTCTGATGGGAAGGTAAGAAGGAAATGGAACTTAAGAATGAGATGAAAAGTTGAGGAGAGGAAAGGTAAGGAGTGAAAAGATAAGAAAGGAAGATAGAAATGTAGTTCTGAATATACAATGAGTTTTGAAGACAACTGACTTGTCCTGCATTTTAGGGGCCATCCACATATTACGTACGCAATTAGGGGGGGAGGGGGGTACAAAATGTGTACTTACACAAAATAAATTTCTAATAATGACGTCCACATTAGCCTATTTGTAACTCTGTACTGTCCTATAGTCGTTCAATGGCATTTTATTACATTATATAAAAGCCATGTGCAGTTATTCTGTGCTGTGAGCGAGACACCTATAATTTGTCTATATTGGCCCTTCACTCATCATTCAATCTGGCCTAAAGTGCAGACAGTCGGCTGTCGAGACACTTTCTGCAGCTGGTCTTTGGGGGGGGGGTATGCGTCAAGCGTACGTACGCAGGGGGGGTGGTGAAGAAAGTACGCTTGCGAACAGGGGGGGGAGGGGGTCCAATTTTCCGGATTTTTGTGTACGTAATATATGGATGGCCCCTTACTAAATTTGTAGCAGTTAATCGGTAAAAACATCTTCTAGGTCGTATTGACCATTTACTGATTTATTACAAGCATTTATCAGCCATGAGTCTGCATATTAAGAATCCAGTTAGAACTGGACATAATGCCTTTTGCAGATTTTTGCATTTGGTTCTGACATTTTGGATTTAAGAAATCACGCATACTGAAGGTCATAGCATCCAACATTACACACAGATTAAAATGCCATTTGCCTTGATTTCAAATGACAAACCTGGGATCTGAACCCGGGAGGTGAAACGCTGATAGTTAGCCACTCGCCTACTGTGCTACGTATCTCTTAGATGGTCACAACGTTTTATATTTAATTTTTCAGTTGCTTGTTGTTTATGATTAGGTTTTTGTATTTGACCTCAACATCAACAAGTATGAGCCGTTATGTGAGCAAGTTGTCACGTTAAAGAAGAAGACAAAGCTGACACATGTTGCGTTCAACCCCAAACATCCGGTCATCATTGTAGGTGACGACAGGTACGAACAATCGTGTGATGACCAGGAAGTTCTGTTTGTTGATTTTCGTACCTGATGCACAAGGCTTCAACCGATGACATAGCAAATTCAAGACGTAATTGAGTCAATGTCCACTTTGTCCAGAAGAGAATGGTTGAATATCATGTGGGGACTTTCATAAACTGTAATGAAATGGTTTTGTAGCGCTGCATGAGAACCTGTGAGAAGCTATCAAAGGCAGTTCATTTATATATTTATATATTTATTTATTATTTATTTATTCATTATTTATTCATAATTCATACGGAGACCATATGTAGAGAGTATTTATTGTGTATTTATTATTTATTCATTATTCATTATTTATTTACTATTTATTAATTTATTATATATTTATTAGTTATTTATTCATTATTTATTTATAAATTTATTATTGCTTGTGCTGATTGCAAATGCAGTCAGAAAACTTTAATCTGAGGAACAAACTGTGTGCATTTTGTCCAGCTTATTATTGCCAATTCTCTGACACATGAACGTTAATATTCATGTGTAGGAGAATGAAATTTGAACAGTTGTACATCAGCGATTATTCTCTTTTGCAGGGGCACAGTACTCAGTCTGAAGTTGTCTCCGAATCTTCGAAAGCAGCCAAAGGTACATGGAAAACATTTTTATTCTATCATTCAAAGGGTATGGGCCGTCATATCTCAACTGGAGAAAGGCTCAGGATTCAGGTCTCTTCTAATGCCTCCCCACCCATGTTTAGCACCAATCCAGATATCGGTAGTTGCTGTGGCCTTCAGAGGCACCATTCTGGATAACAAACATTTCTTAAACACTTGGATACTTAATACAAAAATTGTTAGAGTCCTTCATACCTAACCCAATAATATTTTTTGAAGAGGAACAAGGTTAGCAGTCCTTTAAGCTAGCCCTGGAGCAGCCACTGGTATGAAGTGTAAGCGACTTCATTTTCTTAGCCTCGGCTTATGTGTAGCCAGCCCTCTTTCTCACTGCCTGATCTTCCCACTGACAGTGTACAGTCAGTGTACTCATTATAGCTGAGGGTGCAGGTGGAGCAGAAATCTCAAGCAAATATCTTCCCTGGTAGGGATTTGAACCCTCTGACATCTCAATTGACAGTCCAGCACAGTTACCACTAGACTATCGCACAACACTAGCATACTTTAATCATCAATCAAAACCGAAACCTTAATCAGGTCAAAATTCATAATAAATGATTGACTATCTCGTGGACACTTTCTTAAGCGTCAATATGTAATATGTACTTGTGTCTAGGAAAAGAAACAACTGGAGCCAGTTAAAGCTGAAGATAAGGAGACCATGCGTAGAGAGTACGAAAACCAGAAACTGGAGAAGCTGTTGGCAATGGTACGTCAACCGGACTCCAAGGAAAAGAACGCCATCAAACCGGCTGCTGTCCCCGCTTCTACCAAAGCCAAAGAGACCAAGAAGGCCGACTGATTCAGAATGCAGTGTTTGCAAACTGCAATGTTCTTTACTAGTCACATTTCTGTTTTGTGATGTTGCAAAACTATGATGAAAAATATAAATATGACAGGCAGATGATTAATTATAAATTATTAATAAATGACGCTTATTTGCTCGGAGAAAGATTTGAATTTATTACGTGAATGTTCTGTTTATATGTGATGCGGTATCCCAAAACCAGGCTGTTCGTGAAAATTTAAGAAATTAGGGGCCATCCATATATTACGTACGCAAAAATCCGGGAAAATTTGACCCCCCTCCCCCCCTGTTCGCAAGCGTACTTTCTTCCACAACCCCCCCCCAGCGTACGTACACTTGACGCACCCCCCTTCGAAGACCAGCTGCAGAAAGTGTGAAAGTCTGCACTTTAGGCCAGATTATTGATGGATGAGTGAGGGCCAATATAGACAAATTATAGGTGTCTCGTTCACAGCACAGAATAACTTCACATGGCTTTTGTATAATGTAATAAAATGCCATCGGACGACTATAGGACAATACAGTTATAAATAGGCTAATGTGGACGTTATAATTAGAAATTTATTTTGCGTACGTACACTTTTGTCCTCCCCCCCCCCGTTCGCACCCGTACGCAAAATCGCGAAAATCCGACCCCCCTCCCCCCCTCAGTGCGTACGTAATATGTGGACGGCCCCTTAGGTTTTAATTTATCTTTGTAGATCTTTTCAAGATCTTTCCAACGTGATTTTAAGATGTACGTGCTTGTTGCGACAAAAATTATCAAAATCGGAGTGTAGATTTTAACTCGTTTCAACATTTTGAAACGTACTATGTATAAAATAGCATAGTATAATATACTAAAACCTTGGCTATAATATTTGTTATTTCACCGCCATGTATGTACTTGCTGAATAAAATAATTATAAATGTAAAGTATGTAATTTTTTTCGTCAACAAATCGAGCCGGAATCTTGCTTCTTTGCCGACGTGTGACATCTCGGGTTTAATAGGCCGCTGTCACTGACAACTGAACCAACAACAGCAAGAGCAAATTCCTAGGGGGCTCTGATTAAAATTCTGGTGAGCTTTCAGCAGGAACTGTTCTTTTATTGTTGATTGTTGTAGCACGTATTCGACAGCCTCCTTTGAAGCATTTTCGATAACCACGCAGACCAAAATAGCCCCAGATTTAGCCGGTCAAGGGCCAGTACGCATGCGCGACCTTGTTTTGCCCAATCAGCCCTCAGCATTTTTCCTTTAAATATCACGAGGCAGTTGTTTACGCGAAAGTCGATTATGGGACCTGAGTTTCTTTGTTATTATTGGCGGAGAAATTACTTATTCTGCAACGAAAGTCAGTCAGTCGGGTAAAGGAAATTCCAGGCTTTCAGAAGATGCATGATCATGGGTGTTTCTCCGTCGCTATTTATAACCGATGCGCGCAAAACAATGGAAATTTACCCGAAAATGAGAACTATACAACTTTGCAATATTATTCGAAATTTTTATGGAAATAATAAATAAATAATTTAAAAAACAGCTGAATTATATTGTTCAAATATGAAACAATGCAATTATGATATAAAACGAAAGATAAGAATCGCATGTGCTCAAGTTCATTCCAAATGATTCAATATTCGTTGGCTTCGGGGACACTACTAACAAAGATCTTAGAGTCTAAGATCTTTGCTACTAATGCTTTAGGGCCTCGCACTTTCTGCGCTTGCTGTCCGATCCACAGCTTTTTATGAATTTCCCACTCATCCGTGTATTGGGCCCAGAGCTGGTCCATATCACACGGCTGATGGTAGCTGGTGGCCAGCTATGCACGCAATGGTGGCCTGCCATGGGCGCAATGTTGGCCCGACGAACGTGGATCTCATGGTAGTTACTGGACTGAGAACTGGGCTTAAAGTCGGCTACGCCGATGTATGTCATAGTTTTGTGTGCGATGCATTTCATTCATCTTACCACAAATTACTTACTTACTTACTTGCTTACTTAGACAATTCTTTATTTACTCCCTTGGATAGACCAGAAGCCTTTGCGGCTAGAACACATCACGCACTCTAGTTACGCAGTTTCAGCATCAGTGGATGTCGATGGGTAAATCTGTGGGTATGTAGGTCGATGGTATAGATCATGGTCTTAAATTCTTGCGTCTTTGATAAGATAAGATAAGAATATTCTTCATTCAACCAATTGGTATCTACAAATTGTATAAAAGGTACAGTGCTTTTATGAATAAATGAGATGATTTCGCGAAAAAGCCAGATTTGAGGTGTTTGAGGTCTACTACTACGCAGTTTCTGAAAGCGAAAGTAGTTTTTACTCAAACTGGTCAGGGCGAACATGTACATTCGGGGTGCCTGTATTTGTATTTGTGCGACTAAAAAAGCTATACCTGCGTGTGGAAGGTGGATTTTAAAATTCAGGGCTATGGTTAGGCACCCCGATTGTACATGATCGCCCTGGTAAGTTTACTGTGTATTCTGTCATGCATACACAATTACACAGGTACGTACTGTAATCGTTAATCTAGGGTCGTCTGCGCCGATCTTCTGTATAAACGATGCCCGCCACAGACTCCTATTGAACAGAGCGCCGCGACTTTCGCAGTTGAAATACGTTAAATAAGTATGGCACGGTAGCACCTGCTTCTTTCCGATAGCTATTGGCCATGAAAGAAATTGCCAAAAATGTCATTGCTCTACAGCCGGACCACACACGCACATGCCTACGTGTCTAAGCATATTATTATGTAACGTAAGAAGCAGTTTGTAGTGCCCTCATGCACAAATGTTCCATTGGAGCATGACTCTGAAACAGTAATATTTGTTGAGGGAATCAACATTAGCCTGATAAACCAATTATTTCCTTTTTTGCCTATATATCTAAGGCGTAGACATCAAAGATGTATGTGTGCATGTATGTATATGTGTATGTATGTATTGTCAAGCACACCTCCCTAAAGCACTGTATAGAGATATAGTTCTAGCTTCCTACTGCCTATGGTTAAATCCTGTAGATCTGTTAAAGGATGATTGTGTGGCTAGATGCATATGTACGCACACACACACTTGAATGTGCGCGCACACAACACATATATAAATATCCAAATACAATACAATACAATACAATATGCAGTAGTGATTCCATGTAAGTAGATTACACGAGTTGACAGCTATGCAGAGCTAGAATCTTGGTGCTGATCATGTTATGATGATGACATTGACAAGCTGCAAAACGACTGTGCTTTTTATTCATTTCAGAAAACTTTTAAGGTCACGATGTTACAGTTCGTAATTGTACTAGCATGCATAACAGTGGCAGCAGAGTCGTGTGAACCACCTACAGTTTGGCACAAGTACGATGGCATAGAGGGTCAATGTTGCAAACCGAGAATCTGCTCACCAGGTAAGTTTTCAGTTGCTGTGTAATACCAGTACTATATATAGTGATGCACCAGCCCCTCGTAAAATACACATTGTTATCATATGAAACCTGACATTATACAGTCGGGATATGGATCGCAACATTAATATACCTATGGAAACTAATTAGCATCGATCAGTTCAGAGGCTTTTGTAGTGTACCACAGGCAACTGGCCCGATAGCGCATTGGATAACATCTGGCGTAGAGTGCGAGAGGTACAGAGATCGAGTCCCTTAGGCGGACATGCTTTGTAGGCTGCAATTTGCGCCGTGTATTGCAGGCTGTCTGTTCTGTTAGTAGTTAAGGTTTATCGCATAACATGTACATGTACAGCGCAGTGCGTTTGAGGCGCTTAATTAAAGAATAAATATTATTATTATTATTATTATATCAATTGTACACTGTTTTGGTGGACAGCATCAACATCAAGGCCAGACAATCATTATATATGCTTTCCTTGTCATGGTTGCCCATGGGCTAGCAGGCCCGTCACTAAGTGATGTTGTTGGTGCAACCACGGTGGCATGGATGTTTTGCGCGGCTTCTGTATGGTGAGCAGGGCTGTAGTCGAGGGTATACGCGGGTATATAGCGTATACTCGCCTCTAAGAAATTTGAGAGCGTATACTCAGCGCTCGAGACGAGGGTATACGCGGGTATACAGCGTATACTTACCTCTGTAGAGACCGTATAGCCACTCAGCAATGAAATTTTTAGAAAAAAGAGAGGTTTTGAAAGGTTTTAGGGTGAATGACTAAAAAAAAAGGTCATCAACTTTTTTCAGAGACGAAATCGTAAAAAGTCTGAACAACATTTTCAGAGAATTGGTAAAAAGTCGGAAATTTTTCTGAGACGAATTCCTAAAAAAGGTCTTCACATTTTTGTAAGGGTCACACCAGCCCTAGTAACGCCGCTGCTCACCGGTAGCGTATGCTCACCTCAAATTTTACCACTACAGCCCTGATGGTGAGGCTTTGTAGGACATGGAGGACGAGACAGACTCCAGGCCTTAATGCGACGATTGGTCTGACTGCGATATCTCCCTGACTCCTACCAAAGCACTGAGCAACTGTGCCAGAACGATGATGCCCACACTTTTTCGGTAGTTATCAATGATCGAGCACACGTTCTGCGTGGGCTCCTCCCCCAGTGTTTCTGTTAATGCCCAAATGGCCATTTTACATGCATAACAAATGTCCAGAACGTCCAAAATTTTTGGGCTAGGGGTATGTAAAATTCCAATGGTGAGTTGTGTACCTCCAGTTCTTTATCGTCGGACGTATACACGCCAAGCACTAGGCATAGTACAATTAACAATATAACTCCTAAACTAAAGTTACAGTGATTTAGTGTTTATGCATAGTACTATAGTTTCTTCTTGTATGCAAACTCTAGTTGGAACTTGAAAATGCTGACTTAAATATTTGATAATAAAGTTTGTGATTGTGTATTCTGTTATGTCATATTTATATACACCCGGTGTGATCGCTGTTAGAAATGAGCTACGTCCAAAATTCTAGGTCTAACAGAAACCGTGACTACCCCCAATAGGATGTGCTACCTATTCAATGTGTCCTCAAGCCCACAGTAGAGTTATACCTGAAGCTGACAGTTTGGCTCATAAGACATTTGTTATAAGGATTATATACAGTTACAATGCAGTTTGTACACCAAAGTGCGGTTAGCAATTGGTTAAATAAAGGATATACTTACTTACTTACTTACTTACTTACTTACCAAATTTCCAAAGATTGGCTTCCAAATTGCAGACAATGAAAGAGAAAAAAGAAAGTAGCTAATATGTAATGACAGCATACGCTTGGCTGCCTTTCGGAAGCAGTGTAATGAGTGACTAATTTATGCTCTTTATGTTACAGTAATAACAAACTACAAAATTGATATTAATTAATGTGGCTTAGTAATTTTTCTGTTATTTGCAGGATCTCAGCCAAACATCTGCAATGAAACAGGTGCTGAGGCGATTTGCAGCCCATGTCCCGAAGGCAAATTCAACAGCAAGAATCTTTCTTCAGTTCCAGATAATGGCATTGTGGCCTCATGTCAGTCGCTCACCATCTGTGACCCAAAATGTAAATAAAGTCTTTTGATGTCGTAGGAAAAATTGTATTAAAAAATTGCAGATTTATATAGCACCTCTTAAAAAGAGACGCGTCAGAGGAGCTCTCTATCAGAAAGCTATAAACCACAATGAAACAGAATGGTTTCAAGCACAAAGAGGTAAATTGTTTAGTGAGTCAGAGTTTAGTTATTCTTGTTTGACTGGTATTCACTGAAGAAAATCATTTGGTTGAATGACAAGTTTATTAAAAGGTTCACTTAACCCTTTGAACCTGGAGCTCCCTAGCGATTTGGCACATGTGTAAACCAAAATGCGGTTAGCAGTTGGATTAATAAAGGATATACTTACTTACTTACTTACATGTACCCAAGGCTCCGAGGGAATTTTGTACCAAATTTTTTTTTAAATTTCCACTTTTAAAAGTTATAAAATCTTATAAATTTTACCCCCAAACACGTCTAAACACATAATTCATGACCCGAACACAAAATAGAGATTTTATTTCTGTATTATTATGTATTATTTATGTATTATTTACGCACAGTTTCTTGCAACATAACTTGATTCATTGCTGTACAGTTTGGTGAATTAGGCTATCACCAGAATTCAACTTTTGAATGATAATTCTCAAAACAGTTATTGTTACCAGTGCCAAGGCACAGGAAAACTTCGCAGGCTTTACACCAATACACAGTTTTACAGCGTCTGGGTAAGTCCTTTTCCTTGGCCTCTGGATCTCTTTGCTTGGCAACCTTGCACTTCTCTGTTGTTTGAGGTTGCACCTTCTGGACGTTCAGGTTAATGTACTGGAACATTGGGTTCATTCAATAATCTTGTATCATCTGAACCAGACTTCCGACACGACATTGGGGCTTGTGTATGTCGGTAGGTTCCAACCATCTCAGCGGTATAGTTGCCTGCCACAACAGACTCCTTTATCTGATGCCAGCAGCATGTCACGTACTTCCTCGGCCATAAATGTTTGTTTAGTTCCACGTATTCGCTGTTTCTAATTACCAGTGTTGGTTTTCTTACGTTTATATTTCATACTGATAAATTGTTTATTTACTTTTTTATGTTTCGGCATTATAAACTATGATAAACAATGCTAAGGGACACCGTGAATTATTATTTTCACTTACAGGAAACACAGTAAAAAACACAACTGTACATAATTATCTTTGTCAGAAAAATCCATGATTTCTATAAGTAGATATCAAAAATCCATTATCCAGTAGAAGAGTGCGCTGTGCAAGCGCTTATTACGTAAAGGCAGGCTTACCAGCCCGTTGGGAAATGATGGTAGATGATCAAGCCGGTTTTTGGACCATTCGGGTATATATGCCTATCTGGCAAGCCGGTTTTCCGACCTGTCGGGTTCAAAGGGTTAATTAAAGGATTTTATTGTCAAAGCTCATTTTGTTTAAAGACAAATTTTCTTAAACTGGATGAGCAAGTGACACATTTGGCTGAAAAGATGATGGCAGTAAGAAATTCCCGCTGTTGTTTCATAAATGTTGTACTCCTTTAACGTTAAATTTTCTTAAGGATATTTTGTGGTGTCATTTTGCTGAACTTTGTGCTTGTGACTCTGAGGTTGATGTTCTCGACAGCTGTAATTCATTGATCTCATCTGACACTTTTTCACAACCTGTGCACTTGCTAGTCTACTATATAGCAATGTTGTGACATTTGGTTTTTGTAATTGTAATTAATGCTTTTTTCCATTGCCAGATCAGCGCGTAACAATTAATGGCAGCGCTACACATGATAGGACATGTGAGTGCCGCAATAAGGAACAGGAACTGAGAACTGACGGGAAGTGTTATCCGTCCTGTCCGCCTGGTAAATACTGGTGGACAGAAAAAGGTAAATTTGACTGAATGATGTTGGCTGGAATGAAGCGAGATAGCCCGGTTTAGGTCGACTCAGCCTATCATTCCTTCGGGGGCAGCAGTAAAATGAGCGGGCACCTAACAGGCTGCCAAGACATGAGTTAATTAAGATCTTGATAATTGTACCATAATGTTTCAATGTAACGTACTGTGGTTTGTCAGTGAGCTTGTCAATAAACACGAATTTATTAAAGAATGTGGTAGCTCATAATAATAATAATAATAATAATAATAATTATATTCTTTATTATTTCAAACCGGCAGATGCAGTATGATTACATTGAAACATGAAAGTACAATCAAGATCTTAATTAACACACAGTTTGGCAGCCATGCAAGGCGCCTCCCTAGAGGGGGTTACGGGAGTCGATCCGCGTACCTTATGCTCTCCTAGCCATGAGTTTTGCCACTACTCTATCCCCCCTCCTCCATGTGCAATGATTGCATAGAGAAACATACCAAACTTATCTCGAGGAAGAAAAAAAATGAAGTAAAACAAGTGAGAACGCAAGTCTAACAATGCAGATATGCCTGTGTCACTGAAGGTTCTGAAATGTCGAACTGTCACATGGCCAACCGACTCGAATGAATTTCGTCAGTGAATGAACAGCATTTGGGATATGGTTGTCCATACAGGCTACCCGGTTACGCTGTTACTAGATAACCCTTCATTTCGTAAAATGGTTACCACACTTGACTCAAAATTCATATTAGCAGGTATTTTATTTGTGTTTATTTATTTTATACTGTTAACTTATATAGCGCTTCTTCAAGATTGCCTACTTAGAAGCAGCTCTTTGCGATAGCCTATATGACGATGCATTGTTAGACTTGGTTTCACCCCTTGTTTTACTTCAAACAGTTTTTTTCTTTCTCAACATAAGTTTCGTGCGCTTCTCTATGCAAGGATTGCATACTTTTTTACAGCACTGAAATTAACAATTATTTGGAAAACTAAAATGAGAACTAAAATTACTTCAGAACGAAAATAGGAATTATAAGAAAATTATTTGTGAAGTAAAATTAGAATTAGAAGTTAAATTCGAGAGCACAGAACTGAATTAAAACTTAATTAGGAATAACTTTTAGAAGTAAAATATCACTGGGCATAACTGATTTTTGGTTTTTTGCCGATTCCAGATACCGGCTATTATTTGGGATTCCGATTCCTAGTAGAGATAACGTATGTTCTTAAATCTATGCATCCCAAGTTAGTCGTCATTGGCTAATTAATGGCTTGGTGTCCGTACAGGCAGTAGGATGGATGAACATCAGTCAGTCACCCCCTTCCCTACCTGCTATATCTTTCTTCACTGATTGACAGGCCTAATGGTGGCCAGCCCTGGCTGCCTGTGGGAGATACAGGGTAGATTGAAGAAACAACTTTTATTAATCAGCGGGTTAAACATTCCAGATCTGGATAATTCCGGATAGTGCAAAACTCGGTTTACCGATCCGGATTTCGGTTATGCTCTACGAAACAATGCACTGGAAACTGGAAGAGTTGCCAGTTTAAGAATCTGTGATAAACTTCCTTAGATTCTTTTAGCCTTAAGTTTTCTTAGACTATTCAATCAGAACTAGAAGCAATTTAAAGTATCTGTTAGCTGTTTTGCTTGACTTGGTGGCTCATTGGTTGAGTGTTATATTACAGTGCTTGGGAGTCTGTCTGGTAGTTGCTGTGCCACAATCATAATGACTTCTGAACTTGCCCCTACTTAAATACGTATTGGAAATTCATTATTAATTTGGGGCCTGCCCGCACATACTGCACTTCATCCTATTCCTTTTGTTTTAAATGTTGGGGTAAACATGATGAAATGAGTAAGTGGTTTTTATAGTGAAATTTTTACTCGCATCAACTCTTGATTGTCTGAGGAAATGCTTCTGTTGTAGAATCATGTGTTTTATGCTCAAATGGGACCTACAAGAACAAGAGCGGAATAGATCCATGTTCATGGTGCACTCCGTAAGCATAATTATCTAAGCTAATCTAATCTAATCTAATCTATTGACTTCTGTATTGCTGTTATTTAAAGTGAAACTAGTCAAGAATTATTGTTCATTTGAAGAAGGCCACTTGAAATTCAATAGGTTGGGAAAACCAGAAATCAAGCCTGAGTGTGGTGTGGCTATTTATTATACATTTGTCTAGTCAATTTGGGTTGTGTTTTATTTCGACGTGCGTTCAACTTTACTTAAAATGCACCCTGTTAAGTGCCTTGCTGCATGCGTATTTATTATTACGCATTTATTGCCACCTGATGACCAAGCATCAATCGATGGCACTGAGCAATTGTGAGCAAAGGACTTCCTCAAGGTCCCTAATGGAGGCTCGTTACAAAGCAAGTGCTCTAACTTTGGCTTCTTGTCCTAAACCCATGCATACATACGGTACATACATACATACATACATACATGCATACATACATACATACATACACACATACCTACATGCATAGTATGTTACATACACACATACATGCATTGTGAAAGCAAGTTGCAATAGATGAGTGTACTTAATGGCTCTTTAGAAGTATGAAATTTAGAGTGGGAGTAGAGTGGATTGCTGTAGTCATTAGTTTAATCTGAATCAAAAAGTAACTAAAGTGTTTTGAAATGCTTATAAACACAAATTCCAGATCTGTTTTAAAAGTTATTTCAAAGTTTAAACAGAACAATGAATGGTGATTCTATCTTTAGTGTTGCCCGCAAGGGCGGTTGGCCTAAGTTCATGGCTACTAAAAGATGATCAACTTTTCTTCAGTACTGTTTCCCTGACGTTTTTGTGTTTTACTTTTTCTTTCTTGTGATTTTTGATGGCTGTTTTGTCAATTCCCAGACAGATTTTTAGTACCTTTTTACAGTTTTGACCTTTTTAAGTAGGCGGCCTTTCTAAAGTAGGCAGTCCTTGCTAGTTTGGGCAGCACACCTCCCGGAGCAAATGGGGGTGCATGGCAGAATTTTCTCATGATCCACACTTGTGATTGCTAGTGAAGGTCTGCTGCATGTGAAATATGCTACTGAGCTGTGGTAGACTCTCTTCACTTGTCTGGTTTTGCAAGAAAGCTTCCTTTACAGTCTTGTTGGCCGAAAGACTTAAAGCCAAGTGTGTAATTTGATGCCATATTGTAACCAAAACTGATAGAATCGTTTGGCATATATATGATATAAAGTGAGGTTTTTACATGAATTTAGGAAATAAATGAATGATTTATTGATTATTGCATGTTGTTTCTTTTAGGTGCAACATAACTGCAACAGAATGCAATGCAACACATGATGCTGTGTGTTTACCATGTGAGTAGTGTTTAATTAGCGTAATGAACCATTTCGTTGCACCAATTACAAGGTGATTGTTGATTGTAATGGTACACCAAAGACTCGCTATATACATGCTTTGTTATAACGCAGTTTGCTCTAACATGCTTTGTTCTAGAGTGCTTTATTCTATTATTATTGTTATCATTAAACATTTACTAAGTAGCACTATCTCACAACCGAGCGTCAATCAAAGGTGTTGAGCATTTGTGAGTGAAGGACTAGCTCATCAAGGTCCATACACAGTAACCGTCTCAGCGAAGGCTTGAACTTGTTCTGTTCACGTTACAAGGTGAGAGCTTTGACCAGTCGGCTACCCTTTCCTACAACTTTTGGCTGAAGTTGTCAGTGATTACCTTCTGTTCTTTAAAATGATAGTTTAAGTCATTCCAATGGTTGATCTACCCTGTACTTCTTTGATCTTGATATGCCCTCCCCCACCCCCATTAAAGTCTAATCTCTTGTTCATGATGAAAATCCTGAGCCTTCGTCTGTCATGGCTTCCACTATGGTGCCCTGAACAACATCCTTTTCGAAGCATTTTATTCCAGTCAAATTCAGTGATACTAGATATTCAATGCTAGCAGATGCGATATCCTGTATGTTGAGGCTGTCAGTGATTTCGCTTTGTAACAGGCGATATCGTTGATGGATATTGTTTTAAAAGGGGCTTGATGTGATTCCAGTGGTGGCTTTCTAAGGGCATTCAGTGGTTACTATGCTGTGCAATCTTGAGCTACTCTGTGTTACTATCCACTGCACTGAGATAAGAGATGTTTGTTGTGATGCAATAAACTACATTAAATTCTCAAATACAATAAATTATCTCTTGAATTAAAGTAACGATTTGAATGATCACGTGACGTATTCAGCATTGTACACAGTTTTAGATGTTGGACCTAATACAGAAAATGACGATAAAGGCTGGATAATCGGTCTTATAGTCGGGTAGGTGCTGTTCTATGCATGTACTGGTAACTGTTTGTAATGGTCTCTATTTAAAGTAAATTCTATTCCAGTTAAAGTATTAGGCTAATTGGAGATTTCTGTGTCATATTTTAATAGTACTTATATTAAATTTTTTGGTACTACTTGTCAGTTTTTGTGTGTAGTTCACCTGCCCATTTTTTCTTGATTTTTCTAAATTCCAATACAGTACAGTACCCCTACCTGAATTTACTCATACATTTTATCAGTCTGGGGCTGCTAAGAGTTTTGGACAGCAGCAATCCAGCAGCTGTGAAGAGTTTCCTTTGGTATTGCTATACAGCGAATCACTACCACTGTGATTTTGCCTTTTTCGTAGGATTTAACAAAGGCAAATATTTTAAGTACAGAAGTTCTGGTATGGTTTTTAGGATTTCCTATGCCTTTGCAGGGAATGATAATTAGAGGCAGTTAGTTTGCTCTTCAATATGAAGTTAAACTTGTAGATTTGATTTAAGTGATATTAATATCAATACCACACAGGTGGAGATGCCGAGCTGTGCATTTCTTAAAGCGCAGTTGACACATATAGCAGGCAACGACACTTGGCATCGTCAGCCGTCATAGGATGTTGCTGAAAATTCTGCTGCCTTTCTCCTTCTGAAGGCTGGAAATTTTAGTGAAAACTTAAATTCTAGAGTTAAAGGCATATTTATTTCTATGAATGATTAAAAATGTGAAAGTTTTTGTTTAGTTTCAGCGTGCTATTTCTGGCAGTCGTTGCAGTAGCAGTTGCACTGGTACTTTGTTACTTGAGGTGGAAGAACGGAGCATGGTGTAGTAAGTGAAAAGTTATTCTTTGCATTTATTAGCCTTGATTGATACGCAGTTTTTATTCACTCAGAGCATTTCCGTAGGAATGGTTTCAAGTATGTACTCGGAGATACTCGAGGCCCAGGCCGAGGTAAATGAATTTGAATCCCTGGCTAGTTGAAGTTGCTGACTCTCAGCAAGACCACTATATGGTACATAGATGTTTAGTTTGGTAGTCTCTCATAGTCACACTTGAGATTAACATATCTGTGTAACTTTTTGCACCCAACAGGTTTTCATGATAATGAGTATTTTATTATGTATGTGATTTTTAAGCACCACTATCTACTGACAAGGTATCCATTGATGGTGTATGGAGGATTTGCTCAAGTCTCTTCACAGATACAGGAGGGGCTCAAACCTGCTAACTCTGCCTTACATGGCAAATGTTCAAACCAGTCAGCTTCTGTGTCACATATGATTATAGTAATAATATTAACAGAACCTCTGCTTAGTCTTGCTCTGAGCGCCACTATATAAATGTTCAGTTACAATTACATATAGTGGCCCCCTTCCCCTCCAAAAAGGCACAAATTTGTTGTAGTGCATGCAGTATACAGAATACTTTAGAGGCAGCTTGTTCTTTGCAGCACATTCAGGTATCTTACTTCATAGTTTGATTTATGTAAATGTTTGCATAGCACTTACAAAGAGCAGTACAAGGAGCGACACAAGAAGCAGTGGTTCACCAGGTGATCCATCACGGTCTGAAAGAGTTGGTGAGTACGTTGATCTTTGCAAGCAGCATCTGGTGAAGGAGTTAGCGCTTGACCATGTGCTGGTGGTAGGCGGTGCCATTGTATTTTGAAGTCTCCAAAACCTATTAGTAACCCAAAAGACGTAGACTTCCTATATATATGGTGATCAGCATATTGGTGATATACATTGACCGGAATTGCACTTAGTTTTAGCTAGATACTCAAACGAGGTTTTGATTGACGCAGTCTAAAGTGTGATTTTAAAACATCTTCGATGTACAGCCAGACTCCTAGTATCCCTGATCGGACGATCCAACTGCTATTGACTGGGTTTCTACAGCAGATTCTGAACTTTGTTTCCCTTGAGGCAACCACTAGCCGATGCCTCTTTGGCAAAATAATGGTGTTCATTAGAGTAGATCAGGCTAACCTTTTGCAAGTCCTTCGTTCTGATTGTATTTCGTAATGTTCTACTTGTTTCAGGCTATCAGCATTACAGTTGTTGTATTATGTATGTTCTGGGTATGGATAATGTTCTGTGTTATGCCTATGTTTTATTTTCATATATCTATGACCCCCAGATAAGATAATATTAGATGCGGAATTACGTTTAAATATACATTTGTACTGTATTATTTGTGTTTTCATATATTGCAGCATCCGATCGTCACGGAGAGAGTGATGCAACTGATGCATGTAGGCATCCATGTAGCTGTCTTCATGCTGAATACCACATCGCTATCATTTCTCATTCATTCATTCATTCATCCATTCATTTACTTGTTCATTCATTTCTTATTTTATTCATTCATTCATCCATTCATTTACTTGTTCATTCATTTCTTATTTTATTCATTCATTCATTCATTCATTCATTCATTCAGGGCTTTAATGCAGTGCTCGTTCAAGATACCTACTTAGAGGCACTCCTAACTTTGTAATTGCTATATGCCTGAACATGTCTACATAATCTATTTATTCCTTTGTTTGAAAGGATTTATATAGTATCCCTTGAAGGTATCCGCGATGAGGTGTGCCTTGCCCAGT
Organism: Allolobophora icterica; assembly: GCA_963556255.1. Lineage (NCBI taxonomy): Eukaryota > Metazoa > Annelida > Clitellata > Crassiclitellata > Lumbricidae > Allolobophora > Allolobophora icterica. The sequence continues at coordinate 45,031,336 of OY744614.1, read as the reverse complement.
CTCGGTGAAAGAGAAAAGGTTTAAAGTGTTCATGAAAAGGTGGTGATTGTAGCAGCATGCTGTGCATATCATCACATTTATATAGTGACTTTTAAATGACACCTGGCACGTGCCAGTTCCTTGCTTTAGATCTCTGTGCATTGAACCTTGTTGCAAGTGGAGCAGTGAACCAGTTGGTTACCTTATCACAGTCGCTGCTGTGACTTGGTGGCTGATGCATTTGCCTTTCACTTAGGTCTGGAGTTCGAATTATGATGCGTGGTCAGATCAACACTTAAGAGTTGAGCTATATAAGTTGGTTTGCTGTTGTGATATGTGCACTTACCTACCATACCTTACCTTACTGCACCCTACCTGCCGTACCTTACCTTACCTTACCTATCGTACCTTATCTTGCATTACTGCACCTTACCTACCTTACTGCACCTTGCCAGTATGTTTTGTTCTTGAGACTTGTTTGTTTATCTTTACGTACTAGCTACATCACAAAAACATTTAAGGCATCTTGATACATGTATATGTGCATGAATACATACTGTATGTGCATTCATGTGTACATACATCTGTAGATGCCATACTTGTCCTTTTTTGAACTAATTAGTTTCTGGTCAGGAATAGGAGTATTGTTTTATATTGTTAAGATTTCACGTTTGCTTCTGGGTAGAACATCTGCTTTCATGTAACTTGACCATGTTTTGTTACTTCAGTAAATCAGAATGGCAACATTAGTGCAACCAATAGTCGCACTTCCAACCGAAGACAATCAGGAGGAGCACGTGACTTTATCAGATGGCTTCTTCGATGCGGTTGTTGTAAACCAGATAGTAGTCCTGTAGCTGATGAGGAACAAGGCCATGTTACTACACCGCTTACTTCGCTTATTTCTCCAAATCCTGACGAAGATCACCAGTCCAATTCAGAAAGCGTTAGAGTGCAGTGTACCACTGTAAATGTTACAACGCAATCTGGTGGAGGCAATGGTCAACTTTCTGGCAGCAATGGTCAACCTGAGGTAGGTACAACAGAGCACGATGCCACTGAAAGCAATGGTCACATTTCAGCTGACAGAACACAATCTAGTGGAGGCAGTGGTCAACCTGACAGAACACTACCTGTTGGAGGCAGTGATCAACCTGACAGAACACTATCTGTTGGAGGCAGTGATCAGCCTGACAGAACACTATCTGTTGGAGGCAGTGATCAACCTGGCAGAACACTACCTGTTGGAGGCAGTGATCAACCTGGCAGAACACTACCTGTTGGAGGCAGTGATCAACCTGACAGAACACTACTTGTTGGAGGCAGTGATCAACCTGACAGAACAGTACTTGTTGGAGGCAGTGGTCAACCTGACAGAACACTACTTGTTGGAGGCAGTGATCAACCTGACAGAACACTATCTGGTGGAGGCAGTGATCAACCTGACAGAACACTATCCGGTGGAGGCAGTGATCAACCTGGCAGAACACTATCTGGTGGAGGCAGTGATCAACCTGGCAGGACACTATCTGGTGGAGGCAGTGATCAACCTGACAGAACACTATCTGGTGGAGGTAGCATTCTCTGTGTGCATGCTTTGTGCTTTCCCTTACCTATTTTTTTATTGACGGGGCTTCCCAATGGATTACCTTTCTTACCTCTATTCCGTAAGCACTTGAAAACCATTTTATTTGGTTTTCTGCCATAAGGTCGGGAGTGCCTCTGATGAATATCTCCTGAAAAGGTGCTATATAAATCTTATTAAAAAATATTACAAATCACAATTACGCTTTTGACTGTGATCCCTCTGGAATCAACCATTGACTGATGCCTTGTGGGTTATGATAACGGCGCCATAGAAGTCATTAGATTAGATTAAGATTAGATTAAGATTACATTAGATTAAGATTAGGATTAGATTAGATTAGATTATCCAGCTGTTGTGGTGTAAACACTGAAAAGCCCGTCTGGTCATCCTGCCGTCAGCTCTTGTTCTTAATGCTGTCTGTCTAGACAACCCTTCTGACTTGACACAGTGTTTGTGAATTAGATGGTGTCCTGCGTCTAACTTTTAAGTAATACTTTATAAGTTTTGAAGGTTGTGATTACGATTAGCTGGGCATTCATTCAACATCGAAGCATTATTAACGTAGAGGAAAAGGACACCCCACCCTCTATTCCCCAAATCATCCCAGGAGCAGTCCGGGTCACTCCTAAGAATTATAATCTGCTTTGACCTTGGAATGAATGTTCACCTTGATAAAGTTCTGTCTACCTCTTCATCATCTCCTCACGCACTCCGAGTCCTCCAATCCCACGGCTTTCCACCTCATGTCTTGCAGGAAATAGCAAGGGCCGCCACCATAGCTTCTCTGTTGTGTGCTTCCCCAGCCTGGTGCGGTTATACCCAAGTAGGAGACAGAGAGAGGGTTGAAAAACTGCTGAGGAAAATGCGATTTTCAGGCCTACTTTCCCCATCCATTCAAAGCGCTTCTGAATTGGCAAAACAGGCAGATGAATGCCTCCTAAGGCAGCCAGTCTTGTTGTCCTCGAGACCAAGGTCTTGGTCTCGAGTGCACTCGAGTTCGTTTTTAAAAGTCTTGGTCTTGGTCTTGGTCTTGAGGTTCAAAGTCTTGGTCTTGGTCTTGAGGTTCAAGGTCTTGGTCTTGGTCTTGGTCTTGAGGTTCAAAGTCTTGGTCTTGGTTTTGCAAGACCAAGACCAAGACTTTTGACAATATAAAGAGTCATTTAACAAAACGCAAGGATTTTAATAATTCATCCAATAATTACTAATACAATTGCTTTAGTGTTTACACGGTGTGAGTGAGGCTTTACTGTTGTTTTTGACATTTATTTTGACTTCCGGTTAGTTACCATGTAATGATTTCAAAACAGACTCACAATTTGTACATTTACATCCGGTACTTGAAAAGCTGCTCTGTGTGCCAGTGAATTCAGCACTGTAGAACGTATTTTTCACATGGCAGAATTTTTATGAGGACCCATAGGTCACGTCTTGGTCAGAAAATTCTGAGCGAATTGATTTTTATACAATGCAACAGGCATATGGAATAAGATTTCACCCGAAGGACTTCTGTAAATACGAATTCGGAATTCTCTGCAGTCTGCATTTGGAATTGTTTTGTTTTAATAAAATAAAAGATTCGTGTTTTAATTAAAATAGCGAGTAGTTTGAGTTGACAAGATTTTTTAGTAAGGAATAGAAATCTGGATATGGTTGTGATTTTTGGGTATTGTTCTCGGTTTTGGTCTTGAGTTTCAAAGTCTTGGTCTTAGTCTTGAGGTTCAAGGTCTTGGTCTTGGTCTTGGTCTTGGTCTTGAGGTTCAAGGTCTTGGTCTCGAGGTTCAAGGTCTTGGTCTTGGTCTTGAGGTTCAAGGTCTTGGTCTTGGTCTTGAGGTTTAAGGTCTTGACAACAAGACTGAAGGCAGCCATTACAAACCTCTGGCATGATCTGCGACCCTATTTTCCACCTGATCGCAATATCATTCATAATCTCCAGCCACGGGCTCATAATTTCACATTACCTGATAAACACGACAAAAACATTATATCCCGTATGTCTATAAAAACACTTACCGGTATTAACAATTTACTATTTTAGCAATATACTGTTTTATATGTATACCTTATTTTAAATTCCATTTATCTGTTTAACCTCTTTCATTAACTGTTATCTGATTTATTGTGTAATCCCATCGTGTCTGTGCCAACGGGAATCTTTCAATAAACGAATATTTGATTGATTGATTGAGGTGTTGATTGTTTCTAATCTGATGTTTGATTCTTGATGGATCATTTTGAAACCACAGCAACGTTATTAGTTGTGGGTCTGGTAGTTATTATATCTGTCGGCTACTATGTCTTGTTTTTTAGCTCAAAGCAATGATACTAGTCTTTGTGACTATGGTCCACCAACGGCAGATCAGTCAATATCCCAAGAATCCCAAGATGCTCGTCATTCGTCGGATCCACAGACGTTGCGTTCAGGCCAAAGCACAGTTCTGGATAGTCTTGATCTCAACTTACAAAGTGATCGACCTGCTGGTAATTTTTTATTTACCTCTGTTTTAATATGTATGTACCTTTTTCGAGACTTAGTCAGAGGACTTGGTTGATAGTGCTCAAATCGGCTGGTCTTGTTAAGGTCGTGTATTTATTATGAATAACTGTGTTTTAGATCATTTGCTCAATGGGTTGTTGAGCAAATGGTCATTGGTCAGGTCATTTGCTGAGTAGGTTAGAGGCTTAATAGGTGGTTTGCATATCAGGTGACTCGCTCCCTAGATTGGTTAGTTGCTTTTTAGGCCAGTATCAAACTTCAGAGAGTTTGTTTCCATCTATCATAAGAGCAAAGTCTACTTGTGTAGAGCATTATATGCTTGATATACCTCAGAGGGGAAGTGATGTGATATTTAGCCATAGCGTCAGCTAAATTTGCTGCAAAGAGACCGTAGCTGCTTTCAGCTGGGCATTTAGTTAAGCAATAAGTTTTGTCAAAGAGAATGACTGTCCGGTTAGGCTTAATCTCGGCGAAAGAAAATTGTTTTGGACAATGGCTAATACATTTGCAGGATAGGCTCTGCATTTTCATTTGTCTACACATAGTGTATTGGAGTTAAGTGGGCACCTATGTTCACCGAGATTGCACAGCATTAACTGTTTCACGTCAGTTAGGTTCGCTTTACACTTCTCGTAAACCTTATCTGAGCTCGTGTCCCTTTTCTGGATGGAGAATTCGCCAAAGGTGATCCTTCAAACATCTGTCTGTTTCGCCCCTCTCTTTGAACAAGTTTAGTAAACTGAAGAAACTTGGTCAACTGAATGTAGATATGTAAGAAGTTGGCAGTTGCTAGTAACCTTATAGTTTTGTGTCTTGTGCTGTGATTTGTAGGTAATCCTGCTGAAGGTGCAACTCCAGGTATGCTATAATTGACCTATTATCTTTCTGTATAAATTGACCTATTCTCTATCTGTATAATAAATTATTAGAAGTAAGACGCTTCAACATTTTTTTTATTGGAAATCCAAGCTTAAATTTTGGTTCTTTTTAAGTTTGATACTATTGTGGTTTGGTCATTGTAACTTATTTTGATACTATATGTTGTATTAACTGTGTCATTTGTTCCTAAAATCAACTTATTTATAAACCAGTCTGTGCTGAATTGAACCTAAACCCCAAGAAATTGAATGCAAAGTGGTATTATGTCTTGTAAAGCTATTAACTTAACACACTCTACTGGTTAATGCACCATACGAGAACTGCAGTGAGGTTAAATATTGACTTTTCAGCATTATCCCTCTTATGCGTGACCTGGTTTACACAGTCTTTCCTTAAAATTCTTTATTTCTACCCGTCTCTTTCAACTTTCGTACCAAACTATTTCTAAAACTCTTTTTGCAACTGTTTAGACAACTCTCTGAAATTCTTAATTAGCAATTCATCTCTACACGCTCTTATACTCGATTTTCTACACAGCTCTCTCCAAATTATGCCCTCTTCCGCTGGAGTGTCCGAACATTCTCGAATTCCTCCCTCATTCGAACAGCCTCGGTGCTGTTCGGGCATCTTCAGTGTCCGCTCCGCGATATGGCCTGGCAATGGCCCTAGTGAATACCTTACCAGTACCCCTCGGACGAGTCAAGCCACAATATATATTATATTCAGGTGCTTTTCAATACGTATTAAATGCTAACTGTACAGATTTTGTTGTGTAATAGAAATATTTGTTGCCAGTTGCAGCTGAAGGCATTGCGAAGTACTTGAAAGTGATTAAAGACAACTACAATGATGTACAGGATATGTTTAATGCAGACAATGCTTTCACTGCCTATCTGTTTTCAAAATATATTTTGACGCAAGAGGATTTAGAAGAAATACAGGTGAGTGTATTTCGTTATTTTTAAAAATTTAAGTAACTTAAAGTACTCTTTTATAGTACAATGTGGACTCGTTAACACGCAGGTATCGGGGGACAGCGTGTAAAGCGGGCCACGTGTAAAAATATTTAAAATATTAAAATGGCGTGATAACTGGGAGTGCTTAAACGAGTTCACACCACGGCTACAAAGATGGCCTTGTGCTCTAAACTGAAAACTTGCCTCATCCAGCCCATTAATGGTTCGTAATGTCCTCCCAGCTTCAAAGTGCTCTCCAGAACTTTGAAAGTGGAGCATTATCGAATGAGTTGTATATACTTTGCTTTGAATGTCAAAACTTTTCAAACTTTACTGCTGGGTTTTAGGTGGCAAAGCAGCAAAATTTTAAAAGTAATGGTACTTAACGTTTTTGCTGCTCTATGTGTGTGTATCATTATGAATGTTTTTGTACAAAGTTGTACTGTGTTTCTATGCCTTTTTATGCCTGGATTTTGGTTTCAAGCTGTCTTGACTACAGCAATTGTATAATAATAGGTTAGACTATGTGAGTAGAATAAATGAGGAAACCATTTTTTAGTCACTTCTTTAAAAATGTTTTTTGTTTTCTGCAGGTACTAAAGAAAGAAACAGGTAGTAAAGCAAAGATCTTGCTCTTCATGCAAAGGGTTTTGCGCCGAAATGGTGATAAAGCCTGCGAGCCATTCCTTAAGGCCTTGGTTCATCCAGGTTCCAGACAAGACGAGCTTGCCAAGTTAATAGATCCGGAACGAGCAGAGCAGCTTATTAAAGAACGAGGTTAACTTTGTTTTGTTTTTAATGTTTACCTAGCTGTTTTTGCAAGAGGGTCTGAGAAATAAAGATTAACAGCATGGTGTTGGGGGAATTGTTGAGGGCATGACTCAAAGACCTTGGAAAAACGTCTGTGTGATATGGTAGCTGATTGGTTTGTGAGTTCAGTTGACCCCGAAATGGTTTAGTTGACCCCGAAATGGTTTAGTGAGGTAGAACCTTGAGAAAGTCCTTTATAGCTAAGTACCATCGATGGATGCTTTGTCATTAGACAGTGGTGCTCAGTTAACACAGAGTTAACACAGGAATAACAAACTGAAAACTTACCTCTTCCAGTCTGCTTATGGCTCTTATTGGCTGCTTGGCTTCAATGTGCACTTCTGAACTCTGTAAGGAGGGCATTATCAAATTCCAGTTGTATTGTATTGTATGATGTGTGTGTGTAAGTATGCATGTATTTATGTATGTATGACAGTGCGGCTGATGGGTTTGAGTGCTCATTTTGAGTGCTCATTTTACTGAGGACTTTGAACTTTTTAAGTCCTTCATGCACACCTGCTCAGCACCATTAATTGATATTTGATCATTATATGTGGCACTTATCACACTACACAACAATGAGTGGACACAGGTGATGAAAAAAGTACGTGAAGATTTTTTAAAGTTATTTAAGTATGATTAAAATGATCAAGAGTGTATAAATATATTAAGAAGTTGCTAGTAACCTTATAGTTATGTGTCTTGTGCTGTGATTTGTAGATAATCCTGTTGAAGATGAAACAGGTACAGACGCTGATGCTATAATTAACCAATTTTCTTCCTGTACAATAAATTATTAGAAATAAGACGCTTCAACGTCATATTTTATTGGAAATCCAAGCTTAATTTTGGTTCTTTTTAAGTTTGATACTTTTGTGGCTTGGTCCTTGTGACTTATTTTTATACAATATATCAATATCTATATATTGTATTAACTCTGACATTTGTTCCTAACTTCAACTCATTTATAAACCAGTCTTTGCTGAATTGAACCTAAACCCCAAGAGGTTGAAAAACGTTGCACTATAGAAGTTGCTTGATTGGGATAAATTACTTTACGTTACTCTATCATCCCTGTGATTTAACTTATCACTACCCAAAATGTCATTTCCTGATTACATTCTGGAATATGTTGCTTTCATAATCTGTTTGTTTAACTTTGATTTTTCCCATGTTTTAATCAATTCATTTTTTCCATTAATGTTTCTGCTCAATTTGGCATGTTTCAGTTTCTGCATGTTCTTAACCTTTAGATGCTGCTCAAAGTCCTTCTAGCACTCGGGATGTTGGTAAAGGAGATCTTTGTAGTAATCAAGATGATGTAGACAATAGAATCCTTGGTGAAGCTGTCCTCAGTAAAACGCCAGTGGAAGTTAGTTTAGGTGTTGCACCTGACCCAAATGAAACACCAGTGAAAGATTTTGACTCCTCTGACCCAAATGAAACACCAGTGAAAGATTTTGACTCCTCTGACCCAAATGAAACACCAGTGAAAGATTTTGACTCCTCTGACCCAAATGAAACTCCAGTGAAAGATGTTGACTCCTCTTATGTTTCAACACATGACACTGAGGAGCTCTGGGATGATCCATCAGCAGCTGCATCTAAATGATTGCTCTTGACATCAGATTTACGCTGCTCCAGGACATGCTACAGAGTAAGTGCATTAAGTGAAGAGTTGATCTGTGGAGCAGACAAGTTTCTAGCTGTACTTAATAATAATAGGTAATGTCTATAGAGTCTAGACACTTAATATAGCTTCTTCAAGCACCTGTCGAAAGGACCTACAGTAACGTTTGCCATCATAGTTTCTCTGGAATTTTTTAATGGTTTTTACTGTAGCCTTCTCCTTTGAGAAGGAATGAACCACATCTCTGTATGATCTGCTGGACCTAGAAAGGATTGACTGCGGATTCCAATTTGCCTGGTGGTTTTGTGGTGATATTTAACTACCATTATGTGCCCTATACTAAAGGTGAAGAGTTGACATGTAATTACAACAATTTCTATAGCATCGTCGGTAGCAAGCTACTTCAAGGATGCTTACACTTTCAACTCTCGGCACAAATGCTAAGGGTTAAATAGTAAGTACATTTTTAAACTTTTTAAAAAAGACCTGTTCAAGCCTCAGTAGAAACAGGTCTCTACTAGAGGCTGAAGTGCAGGTTTAAACAATATTAATATTATTATAAAATTATTTTCCAGATTAGAATTAGAGCATACAAGTTTTCAAAGTGTTTTAATTTTTTTTTACAATTTTCTCTACCAAGACGGTTTAGTAAAGATACAGGAATCTCGTTGATACCATTTTGGAATTGAAAATGAGATAAAAATGATGTGCCACCAGCTATGATAATTTTCTTAAACCGGGCCAAAATTATTACTTGCTATTGTCAATCTTAACTGGATTATCCCTGTGTCTGCGAATTTCTCAGTCATTTAGGGCTTAGGTTCATCTCGGCAAAGACTGGTTATACAGTTCTTTGGAAATGCTGGAATAGCTTCTTGGGTTTCATCTAAACACAGGTCCTTTTGGGTTTTCTATGTTTTTTTTTGTGGAGACACAAGACCTTGCCAGGCATTTCAACACAACATCTTACAACTTATATGAGAGGCATGGAAATTTTACGTTGAATTAGTCGGCTTCTGTCATGTGTTGTGCTTGTTGCAGCTTATAATTTGAATGTTTGCACCTTGCTGAGAAATTAAATAATTTTGCATCTGTGTAATTGAAATGCAAACAAATTCTCTGCTGATTTTTTAAGCATTGCAATTCCTTTATCCAATCAATTTGTTTTGAGTAGACAGTTTGCTCAGTATTTGGACCATATGGAAGTCAAAAATGGCACAGACTAGATGTTTTTTATCAATGATTTACTCAGTCTAAAACTGCTGGCTATCGCTTTTCTTGCTGGTGAAGATTACCTCTGACTAACAATTATTTATTTTTTATTTTTTTTATATTTATTTATCACTTTGTTGGGGTAAGATGGCAAAAATTGCATGCCCAACTGTAGCGACAAGGAGTTGCAACGGTGTGCTAGCTTCATGCTGGTTGTGGATATTAGGCCTGAAATGTATGATTTGTAAAATGATTTGCTTGACATTTATTTTAATGTTTTGGTATAACTTCTGTTCTGTTCTGTTTCCTGTTCATTGTTGAATTTTCAACTCGTCAACAACAGCAAATGATTCTTTGTCCTTGGTCTCGCTGCACTGTATAAATTAATATTCTTGTTATTATAATTATTTCTCATTAAATAAAATAATTCTTACTTTAAAATTTAGAAGTTTTTACTTGGAAAATAACTGAAACCCAACATCTAAACTTAGGACTTGTCTGATTACCCACTGTAACCTAATTTCTAGTTTCCTTGACCTATTGTGCTTTGACCTTCTCCAATGCATTATAATTGTTAGCTGCGGTTCGCCTGATTGATGCCTCGTGCTTTGTAATATTAGCGCTTTAGAAGTCACTAGATTAAATTATATTAGATAGAAATGATCCTTCAGGCCTTTAATGAGCTCTGGGAAGGAAAAAAATATTCATTATTTGGTGTTTTTGCAATGTCTAATGAATTAATGATGAAGCTGTTATGTGTTTCTAGTTTGAACAAGCCACCAGCTATGACAACCTTAAACACAGAGGGAACATGAAGGGCCGACATCTGTCAAAATCTGCTTGCTTCCAGTGTAAAGAAGACACAACTTTGTCGACGTATTTGTTGCTCACTGACTATTGGCTCAACTTCATCCTGTTTCTGGTCGTGTTTAACATGTCTGGTCAGATTTGAGATCAGGAGCGATGGAGTCTTATTTTGTTATGGTGAAACTCAGGATTCAACTTAGTACTCAATGTGATAACTGATGCTGTCCATGTCTCACATTGGAATGGTTCAAAGTTTCTGCTTATCGGAACTTGACTCTCTTTCTGGATGATTTTGAATTTTTTACAGGAAACCACCGCTGTGTAAAAGTTGGGGAAAATTGAGGTTTTGCTGTGGTAAACTTGACAAGTATTATGAAATTCAGTTTTAAGAGTTTTCACGAGATTTTTATTTTGAGATCATCAGTTGCACTTGAACACTGCCAGTAGTGGGATTGACGTTTGAGGTTGTTAGCTGGCTGACGCTGAACAAAAATCTGCAGTTGATGAATGAATTAACGTAAACGATATTTCTTCTGCTTGTAGTATGTTTGCATTGCTACATTACTGCTCTTCTTTGCTTTTGCCATTTGTATTATGCTTCTAGAAGTCTTGCTGTCGTGTTCTGGTTGTGTTCCCAATCGCTTTGCCTTGATGTTACCACGTTCTGCAGTATTATCTTAATGAGTTTGGCCTCAATTTGTTTGAGCCACTGAAGGTTGCAATCTATGGGCTGGTTGTGTGCAATGCCATCTGGTTAAACAGTAATGGTTGAACCAAGTTCATTAAATCAGTGTAAGTTTTATTAGAGTTTTTATCAGAAATTCTGAGTAAGGGTTATTTGGTGATGAGGCTGTAGTTGGTTTATCAGTAAGATGTGAGAAAATGTTTGTGTGTTGTGAGCAATCATGAATTTTAACATTAAAATGAATCGGCATCATGCTTTGAGCTTAGTTAGAATAGAACTGAAAGCAAGAGTTGAAGAAAAATTATTTTTATTCATAATTGTCAATGTTTAAAGTGTTATTTGTACTGGAATGTTTGTGATTATTGTCTGTAGTGGTATCGCAGGAAGGTTCGATCGATGGTGTTGTTGAAATAATTTTTTATTCCAGTCTTTAAGGTTGTTGTAATGAATTTTATACTTTTGATAAAATTGGCTATTTAGTTTTTGTAGTTAAGTCAAAATTTTGCTGAAAAGATGTCAATAAATTTTATTTGTTACTCATGTTATAGATAAAATACTTGAACTTTGTTAATGCTTTTACAAAATTGCATGTTGTAGCTTCTTAAATTCCATAAGAAGACGATGAATGTAGAATATTAGGATGTGGTTGAAAGGGGTATAACTAAGATTGCGCCAAGGTGGTATGGTCTGAATGCCGGAGTTATTTGATATAATATATTTTTTAAATTGCAAGTTACAATCTGTCGTTTTGCCAGCTTTCTTGAGAATTTGAAATGATTTTGAGACAATTGATTTTGAGCACAGAGTGATGCTGTTGTTCATAGCTGTTTACATATCTGTCAGAGGCATTATCTAGTGCCTTCATTGTTAAGCATTTCTTCAAGGATCATTTGTCCGAGATGCTTTCACAAACCAGGGCCAGGTTGCCTTCTTAAATCGATCTGACGTTCTCGGCCTAAATTATCTTGTGCCTTACTGTTCAGATTCACAGCATCAAGTAATTAAAACAGTTTCTTATCATCTCTGACGCGAGGGTGTATCTATTAGTTTCTCTTTTTGTATTTCGCATTATTTGTTCTTGTGCTTTGGAGGCCCATAGAGTAATGGATAACGCACTGGCATGAAGAGCAGTCGGTACCAAGATCGAATCCTGTAGACCCCGTTAGGTTTATTCAGCCTTACACTCGCTAGGTGGCGGCAGTGGTTAAATGAATAGTAGGCCGCGATTGGCGCCCTGTTGGCTGCCGTATAAAACAGTTATATTCGACTCCTGTAAAACTTACTATGTGCTTCTACTGTATACATGTATGTAAGGCGCCCTGTGTGGTTGCCGTTTCTACTATATGTATGTTCACTGTACAGCGCAGTGCGGTTAGCAGGCGCTTAAATAAAGAAAAGATTATTATTATTATTATTATCTGTTGGACAGTTGGAGCCTTGCCGACCATACCTTAAAAACCAGTGCAGAGAATGTAGTAACAGATGTGATGGGAGTATCAGGGGCTAATCTGGCCATTCCTCTCCCCCATTAAACTTGAGTGGAAGGACCAACGTCTCTGGATCTGCCAGTAATTGTACCAGTATTTGCAAGTATCATCTTGAGATTTCTATAGTACCAAAAGAAAGCCAGTGCTTAGTGTACTTGTGTGGCTTGGATTTGAGATTTTGGAAACAGAGATGGCCATCTTTGTTATCGGTTGCAGTGTATAAACAGTGTAGGGAAATTTACCAGGATATTCAGTGTTGCCTGAGTAACCGGTGTTAGCAATATTAGGGAACATGTCTGCTCTGGTTAAGAATTGGCGTTTCACCTTAAGCAATCATGTAACCAACTGACTTGTTATTTTGGATGATATTGGTCGGCATGTTGCTGTGACAAACTACGCGTGTAGGGTTGTTAAATTCAACTAAGTTTGTGATTGAAACTATGGTATTTACTTGTGATATTCGTAGCTGCAGGCCGCATTACATTGTTTTGCATAAGAAAATAAGGATAACAAATGTTTGTAGTGGATTGATTTGGTTGTACAGTTTTCAGAAAGCCGAGATTGTAATACTTGCAATTAGAATTTAATTATGATAATAGAACAATAAGTTTCCAGTGCTACGATTTCATTTAGAATTGTAATTGCAATTCTAGCGTAAATTTACAGAGTTGTCTCAGTATTTAGAATAATAGGGTAATTTTTATTATTTTGACTGGCTCATTTGCTCATATGGCATTGTTCTTAGTCTGGGTCTGTGAAATTTTTCCTTCATAATGTTTTTGACAATGGCAGCTAATTGGTGAACACTAGTAGCCGCAGTTCAAGGTATTGAAACTTTGTGGTGACTGCTAGTGTGTCTCTTTGCAACTATTTTGCTGTACAAATGATAGTAAAGAGCTTTACAGATCGCTGACTTGAGTTCTATCGCTTTTACTACCTGGATCATGCTTTAAATAGTTTTTTGTTCTGTGTGAATGCATAGCATTACATATTAAGGAAAACTCAGTACATATGGAAAATCTGCATCACATTATGTAAAGAAAACTCGCATTACATGGGGAAAATTCATTTGTGCACTACAGTATACCCACACGTTTCGTTCTTACCCACGGGTCTATCTCCTCCCACTTTTTCATTCCATCTCCCACACAAGATCCATTATCCCCTTTTCCTTCACTGCTGCCAAACTAATTCTAATAACTTCTGTAGCACCATTACTGCAATACACAAGGCTTCAATCAACGTTCCCTTCAAGCAAAACCATAGTGAGAAATTATTATCCATTGCAGAAGTCCAGTTAAATTCGATAAGGCAAGCAAGTTGAAACAAACTCTTAAGTTTAGACATTAATGACGTTCATTAAATACATTTCCCCACACAGATTGGTCATGCATATATATATATATATATATGTCTTCCACTCCCAAGCTGCCAACCGCAACTCAAACCACGACCAACATATTGTGTTCATTCTTCCGAGGACTAGTGGCCGAATCAAATCCCATAGGACCGTCATGCATTTACACTTTTTACAGCAAGTGCTATATTGAATAGCTTCCATGTTTTAGTGTGGACTACAGTTAATCTGATCCAGTGCCAGCTTATATTTTAGCAAGGCTGCTCCTCACAATGCTCACGAAACTCACAACCACTTGCTCACATATATCTTACATACTCTGCATCTTCGTATTTTACTTTCCGATGTTACTGTGCATGCCATGGACTGTACTGAAGCTTCGTTTTTCAGCTTTCCACAAAATGTTCCTCTAAGTAATAAAATTTTAGAATTTTACGGTAGTAATTCTAAGATGAAGCCTAATGAACTTATTCTGCAATGCCTAATCGATTCATTGAGTCCAAGGAAAATCATTAGAGAGTTCAAAGAACTGGTGATGCAGTACAAAGTGGCACCGTCAGCAGTTGACTGTGGAGGTGGTCAAGACGGAGTAGCCAATCGAAATGAAATGGGGCAACAGAGCGCCGGCGATTAGGCGGAGCATTCCCAACTGATGTCATTTGCCAGATCCGCAAATGAAAAATTCAATATGCCGAAAACTAGGCAGCCAATGAAGTGTACGTCACGCAAATGATGCAAGACTTGGTAAAATGTTGAAATGTCACCAACAAGCCTAGCAGCTGCACACAAGCCTGCATTAAAATCATCGTAACGTTGCATCAGGAAAACGTGTCCAGCTGTCGGACTACTGTTGTCATCATTTACTTTCAGCCACACAACCAAACCACAGGCACAGTACATGTATACACGCCTTTAGAAGATTATACATGTATGTAGGATAAAAACGGGAACTATCTAAAGCCCTGCTTAATAAAAAAAAACACTCTAGAAATGGTAGGGGTTCAAGAAATTATTATTATTATTACGCATTTATTAAGCGCCACTATCTAATGACCTAGAAGCATCGATCAATGGTTCTGAACAACTGTGAGTGAAGGACTTGCTCGAGGTCCCTACGGTGCACCGTAACCATTTCTCGGGAGGAGGCTTGAACCCATGGGCGGCGATCCCGGGGGGGTCGAGGGGGACAAGACCCCACCTTTAGGAGTGGGGGGACACGCCATACATCGGACCCCCCCCCCAAATTTTGAGGAAACCCCAAAAAAAGGTCATCAAATTTGTTCGTGCGTAAGCGCTAAAAAATTTTTTGACCTCTTTTTTCACCAGATCAGTTCAAAACTCTTTTTTCACCAGATGAGTTCCAAAATGTCCCCCCCCCACCTGTCAAACAAGATCGCCGCCACTGCTTGAACCTGTATTCCATGTTACAAGGTGAGCACTCTGAACACTTTAACAGCGAGCATGCACTAAAAGTGACTGGGAAACCAATGCGGCTCATTGCTAAAGTGCTAATCGGCTACCATGTACCACGACAGCAAGGTTAACACCTTGGAAGAAATTCTTAAAATAAGAACAACGTTCTTGTCATTCAAGTAATTAATGTTTCAACCATACATCACATCAGCATAACGGAAATAACAAAACAAGATAATAAAAACAAGGAGATAAGCCAATTGTCATTCTCATGTTAACAGTCAATCCGTGACCAACTGGTCCCGACGTAATTTACTTACAATCCAAGAACAAGGTTTCAGTTAGCAATAATCTTCGGATTTTCGCTGACAATAACGGTCGTTGAAATGTAGACATCACCCAGCTAAGACGAAAAAGTAACTAACTTCAAACGTATAAATCTACAACTACAGCACCCAAAAGTAAAACAAAACAAATTTTGCTGCATTAAACAAACACCAGGGTGATATTTATAAAAGGTTCAGACTGAATATACATTATCCCCACATGTTTTACTCTTGCCCATGGGCCGTTTTTCCCCCCCACTGGCTCAGACCCTCTCCCGCAGAAGCTGCATTACGCATTTGCCCCATATACTTTCGCTCTTGCTCATAGGTCTTTCCATTAACTGCTGCCCCAAACTATAATTCTAATGACTTCCAGAGCACCATCACTGCAATGCGCAGGGCATCGATAACAGGTCGCTTCAAGCAAAACCATACTTAGAAATCATCCATTGCAGAAATCCAGTTAAAATTCGATAGGGCAAGCAAGTTGAAACACAACTTTTAAGTTTAGACATTAATATTCCACCGTCACTGACGATACATGTTGCGAGACATTTTGCTGCTGCCTAAAAGTTCTTCCCCTCCCAGAAAATTGCCACATGACTAATATCAAGCACCCACTGCATTTGTTCTACGACTTACGATCGGGCGACGGCAGTGACTAAAGTCAAAATGCCATATCAAAGTCTAGCTCTATCTGAGTCTTACACCAGTCATGCATTTAACATCTTATTTATCAGGGGCATATTGAATAGCTTGGATGCTTTTCGTCTGGACTTGTTCGGATTATTATTACGCAATCATTAAGTGCCACTATCTAATGACCAATCATCAATCGATGGCGCTGAGCAATTCTGAGTGAAGGACATACTCAACGTCCCCAACACAGTAACCCTCTCGGGGAGGAGGCTCGACCTCATATTGCCAGCTTGGATTTCAGCAAGGCTGCTCCCAAAATTGCTCCAAACCGCTGTCTTACAAATCAACTGATCAGAAATCTTTCCATAATCTACTTTCCAATCGCTTGTACAGATATTACTGTGCAGGCCCACCTGCACTGCTTCATTTTTCAGTTTGCCACTAAAGTTTACCTTCAAGTAAACAAAAAAAGTCGTAACAACGGTCAAAGAACCAACCAAGCTGACATAAACAACAAATCTAAGTTCATTTTAAATACGTCGGACCATCCTCATACAGCAAGCCTCATCACAACAGGAATTCTGATATAAAGCTGTCGGGTACATGGATTCCAGATTGATTTCAGCTTTCAAAATAGACCATATTATAATAGAGACCAAACAGAATAGCAGACCATCTTATAATGAGCCTGTGTAATAATGAAGTGACTCCATTATTACACAAACTTATAACATGTTCTTTGACATAACCACCAAAGAAAGCGTTACACGGATGTTACGTTAGCAAGATATATCGCTCGTATCTCGTGCATAAGACATCTGCCGATTGCACAATACCATCAGTTTAGTCGGCCTCAAGAGCTGTTACTTACATGAGAAAAACAAGTGACTAAAAATTAACAAATGAAACAATAACAAGGTTAATTCTAATGTTATTACCCGGTCACCAAACGCTCTTCATTCAACCTTTCAACCATTATACACACTGGCGTAAACTTGTCCAAAATATGGGGGGGGAGGGAATTGGTTATTTTTTCTACACTTATTGCATTAAGTGTACAGTCCATCTCAATTATTGGGAGGCACGTGCCCCCGCTGCCCCCCAGAGTCTACGCCTATGAGAATTTATACACAATGCAACACAATAAGACTGTATTCAACACTGCCCTCATTTCAAAGTTAAAAATGCACATGCAACCATACGGTAGTTTGTGAATGACTTGCTCAAGGTCCCTGCTCGGTGATTGCATGAGTGGAGGCTCGAACCAGTACTCGACTGAGCACTCTAACCAACTGGCTACTGAGCCCCAACATTGCATGCATCAAGCACCTTTTACATACTCACTTCCACCAGAAGACCATGTACGTTTTATCGATACGTTGTGTAAATATGGCAAAGAGTAAATTCATTCACATCTGCACACATTACACTACAAGTGTAAGTTATTGCAGTGAGCATTTTGTCTCTAAAATGTCCCTCTATCATCCAATTCGATATATACACAAATGCAATGTTAGTTTATTTAACGTCTTAGCGACCATGACAATGGGCATCAACACCTTATTACAAGCATTTACCTGGAAGTTTTTACAATCTTTAAATCGGTATCCACTAAAAGCACGGGTTAGTGTGGCTAGAACACTCCAAAACAATGTCTGGTGTCGAAGCATGTTCATTGTCGCCTGCGACCAGACAGTTCTATTCATCGCTTCAAAGGCCACAGTAAAGTTGGTCAACAAGCCACGATGACAGCTTTACGACGGTTTGACACTACAGGTGTCCATGCTACATTTGTCTGAGGTTTCTAGACATCACTTTAAGACATTACTTGAACCAATTAGGAATCTCCTCAGAGTCTTACGTGCCACAAAGGATGTCACCGATAACAAACAGTAGTAGCAACTTAAGCTTGGCTGAAAACCCTTTTTGAATGTTCAACACTCAGTATCTTCACCAATTTATTCCACCCATAAATACTTCAAAGCAGAGCAGCATTTTACCTCCATTTCTATCTGCCTCCCTCCCTCTCTGTCTGTCTGCCTGTCTGTCTCTTGTGCACACGAGGCTTTATTCACAGCCCAAATAGCTCTCCTATGGTCCATCCTCAGGAGAAGCCTGTGTGACAAGGCTAAATACCCACATTCTACCTCTTTCAAAAGCCTCGCAAATCTTTCATTCGGACAACTTTCGCTACACGAGAGAAATACTGACTGTACACAACAAACCTAGCAAACTCACTCACACTACTACTTTAACAAAACTGGAAAACTTGCACACGGAAAAATGGAAAACACAGGTGGATTACTGAAGCTACGTCATGCAAGGGTTGACGGAAGTGGAGCGAAGACGTTATCGTCGACACGCGAAACGTTATCCGCTCGACGAGCAACATCACTCGTCAGTTAGTAGCATGTTGTTAGTAGCAAATTCTGTTAGCGTTTAACTCCGATTCACTACACAGTCCCTCACTCAAAACTAGTCCTCGCACGTTTCGGCATCTGATGGTCGAACGCCGGGCCGCTGTGCGATGTAGGGGGCTTGTCGTTTGAGGGGAGATGGGTCTGGATCAAGTGCACCATTTGTACGTTGTTGCCTGAGGAGGGCACAATGTGCTGTAAGTCGGTTTTTGCCGGATGTCGAGGCGACCCGGGCTCAGCTTTTACTGAAGACGAAGTTTTAGACGAGTTACTGGCCGTGATGGTGTCCACTGCGCTCGTAACCAGGTGGAAAAGGTTTGCACTGAAACCACAAACAACGAAACATCGAGACGTGGAGTTCCACTATGCAGCAACCTTTACTATTCAAGCACCTCCATTAATAATGTCTTATTATTATTATTATTATTATTATTTCTATTGTCATTACTATTATTATTATTAACAATTCAAAATTAAACAAGCAAAGCAGAGAACACATCTAAACTGAAACCTTCTCTAGAGTCATAACTGACAATTTCGTTACCTGAAACAAAAGTTTTCAAATGACTTTACGGAGGTGCTTGAAGGACACCACACAAATGTTTTCTTACATTACATTACAATTAATACCACTACACAATGTATTATGCATATACGGTGTAGTTAGCTACATTAACTTGTGCTTTACAAATCTTCATATAATTATTATTATTATTATTATTATTATTAACACTACATATGGCATAAATAGTTATTCTGCAAGAGGCGCTTTATAAATTTCTAGATACAATTTCTAGATACAATAAATGAGCAGAGTTATGGCCAATCTCAACCAACCCAGTTGGGATTCCCGCCAGATGTATAGCGGCTGAAAGAGGTCCTCTTGAGTTCCATTGTCCTTCAGGGGAGCTCAGTCCGCTCAGATTCTGTAAGTCGACAGATGCACTGATTGGGAAATCTGTTAAACCAACCAAACCATTATTTTGTTTGTACAAAAACTTTGAAGCATGTTTTATTTCTTATCATTAAGTAGTAGTAGTTTTGTGTTTAACGACACTGTGAAATAACTTTATTCCTCGATTGTTGTTCAAAAACATGTACTAAACTCAAACCACTGATTAATCATTACACTGAACAAGTTCTATGTAAACTATGTACAGCGTTCAACTCTGTTGTATTAGAAATATACAAATATACATGCATACATACACAACAATGGTGATTAGCATCAGCCTCCCCTCCTTTGTCCACGCTTGAGGCTGGCACTATCCAAAAATGGCAGTGGAGGAGATTTCTTTTCACCAAGACAATTGGAACCTGACACAATTACACCTCAGAGGCAGATAACATTCTGTATCTGCCTATCTCTTTCTGTCCTGCTCTATCCCTGAACTTAAAAATGAAACTTAAAACTACATAGCATTCTCCATATACCTCGGTCTGTCTCTCTGCCTGCTTGGCTGTCTGGTTTATCGCACAAGCATTGCTACCTAGTTGGGCACTTGGCCTGTGAATCTGGCACATCAGGCGATCGGTTAGAGTGCTCGACTTGTAACACAACGAATACGGAACGTTCCAGCTTCACCTCAGACGGTCATAGTGTAGGGACCTTGAGCAAGTCTCTCATGCACAACTAATCAGTACCTCTGATTCAGATTCAATGACCTTGCACATATAACAAATGTACTCACACCGTACACCAATCCACCCCACCCATCTGCCATTCCCTCCCGTCCCATCATCATTGCCCATGCTACTGACAGCTGCTGGTAGTTTTTATTTGCCTCTCAAAGGGAAACAAACTCAGTTCACCTTCTCAAATTAGCCAGCTAATGACTGAAGTTTTGACCTTACCTGCTGTAAATCCTTGGCCAAAGCTCGATGGAAATGCACTTAGTGCTGCATTTCCAGGTGTGGCGATCGAAATAGCCGGGGTTGCAAGTGAAGCTTTTGACGTGTGGGACTATAACACAGAAGATTAACAGATCTAAATTTACACCAACGTTTCAGCACCACATAGTACATAAATGCAAAAGTACACGACATTGTCTACTGTTTCACACTTCTCTTTTAAAAGGAATCAATTTCAAAATTTAAAATGCACCTTAAAACGTAAAGTACAGACATTTTCAAAGGAATTGAACCTCTTGAAATTTATGTTACACACTGAATTATCCTTTTTTAACCCTTTAACGACGAGCGTGCACTAAAAAGCATGGAAAACTAATCCCTCTCTTCATTAAAGGATTAAAGCAAAGATGACAACGCTAAGATAAAATGTCATCCACGACTTATCCTGAGTTACGTCTCATGGCCAGGAATGCTACTTTTACCATTTGTCAATGTTACAAAACTGGACAAAGCTCTGAAGATGTTATATTACCTGTGAGTTCGGAATAACGACGCGCAGATTCGGTCTTTCCGTCGTTCCGGTTCCAGGCGGAACCATCTGGCGATTTTCCGGCTGAAGCTCGGCCGATATGGAATGGAGTTTGTCGAGCTGTCTCTGCAGATCGTTCGCCTGGAGCTGATTTGCGGAGGCGAGGACGAGCGATGGCATCGTCCGCAAGGACTGAGCTGAAGACAAGGCCAGGTGGGCCTCAGACGACCCTTGCGAAGCAGAGACCAGCGCGCTGAGGTCTTGCTTTGACATTCCGCTGCACACGGTCAGAAGGTGCATGGCTTGCTTGTCCGGGGACAGAGTTGACGTCAGTTCCGTGTGATGCTGCTTTCCATACGCAGGCGCGGTTGACGAGGCCAGATGAGAGGACGCGGCTGCGCTTGGGTATGTCACCGTGCTCTGTAACACAATAATTAAGGTAAAGTGTAGTCAATTAAATAAGTTCTACAACTCATTCACCCTGTTCTGGTACTCATTCTTGTCAGTAAGTTGTAATTAGTGACTTCCATTGCGCCGGTGTCTAATGCAAAAGGCATCAACTGATGGCGCACCAAAACCAAGCCATAATCAGGTCTGCATCCAGATCAGTCCGTAAGACATAGAGGCAGTGTAAGCTTTAAGTTGAGATTGAAATTACACCAGCGACTGAGCAGAGCGCACAGACACACGGAAAGAGTTCCAAATAGTAGGCCCAGCAACTGGAAAAGGAAATCTTAACAGTTAGGGCATCCAGACATAAATATTTCAAAATTATAAAGGTAAATAATACTGGAAATTAATAAGTTAAACAACTTCTTTAGCCTGTTCTCTTACTCCTGCCCTTTTCAGTCCTGGCAGTTAGGACATCCTCCTTGACAGAAATATTTCAAAACCTGACAACTAAATACCTAGACTAAGTATTATTTTCCCAGCTAAACATATCTCTAAACATCTTAAGACTTTTAATTTAAACGTGAATGACACTGAACAAAATGTGAGGCATTGCCTTAAGCTTGTACACAGGATCTATAAGGTACTTCAAAGCAAAGGATGTAAGGTATATTCAGGGTAAAGTAATCAATCACCCATTGTTACGTACCTCTTTTAAGGCATGGTAAGAGGTAATGTAGCAAATACACACCACTTTAACGAAAACAGATAAGGAAAGTTAAAACATACAATTAATTCGTATTTCATAAAGGATGCCACCTCAGAAAGATTAAAGCACTTTTGCGAGGTACTTGAAAATGCTATACATATATATATATAATATATATAAAGTTTCTAGAAACATACATATACACACACATACATACATGTACATACGTCCATGTACGCATATGCATACATATAACCATATACAAACGTGCCTTTCTATCATCCTGTTTCTATAATTAGCCTTACAGAATTTCCATGATGAATCATTCCACCGTACTGGTGTTCGACTGAGTCGTGATCAACAACGCCATACTGGTTCTCCGCAGAATGACCAGCATATGCTGCCTCCCCATCAGATTCTCCACTGTCGCTCCCAATCTGGCCACCTCGGCCGTTAGCCTACCAGGACAAAATGACAAAATTTATTACCTGGAGCATTACCTTAAAAGACATGTAATAAATAAGCAATTGATTACCATTCCTTACCTTACCTTAATATAGGTGCAAAACAATAAGCAACTGATTACCTAACTTTACCTTACCCCTTACCTTAAGAGGTACGTAGTAAAACACTACTGATTACCAATTGAATAGGGGAGCATTCAAACCAATATGATGTCATGTTATTGTTATTATTACTTTTGTTATCATATTATTATACATTTGTTAAGCACCAGTGGCGGCGCCGCCTATGTTTGGTGTGCGGCTTTTGCCGTACCACTTTTTAAGGTTTTACGGAAAAAACATAATTTTACCATACATATTTACCCAGAACCTCTAATTTGCCATACCACTTTTCAAATCGTGGCGCCACCACTGTTAAGCACCACTATCTAATGACCGAGCATCGGTCGATGGCGCTGAGCAATTGCGAGTGAAGGACTTGCTCAAGGTCCCTACACAGTAACCATATCAGAGGAGGACACTCGAACCTGTACTCTCAACGTTAAAAGGTGAGTGCTCTAACCAATTGGCTACCACATCAAATAACAGATCAGGTAAACAACTTCTACAGCATCAAAAATAACAATCCAGAAATTAAATGCTTACATTGATTTTAAATTGCCATTATTACATCACATTACCAGACGTTCGAATGACACTTCCGGTTTTCCACAAACACGACAACATTGTTCTGGAGCAACGACGTTAACAATCCACAAGACACAGAGTGGACATTATCTCCTGAATTTCATTTCTCATTTCCTCACTGAATAAGAAACATAAGGGGAGGGGGATAGAGTAGTGGTAACACTCATGACCAGGAGAGCATAAGGTACGCGGATCGACTCCCGTAACCCCCCTCTAGGGCGGCGCCTTGCATGGCTGCCAAACCGTGTGTTAATTAAGATATTGATTGTACTTTCATGTTTCAATGTAATCTTACTGCATCCGTCGGTTTGAAATAATAAAGAATATTATTATTATTATTATTATTATTATTATAATCCCATTTTGATTTCACATACTAACTACTCACTGCTTCTGCACCAATTTCTCCTTTGATTTCCTTCCTATGAAGCATCTGTCAATACAGAAACAAGCAACTTCAGCACCACAATCATCTTAAACTATTCTAATTTTAAATCCCTACAGCACCGTTATCGTAATGCACAGGGCTTGCTTGGCTGCTGTTCCTATGTAAAGAAACTTTCCATATTCACAATCCTTGAGACAGATCCAGCAATAAAAACACAGAGTGAGTCAGAGCATTAACGAAGATCAATACAAGACAAAGTGAATCGATAACTTAAAAATGTCAGTATCTTCAAAATGTCAACAGTACAATATCACTTCAAACGTATATATCTTCCTGTCAACATAACCGTGACACGAATGCCAGAAACTGTCAGTATTTTACAGTCCACGTGTTCGTTCAATTCATTATTGAAATGCTAGTCAATCGAGTCTTCCTCTAAAAATTAAACCAACTGGCCAGGTATCAAACACGAAAACAGTAGACAGTGTTCAATACAATACCATGTGAATACGACACTGGCAATATACTCATTCATTCACTCATTCAGAATATTTATATAGCACCTTTCAAAGATACTTGCTCAAGACAATCCCAGCCCAGCCCTGACAAAATAGGAAGAGCTTTCACGGGTGGATGTAGCGTCCTTTGCCAGGACCCCACTCAAGGGATGCTATTCCAGGTAATGACCCAACCACCTTTGCCAGGGCACCACCCGAGGGATGCTTTTCCAGGTAATGACCCAAGCACCTTTGCCAAGACACCATCCGAGGGATACTTTTCCAGGTAATGAACCAACCACCTTTCCCAAGACACTACCTGAGGGATGCCTATTCCAGGTAATGACCCAACCGCTGAAATGGCACCAAACTGGACTATCAAGTTGCACGCAAAAAGAACAAGAAGATCACATTAGGTCTAGTAATTGCAAGCAGTAACTTATATCACACTGGTGTCCAATGCGAATGGCACCAGCCGATGTAATTAGGTCAATGTCTACAAGTGATTCAAGGTCACATTCTGTGAAGGTCAAGGTGAATTCACATTTTGTTAATTGACCTCGAATGCCAAATGTTCAGGAAGATCAATTCTAAGATATCCTGTATCCCACAGTATCCTGCATCTGGATTCTCTAATCCACAACTGGAGGAAGCACGTGAAAACATATCATCATCAAAATGAGCATAGCAAAGACGCGCATACTGACTTCGATTATGTCTTTGTTTGTGCGACTCTCGTGCGGCTCGTTGTACTCGGTGTACTTGAGCAGTACTCGGTCCATGTCAGTGCTCGCATACTGAAACAACTTGTTGGAATGGTTGAAGATGATGAGAGCGATTTCACAGTCGCAGAGAACGCTCAGTTCGTACGCCTTCTTCATCAGACCAAACTTCCTCTTTGTAAACGTCACCTGAAACATACAGACAAACTCTTAAGTATCCCACCAGATACTCCTTCTGGTTTCGCTGGTTAATGGAAAAGATTTCGAGTTGGCTTCTCCCCTGGATTGTGGTTTCACTCGAAGTGACCATCGACTAATGGCACTATAAAAGTCAGTTGATTGAATTAGATGAAGTCATCGTGGAAGCTTTCATTTCAATCGACATGTAATGTAATGTAATAAAACAATTATACAGTGCTCCTTAACACGTTCACCGCCGCCATATTTTTCCTCCCCACGCCACAGAAAAGTGGGAAAAAGTTTAAAAAGTGGTATACAGTATATATACACATACATACATACATACATCTATATATACATACATACATACATACATATGCACGTACATAAATACATAATACATACACACATACATACATACATATACATACATACATGTATGCACACGCACACATGTACATACATACCTACATGCACATGTACATACATACATACAC
The DNA here is from genome assembly GCA_963556255.1 of Allolobophora icterica. NCBI lineage: Eukaryota > Metazoa > Annelida > Clitellata > Crassiclitellata > Lumbricidae > Allolobophora > Allolobophora icterica. The sequence goes on along the minus strand of OY744614.1, from coordinate 45,005,743 downwards.
ACGTACATACATACATACATACATTCATACATACATACATACATACTGCATACATACATACATACATACATACATACATACGACATACACACATACATACACACATACACACACATACATACACACATACATACACACATGCACAGTTTGCACACACACACACACATACATACATACATACATGTATGTATGTATGTATACATATATGTATGTATGTATGCATATGTATGTGTCTAAAACATGTATGCATGCATGTTTGTATGCATATGCATGTATGTATGTATGTATGTATGTATGTATGTATGTATGTATGTATGCATGTATGTATGTATGTGAGTATGTACACACATGTATGTATGTACATGCATATCTGGATGCACATGCACATGTATGTATGTATGTATGTATGTATGTATGTACGTACATGTGTAGGTTTGCATACATGTATGTATGACATGTATATGTATGTATGTATGTATGTGGTAGGCACGTGTGGATGAATCTATATGTATGCATGTATGTAGGTGTGTATGTATGTACGTGCGTATGTATATATGTATGTATGTACATACATGCATGTATGTATGTACATACATGTATGTATGTATGTACATACATGTATGTATGTATGTACATGCATATATCTATGTACATGCATATATGAATGTACATAAAACTAGTACGAGTTATCTCGTACTAGGCGCTATAGGTAAGAAAATTAAGTACGAGATATCTCGTACTCGGCGGTGAACGCGTTAAGAGCCTCGCATATATACAATACAATACAACTGTATTCTGATAATGCCCTCCTCACAAAGTTCAGAAGTGCACACGACCATATGACAGAACATCGTTGGCGCTGGGTTGCTAAGCAGTGGTTTGAGGTATTAATCGAACCTGCGACCCTCCGGTTACAAGGCACCGAACATTCCAATACACCACCGCGTCCCACCTGTGCGGTGATGCGTGACAAGTGGACTGTCACTTGAAGGGTCAGGGATTCAATTCTCTGCAAATACAGAAATGTTCCGGATCTTGTTTTAGTCTTAATTTTTGTGGTGCTAACACTTTGACTCAAGATTATGCCTCGCACAAGTACAGCACTGGGCTGTCGAACATTCTCGGTGGCTGGTCCGAAACGTGGGAATTCTCTCTCATCCAGTTCTTTGAAGTCATTCCAGTCTCCACTTGAGATTTATCTGTTGCATCCCTCAACTTTGCTGATATTTGATCATGGTCTTGTATTCTCAGATCAGAAGCACCTCTCAAGAGATTTCTTGAAGAGGCACTATAAAAATAATCATTTACATCAGCGGTTTTCAAACAGTTTTATTTTTATTGTACCAACAGGTAAAAAAATCGAATGTTGGCGTACCACCAGCAAAGGTTAGATCAAAAACAACAGGCAAGCGCAAAGTCCCCTTTCAATTAGCGTAGGACCAAAGATAGACAAATTTAAAAATTAATATATAATTTAAGAATGTACTCTGAATTTTTCGCGTTCCACTTAGCGACACCTGGCGTACCACTAGTGGTACGCGTACCACTGTTTGAAAACCACCGAGTAACATATATTACAAAACGTAAACTAGCTTAACAAACACGGCTTCACTTCTGGTTTCCTTATTCTCTGTTGGATTTAGTCCCAGTTGGTTGCTCCAATGGAATACGATTTTGAAGATGATTTCCCTTGAAGTGACCATCATCTGTCGAGCTGCTCCTCTGCATCCTCTCTCAGCAGCAACTCTGCCTCCTCTCTGGTCTGGTCTCTCTAGCAACCAGACTCAGATCTTCAGTTAGCATCTCAGGAAACCCCTCTGGTCTGACGCAGCGCTCGTGAATAAGCTGGTGCCCTTTAAAGTAACACTTTAAAAATTTATGGTTTACAATCATGAAAGACATGTCAGTTTCTGTCTTATTTCTACCTGCTTGTTCCTTTCATCCGTTATCTTCAGGATCTTGATCTTCTTCCGTCCCATTTTTCACGCAAAGGCAGCAAACCACAAATGACTGACACAATCTGCTGATGGTTTGTTAGGAAGCCTAACCTGGCGAAAGAAAGAAAAACTGTTATCAGCAATCATAACTAGTGGTTGCAAGACGTCTGGGGTAATATTGGGATAACACATGACCAGACCATTTTACGTTCAGAATTTTCAACACAGACTCCCCGAATGTAAAATTTCAAACATAAAAGACCAGACTATCAGAAGTACACATCTAATTTTTAGAATTCGTGATTGAAATACACAAACAGTAATGACACTTAGCCAAATCAGCTTTGAAACGCACCTTGAAAAGCAAGACATTCATGCATTTTCATTGTATGACATACGAGAATACAGCCACATCCCAACTAGCATTATTCTGTAACCCAATGTAAGTTTAATCCCTAAGGAATCGAAAAATTATGCTACAAGCTGTTACAGATAGCTGGTAAAATCAGGCCTTGTCCTCGACAACAATAATAATTATTATTATTATCACACATTTATTTTTGCCACTATCTAATAACATAGTTTTATCTTGTGTCAAGGGCTTACGTCAAAAGGGCCAGTCTTATCAATTATAAGACAAACTGTGTCACCACAACAGACATGCTTACAGGTATAGTATTTAAATTTGACAGCCCATAGAACAGCCCCTAGCCCATGGTCTAGGATAAGTTGTCAAACTTGTCACGTTATCTTGTAAGTTTCACAGATATATCAAACTGACGATATCAAATTATTGATCTCTAATGGGATTGGCTGGTGTGACCAGAAGCTAGAGGCCTACATATAAGCAAATGCAACTGTACCGACAAAAGGAGGAGACTGAAAGCGGACAGGTGACCAGGTCACGCTATTGTACCTGTCTGTCCCTGTCTCTCTCTTTGTCGTGTTAACTGTCTCTGCTGCTATCTGTGTCTGTCAAGTTCATTTGTATGTCTTAATCTCTCTGCCTGTCACTCTCTCTGTCTGTCACACTCCTATATATAGTCAGCCAAAGTCTTTTTATCAAGGACTTGAAGTCTACAAAGAGCACTTAGAAACTGGAACAATTATCTATCGATTGTAAACATCAATTATCATACATGTATTAATATTAGGGCTGCGGAAGTTAACGATTAATTTAATCGTTAACGATTAATGAATTTTAACTATTAAAATTTTTCTTAACGATTAATCAAAATTATATTTTACTTACTTACTTGCCATATCCGGAAAGTCGGGAACCAGATTTTGGGCTTTAAGTAAAAAAACAACAATGGCGGATAGCGCAGGTAATGAACAAGTTAAATATAAGGCCGTTTCGGGTCGTATGTGTGATCATTTTGGATTTAAATTTGCTGAAGATGGAAAAGTTTCTTCTGCTGAAAACGTTTTCTGTATGATTTGCCACAAATCATTCGCTTATCATGGATCGAACACTTCGCTTGTGTATCATCTGACTGTCTTATTGATAATTTGATATGTGATGATAAATAACTAAAATTAACTATTAATTAATCGTTAATTTTCATAAAGTTAACTATTAAAAAAAATTTACCAGCACTAATTAATATCAATATGTCCACCTCTTCCTCTTTCCCTTCCCTCCCTAGTTCTTCCCCTCTCTCCCTCCTCTCTGTGTCTGTGTATCTGCCTGTCTATCTGTCTGTGTGTCTGTCTGTGTCTGTCTATCTGTCTCACAGTCTGTGGCTGTCTATCTATCTGTCTGTGTGTCTGTCTATCTGTCTGTCACTTGTTTTCTCCCTGTGTCTCTGACTTCCTCTAACGTACAGAAATCCAAGTAGCACACTAACTTCTGCCAGAACATATAGCAAAACGTTCAATAAATACGAAATAATTGCAGCATATTATTCCTCCAACAACAGATGTCAAAGGTCGACACTTCCCGTATACACCTGAATCACTCACACATAACATTGTCGTTTCCACCGCTGGCGGTTAAACAAGAAAAAGCAATTAAAGCAATCAGGACGAAATAAAAGCGAGCCGGCGACTCCGAATAACAGGTTCTCATAAAACGTGCATTAAGCAGTAACTGCAAATATTAAAGCACTAACAGTGAAAACCTGCAGTAGTATTTCTTAGCTGGGTCAATTGGTCTCAACTCTAGATACCACAGACTGTTCATACACATTAATAATAATAATAATAATTACTAATTATTATTAATGTGTATAAGCACGCTAGAAACACCAGTGTCCGTGATTGTGTGTAATGCCTGTGTCTGTTCATATCCACAGTAATTGTCCGGTGTTCCAGCACATTCAACATCGTCTAGAGCCAGACAAATCTGCCCGATTACTATAAAAGCCCGCAACGACATCCCGCTTTTACAGTCAATCTTAATGGCCGTGCTTATGAAATTAATGTCTACCAACATTAGGTGTGCAACAGTGTCTGCTAGTTCCAGATACCACTAGTAATGGAGCGGATGTGACCTACTTCATCAGTAACAGTTGGCATAACTTGTATATATACAATTCATAATTATTATGACTTGCACAATATTTCACCCACCTACGCAGAACTGTTTCTATGGGCCCATTTGCAATCAACCCCAATACTACTTTAATGGCCTGCAGATTAGTGTCATGTGACCCTGAATAGGATAAATTTTCTGTAAGAGAAACACATGATGGCTGGCTTTGATGTGGATATTATACTTAACGTCACAGGAGAAGTTAGTAAACACGGACTAACCGTGAAGTAATTATGGGCCCACTCATCCCACGCTAAAATCCGCTGAGGTGGGGAGTCTGCCTGAATTCCGGTAATGGTTTAGAAAGCTACGCATCCTAGAGTGGCTCAGAGGCTAGAGTCTCAACACTGCATCCGCACGTTTCAAGATTAAACAATTTAAGACCCGGTACAGAGCCACATGTGTCGAAGTGGGTGGCCGCTTGGTATTGCTCACACAGTGCTCGTCATTTACTCGATCACTGATTGATTTTATTCATTCATACATTCAATCTTGAAATCAATCATTTTTTATTGATCCCAGAATATGTAACATATCGAATTTTACATACAGGTTTACATGCCATCTAGTTACAAACGAATTTTACAGGTTCTGTACGACTAACTGGAATTCAACAGGCTGACCCAGAAAGGTCAAAAAATAAAATAGTTAAAACAGGGAGTTATATAGCACCACTCCTAGATGCCTACTTAAAGGTGCTTCTAGCTCAGCCTTGGTCGAAAAAGAAGTGTTCAAGTGTGAATAGTGCCTGCCGAGTCCCTGGCCAGATGAGAAGATAGACTGAAAGGTAGAAGTTGGATGGCTCCAGGCTCCATCTCCAGGTGGATGGCTCAACCACAGAAAAAGCATGATGTAATACTCTGCATTTTCAAATCAGTTTTAATCAGACAAATGAGTTTTAGTTGTTAACTTTGTTTGTTCTCATTAACATAAGAAAAAAGTGAACACTAAAAAAGAGTCTAATCATGACATTACGTCCAGAATATAACCATATAACAGCCGACATTATAAACTGAATTCTAAGATAGCAAGTATCATGGAAAGTACTTGGTCTGAGCATTTGTATGGTGCATTTCAAGAACTCATCAAAGGTGCAGGTCATCAATTGATACGACTCCCAAATGAAATCCAGCTTTACAGCAACCTTGTTATCATGCAATATCACTAAACACACAAGCTTTGAATGACATGCAAGAGAAACAAAGAAGAAATGCAGTCCCTTAAGCTACTTAATTCTGTATATGTTTTGACGTTTTGTGCACCGGAGTGTGGCTTTTCAGCAACCGGTTTAATAAAGAATATACTTAACCCTTGAGATGCAACCATGGGTAGCAATCTCACTAACAACACTAGCTTCAATAGCCTAGCAAAGAAAGTGATGAACAGCAGTCCCTTAAGCTAGCCCTTGAGAGGCAGCAATGGGTAACAAAGTGTTAGCAACCTCATTTTCTTAGCCTCAGCATACGACAGCAGGTGGCCAGTCCCCCAGTCACCGGCTGACCTTCCGACCAACAGTGTACTCTCAGTGTACTTTTATTCTGTAGCCAAGTTTTCTAGGGAGCACAGAGGAACAAAAATCTCCAAACATCTGACTGCCCTGTCAGGGATTCGAACCGCAGACCTCTGTCTTGCACGCTAACCACTAGCCTCTCATAACCCATAAGACCAAAACAAGCATTATAAAAGTTTGGTGCATTAAAATATAAAAAAATAATCATCAGTAATCATTAATTGTTATGATTATCATACAGTTCATCAGTAGATAACGATATTACTAAATCAAATATGACAACTTGTCACAATTCTTCCATATCAGAAACCCTTATGAACGTACGTCATTAATATTCAACTCAATCCAGTGCTTAGCGCTTGTTAATGAGCTCAGTGCTCATAAATAAGCTCTGCACTAACAAATAAGCTGGTGCCCAGCGCTTAGCCTCAGAGTAATATTTTAGAAATTTGGAGTTTACGATTACGATTCAAGTTACACTGAGTTGATTTTACTGCATTTTTACAACATCTACAGAATGCAGTTTTAATGCACAGGTCCAACAAAAGCCACAGTAAATAAAATTTACAGCACAGCTCGCACAAAAGAGAAGCGATATGAATAATGATATATAGGAGAAAAGTGAAAGCTGTAGCCTGTCGGGGCAAAATCTGAGTGATGTTGAGCGCTGTACATTGGAGATATGATCAATCTCATAAACAATATAGTGATCATGGAATCCCCTAAAAGCAAATATCTATTAATCTTTTATGACAGTGAGCGCAGCGCAACCAGTCGGGGCAGTAAAAAGTAATTGCTTAATGGGCATACTGTGTAAAGATGTTGCAAACATATCACAATCACGTTGCCCCCTTGTAAACAGTGGAATAATTAAATTACAGGAACCGTTCTCAGAGCCTCCATCAAAATATCGACTTTCATCTCGTACTTAAATCGCAAACGATCCGTATTAGAAACGGTTAAAGGAAACTGGGGCCAAGTAGAATTGTTCCGTGCTCTTCTACACAAGGCCTTATGGCAGCACGTCTTGCACCGACGATCACGAATCAGTCATCGAAAGAATTATAGAGGGCGGCCCCGCATACTCCTATAATAGACCTCGCAAGCACGATCTTTAGTCAGCAAACTACTTATTACAACGTCAGTAAAATTAATAAGCGAAGTTGACTGGTTGCATTTTACCCCCAAAATATTCCAGCCCAAGCCGTACAAGCCCCACCTCCCTGCTCAGCAGAACACTGCCGACGCTCGTCAGAAAATGATTGATCGCAGTTCAACTAAGCGTTTAAACTAGAAAGCGACTGATTTTACCTGATTACTCTTTACGATTTACGCTTATGATACAGATTCTTGAGTTTAACGATTCCAGCCAGGGTCCAATACGTTTGCGTTCGTCCCTAGTTTTAGGCTTCTCTTCGGATCGTCGCAGCCTAATTTCCCCCACCGCTTCACTGACGGTACTGCGTATCGCTCCGCTGGGGCTGTTCCAAAGAAATTATCTACCGCAAGCACACACTAACAAATTTTAGCTGCAACATTAAATTCCGGCAATACTTTTCGTTCATCGTCGTGTAAATTTTAACCTTAATCCGTTGTCAGTAGGGATACGGGAACCAGTTTATTCACCTTCTATACTCAGTCAAGATATCGTCTACCGATTACCAAGTATCTTCTAATATTTTCAGCGCCCAAGAAAGCTAATTCATAGCAACAGGCTTTGAAGGCTTGGACCCTTCATAGTTCATACCTGCGGGAGCTCTGCTGTCCCACCTCATGTTCGCAGCGGCGTTGCTCTCTCCGCTCAGCTGCGCAAGCTGAACTCATTGTTCCCCGCGCGCGGACAGCCATACGGCAGCGCTTTTCTTCTCTGTGGCTGCCCCGTGACCTGCAATGGGCTCGACCCTTACCAAGCTCCACCAAATATAAGGTTGCCAGATAGGCCTACATGGGTAGCCAAAGGAGGACACAGAAAGCCGGAAAGGAGGACAAAGGAGGACGCATTGAATGTTTCACTCTGGAGTCAGAGGGTCTCCAAGTAACCAAGAAACCGGAAATAAAATCTGCACTTTGACCATAGACACATTGTAACATATTAGGCCTACTCAGGTCATGGACTAGAAACGTTGGAAAATAGAGCTGCAATAAAAAAAAACTTAAATAAGCAGGTAGATTAGGCCTAATTAGGGGAACTTAGGAACTACACGCGCGTGCATGTAAAGTCGTTAAAACGGCTACAAAACAATAGCCAATAGCCCAATACAACAAACATTCAAAAAGCCGGACATTTTCCAGGTTTTTAGCTTTGCCTGCCGGACAGAGAACATGAGGCCAAAAAGGAGGACAAGTCCTCCTTTTGCCGAACGTCTGGCAACCCTAACCAAATACCGATTGGTCATTTCACCTGGAATGGGCTCCCTACCAGGGCGTATCATAGGCGTAATTTGTGGGGGTTATGAGGGGTACCCGTACCACCTTTTTGAACAGTGCCAATCAATATTTTATTATTGTGCCTTCCCAGAGATCACAGACTCAGCCTAGCTTCGTGTGTGTAAGAAATTGGTACCCCAACTTTTAGACCAAAGTTACGCCTCTGATAAGGATAGCCTGCCCTATTTAGACCCTAGACAGGGATCGGTTGGGACCGGAACGCACCGGAACGGCGTTCCGGTTCTTTTTTTAACGACCGGTATTTTTTAGACAGGGTTCACAGGAACATTTCTAGATTAACATTCTGGACAGCACATTAGTTGGCATAGGCGGCGATTCCAAGGGTCGAGGATGACAAGACCCCCACCCTTAAGAGTGGGAGGGACACACCATACATTTGTTGTCCCCCACATTTTGAAGAAACACTAAAAAGGGCAACAGTTTTCTCGCGCGTGAGCTCAAAAAAATGTTTGGAGCTCTTTTTTGACCAGATAAGTTCAAACACTTTTGACCAGATCAGTTATAAAGTGTCCCCCCCACCTGTCAAACAAGATCGGCGCCAGTGTTAGTTGGGCCCTCATGATTTCGGTCATAGGCCTAATTACTCGTATGTAACCATGCAATAAACGTACACCGGCTTAATTCGGATAAACCTTTGTGTGATCAATGCCTTAAAATTATATGAAATAAGTTTATTCTGAAATAATTAATTCTGCTCATAATTTCATAGGGATGTAAAATAGCATACAATGAAAAGTTCTTATGTTAAACGTCACACTTTTAAGAGGCTTAATATTGCCTATTAAAAAATTTATTTGATTTATATCAATTTCCTTTCGAGCGGACTCACCCTGAAATTTCGCTGGCAAAACCATTTCGATTAGTACCGCCTATAGGCCTAGACTAATGCGTCAGGCCTAATTAATTGAGCACTGTGACAGTGGCTCTGTAGAAGTTGGGTTAAGTTTTCTGAGAAGCCAGAATTACAGAAGTCCGTAAAGTAGGCCTACAATGCCCTACATTCGACAATATATGGCTCATAGGCCTAGAAACATTGGGTCCACTCGTGAATAAGTTGGTTCTCTGCACTAGGCTTTCAATCAATCAATCAATCAATCAATCAATCAATCAATCAATCAATATTCGCTTACTGCCGAAATTCCTGTCGACATAAAGGCGACTGGATTTCACGGTTTTTGAAACAGAGACAGCAATCGCGATTAGGCCTAAATCAGATCTCAAATTGGTAACAAAGACTAGTTAATCAAATGTTTCTATCAAGCATACGGAATACAAAGTTTTTAAAGCAGCGCACTAGTAATTTGGAGTTTACGATTACGCGAGGCTCACACGCTGAGACAACCTCTGAATAGTTCGCACTGTGAGAGGCGATTTATAAATTCCCAGATACCATACCATACCATACAAATACGAATAGGCCTACGATTGCGATCCATAGCAACAGTTTCCACCAGTCGGAATTAGGTCGTGACGTCAAGGTGGTAGCATGACGTAAACAAGAGCGGCGTCATGAATAATTAATCGTTGCATATCTGCCGTATACGCTTCGCCAAACAGCTGGCTCATCATCTAAATAAATTGGAATAATTGCAGATCGTAAAAATCTCAGAGTAGTTTAAATTCTTAAAAGACCGCAGTCAGATAGGCCTATTAAATTTGTTTCGGACTTACATCTTGTAAATGACGGGAGATCTTCTCTAAATTCCAGGTATGGTCAGAATTTACACAAACTGAATAACTTTAGAAATAATTGACCTTGCCGGTGTTTCCATAGGCATTAGATGGACTCTATACGGGTCCCAAAGGGATTATAAGTCCTGTATTGGCTCGATGTGGGCTTCCGGAAAAGAGGTAGAGAGAGAGAGAGAGAGAGAGAGAGAGAGAGAGAGAGAGAGAGAGAGAGAGAGAGAGAGAGAGAGAGAGAGAGAGAGAGAGAGAGAGAGAGAGAGAGAGAGAGAGAGAGAGAGAGAGAGAGAGAGAGAGAGAGAGAGAGAGAGAGAGAGAGAGAGAGAGAGAGAGAGAGAGAGAGAGAGAGAGAGAGAGAGAGAGAGAGAGAGAGAGAGGAGTTGATGTCGCAGGTTGAATAGGCAGCAGTACTGTTGTAAACACTCATTTTCGGATTACCTATAAGTTCGATCGCCACTATTATATACCCCGTTGCAACATGCTGTCTCCTCGGCTGGACCTCCCCGGATTCCGACCTGGCATCGGAACGTATCAACACTCTTGGCTCTTGCGGACTTGACGGACTTGACATGATAATATAATGCCGACGGTTCAGCGGCTTTTGTGTGGCGCTGAGAAATTTTAGATATTCGTTTATTATTATTAACATTATATTGAAAGCCACAATGGCCTACCTAATGACCACGTATCAATCGATGGCGCAATTGTGCGTGAAGTAGCCTACTTGCTCAAGGTCCTTGCACAGTAACCGTCTCAGAAGAGGATGAGACTTGAACCAGAAGTTATAATTATCATTATGCAATTACTAAATGCCAATAGGCCTATATCCAATGATCAAGAATCAGTCGATGGCGCAGCGCATTTGTGAGTGAAGGACTTGCTCAAGGTCCCTACTCAGTAATCGTCTCAGAGGATGAGGATCGAACCCGTACTCTCCGCATTACAAGGCGAGCGCTCTAATTCGACCAATCGGCTGTCATGTCCAGAGCTTTACATAATTACATTACATTACAGATGAGTTTTCTATGTTTAGTTAGCATCATGTCGGTATTCGGACAGACGGTCAGCCTTCCCGTTGTGATCGCCGTCTCCGGGGGAACGGCCCTCTTCGCCACCTACCTCTACCAACGGAAGAAGGAGTCCAAGAGATTCCCACCTGGCCCAGCGTCGCTTCCCTTCGTCGGGAACCTCTTCCAGCTGTCCGTGCGCAAGCGCTTCATCCCAGCCCTGTTCAACCAGTGGGCCAACAAGTATGGACCCATCTACGTCGTCGAGCTCGGCAAGGCACGGGCGATTGTTATCAACACGATGCCCGTGCTGAGTGAGGCGCTCTGCGAGAAGGGCCAGGTGTTTTCAGACCGACCAAACTGGCTGCCCCTCATCAAACTGATCTACCAGGATCGAGGTAGGAAGCAGCTCAGAAACTTTTCGGTTAACTTTTCATATGTGCTGCAAACATTTTCTAGTTTTTTTCTTTATATAGCTTATGGCCTCACCAAGTCTAAATCGGGCATTGGATGCATATCGCGTACCTGATCTTATTACTTTTCCTGATCTTATTATCTTAACCAAGGTGGGAATTGTCTGAGGGTTTGGGTTCAACCCCTAGTCTTTCTTAGAATCCCCCAGTTAAGTCTTCATTGTACACCCCAGGGGTTGTTTCCAACCTCTTCAGCTGTGCTAGTGTGATTTAGCATTAGTTTACTCGAGTCTCTGACTAGAGAAGAAATTCCCATGGTGTATCATGTAGCCTATGCATTTCTGAATTTTCTCAACAAAGGAATTGTTTTGAATCGAGTCTGACTTGCAAAACTGCTAGCGTTGAAATCAGCTGTTTTCAAATTTCGTTGACATCAGCTTGCAAAATACGGATAAAACACTCACCCCCAGGCCTTTTTCTACAATTCCCACAGTGACCTTAACTAATCTTATTACCTTACATAATCTAATAAGATTACCTAATCTCGTTAACTCACCTAATCTTATTACCTTATACCTTTGATGTGGTTGTGCCATTGAAGGGCTAATGTGGCAGAGCGGAGACACGTGGAAGGGGGTGCGGAAGTGTGCCTTTGGGGCGATGACCGGGTGCGGGGTGGGGGATCGGACCCTCGAGGAACGGATCCAGCACGAGACGAACAAACTGATCAAGGAATTTTGCAAGAGGGAGCAGGACGGATGTCCCTTCTATCCGATGGAAATCATCCACAAAGGCGTCACGAACATCCTCTCCTCCATCATCTTTGGATGCAGGTATCACTGAATAGTCCGATCCCCTTTCGCGGCATCTTCTTTGGCAGAACGTCCCTTGACCCCATGTTGCTCTTCGTTCGCCACATCCTGCCACTCTGTGTCCCTATTCCTGTCCCTATTCCCGTCCCTCTCCCTGTCCCTATTCCCGTCCCTCTCCCTGTCCCTATTCCCGTCCCTCTCCCTGTCCCTTTCCTGTCCCTATTCCTGTCGCTCTCCCTGTCCCTTTCCCTGTCTTTCGCCTCTGTCACTCTCACATTCCTCGTAATCATGGATTCTAATCCCAAGATTAGGACGATGGAATCATCATCATCATCATCATCACCGCCACGACCATCATCATCACCACCACCACCACGATTTACCATAATGATCGTCATCATCATCATCATCATCATCATCATCATCGTCATCGTCATCGTCATCGTCATCGTCGTCGTCGTCGTCGTCGTCGTCGTCGTCGTCGTCGTCGTCGTCGTCGTCGTCGTCGTCGTCGTCGTCGTCGTCGTCGTCGTCATCATCATCATCATTATCATGCATTTATTAAGCGCTGTTATCAAATGACAAAGCATCCGTCGATGGCGCTGAGCAACTGTGGGCATGCACAAGGTCTCTATACACAGTAATTGTCTCAGAGGAGGAGGCTGAAGCATGTAGTGCCTACAATACTCCTTACAACCAATCGACTATCGTAACCATCATCGTTATCGTCACCGTGTTGATCATCATCGTCATCACCACCACCACCACGATTATCATCGCCGTCGTCGAAATAACGGCTCTCCTGTTATCCAGCAACCTCTCAAATATCGACAATTACCGAAGTATCTGCCCATCCAAGTTAGACGCACGCATCATTGGCTTTAATGTATCTCTGGATCTTTGATAAATTATATCTCTGTATCTCTGATGGATCTCTTGGTCTGTATAGGTCTGTGTCAGAATGTGCGTTTATATAGCGCCCGTTTCCGTATTTTTTGCCAGGTACAAGTACAAGAGCACTCCGTTTCAGAAGTTCATCTGTATGATTCGCGAGCTCTCCGACACTAACGTCCTGGATTCGACGACGTTCTTTCCATTTCTCGCCGCTCTACCAGTTCCACGGGTCAGTCCTTCTTTACCAGTCTTCGCATTTTACCATTTCATCAACGTCTCAAATGTAAATGTAAACGTTTTTATATGACCACCGTATGATCATGACCCTGCTTATTTTAAAATGAGTTGATAGGGTGAGATCCTTCACCACTGCTGTCCGTTTAAATGGGTGCCACACCATTTAAGGACCCCGTGCATGGACCGTGCATGAGCGACCGTATGACCTATAGACCCTGCTCGTTTTTCAGAGAATTGATCTGGCATGATCCTTCACCAACTCTGCCCCTTTCAGTGGGTGCCATGCCACTTACGGTTACCGTGTACGGACTAAGGACTGTGCTAGCCCGAGATTTAAGCTCCGAAATAAACCTCCATCGGTATGCGAACCGGAAACCGCTTGCACAGAGTCGCGTGGAACGTACGCTCTTACCATTGCAGTTATAACCGGGCCAGTACCAATGTTGCTAACCGGGCCAGTACCAATGTAGCTAACCGGGCCAGTACCAATGTAGCCAACAGGGCCAGTACCAATGTAGCTAACAGGGCCAGTACCAATGTAGCTAACAGGGCCAGAACCAATATTGCTAACCGGGCCAGTACCAATGTTGCTAACCGGGCCAGTACCAATGTAGCTAACCGGGCCAGTACCAATATTGCTAACCGGGCCAGTACCAATGTAGCTAACCGGGCCAGTATCATGCATCGTCTCACGTACGTTGTAGCCACTGGTTGTCAATTCAATCGAGCACGACAGAATCAGCAATTGTTTTGCATGACACATTAAACATAATCGTCGCTATTGTCCTCCTAATCATCATCATCATCTTCGCCGTCGTCGTCGTCATCATCATCATCATCATCATCATCATCATCATCATCATCATCATCATCATCATCATCATCATCATCATCATCATCATCATCATCAATCAATCAATCAATCAGTCAGTCAATATATCTTTATTGCTTTCCATGACAATCAGTTAACAAATCGTTTGAATCTATGCGATTTAAGGCGAAATACAGCAGTTTTTTAAAGTACCAATAATCAGACTGTAAGTTCAATAATTAAGTAACATTGTTTCCGATTCTGATAATTAGGAATGGTAAGTTAACAATGAGCATTTAAGAATTTATAATTGTCACTGAAGGCAATGGGCGACCCTAAAGGGACAGAGTCCCGCTAGGCAGGGCTACCCGACTACCCGATCATCATCATCATCATCATCATCATCATCATCATCATCATCATCATCATCATCATCATCATCATCATCATCATCATCATCATCATCATCATCATCATCATCATCATCATCATCATCATCATCATCATCATCATCATCATCATCATCATCATCATCATCATCATCATCTTTATCATCATCAGTTTAGTCGTTATCATCGGCGAATGGTCGCCTTATCTGGAACCGTTGTCAAAACACATACTAATCCTATGTTGGCCCCTCTAGTTGGAACCGCCTTCCACAGTAACTGCAGCTTGAGCTCCTCAGTCTTTCTCTTCCTCTGTTCCGGAAACGCCTGAAGTTCAGTTTATTTGTTAGTGATTGCACTGACTTGGGTAGTGAGCGCCTGCTGCGCCTCTGAATCGTTGAGTGGCGCTTTATAAATGTTCCATTACAATTACAATTCGAGAGAGAAACCCAGTTGAAATCCTTAAAGGGAGCTCAACTTCAGACCGATCGTTTAATCAACATAACGCGTAATCGTAATCGTAACCCCATATTTATACAGCGCCCCTCTTTCCGTAACCGTAGTCGTATCGATTGTCTTACAGTTGAAGAAGGCCGTCAAGAACATGAACGAGCTGATCTGTTTCGTCGAAGAGGAGGTCACGCGACACAAGGAGAACTTCGATCCGGCGTGTATTCGAGACTTCATCGATCTCTACCTGAAAGAAGTCAGCGCCTCTGGATTCCTCAAGAAAGAAGACGTCTGCAGTAAGCAACTCCGTTACTATTGCTACTAATCTAACCCAATTCAATCTAATCGTATGTAATTTGATCTAATCTGGTCGATTCTATTAAATTCTATTCAATTCTATCAAATTCTATCCCATTGTATTCGATTCCAATCCATTCTATCCTATTTTATTCCATTCTATTTCATTCTATCCCATCCTGTCCCATTCTATTCCATTCTATTACACTCTATCTCATTCTTTCCATTCTATTCCTTTCTATTCATTCGATTCCATTCTATTCCATTTTATCCCATTCTATCCAATTAAATTCCATTCCACCATGCTATCCAATTCCATTTCTATTCTATTCATTCGATTCCATTCTATTTGATTCCATTCTGTCCCATGTTATTCTATTGCATTCTATTCTAACATTTCCTAACTTATTCTAATATAAATTATTCTAAATTTTCATAATGTTGTGTAATGAAATGTAATGCTAAATTCTCTGCGCTTAGCTTTCGAGTAGCGCTTTAGAAATTTGGATTACGATTATACCAGCGCAAGTTGGGAGGTGCTGAAACAATAATATGTCGTCATGGTTACACTTCTGCCGATTGATCGATCCTTTGACCCGAAGACCAGGCGTTTCCATGGAGACGCGCGTCTGGGGCGTTTCCATGGAGACGGGCGTCTGAGGCGTTTCCATGGAGACGGGCGTCTGAGGCGTTTCCATGTTGTTGTAGGTGACTTGTTTTGCTTTGCCTTGCAGAGCAGCAGATGGAGGTGGCTATCATCGATCTGTTCGTCTGCGGAAGTGAGCCGACGAGCGCCGCCCTCGCCTGGGCGATTCTCTGCATGGTCGCCTTTCCAGACATACAGGAGAAATGCCACGAGGAAATTGACAGCGTGAGTCACTGCGGGACACAGCAGTAATAATAATAATAATAACAACAACAACAACAACAACAACAACAACAATAATAATAATAATAATAATAATAATAATAATAATAATAATAATAATAATAATAATAATAATCTGCTTTATTAATTCAAACTGACAAGTACGCAGTAAGATTACATTGAAACACGACAGTATACAGTATCGGGCCTACAATCAAGCAGTGGTGGTGGTGGTGGTGGTGGTGGTGGTGTGGTGGTGGTGGTGGTGGTGGTGGTGGTGGTGGTGGTGGTGGTGGTGGTGGTGGTGCACGGGTGGCACAGTGTAATAGTATTGCAAATTTATATGGTGCCACTTCAAGAGAAACTCGTCAGACAGTCTCGACCTAAAGCAATGAAGACCGCGACTGTAACTCTAACGGTAGGTGCTTATTTATGTAGCGCCTCTTCAAGAAACTCATCAGAGGTGCTGCCGACCTGACAGCATTCACTACATCGCATACCATTTGGCTGATTTCACGGGACTTTAAAGGGTGTGGCACTCATTCAAACGTGCAGCCGTGATGAAGGATCTCACCCGACCAATTCATTGAAAAATGAGCAGGGTAGAGGCCATACGATCGCAGTAGAGAAACGCTTACTACATTGTTGCATGCGTTGTCTTTGTTGCAGGTCATCTGTGGTGGTCGGTTGCCTGAATTCTGTGACCTGCGCAATATGCCCTACGTTCAAGCCACGCTTCGTGAGGTTCTTCGACGCTTCACCGTTCGTAAGCAAAACGATCTTAAATCTTAGGCTAGCACAGTCTGTACTCTGAGACCTTAAATGGCATGGCACCCATACAAAGGGTAAGCGGTTGTGAAGGATCTTATCCGATCAATTCATTGAAATATGAGCAGGGTCGAGGCCATACGGTCGCTAGACGAAAACGCTTAAATTTACGTTCAAGCCACCCTTCCTATGCAACCATCTTATCTTAATGCAATGATACGTATGCTTGTCTGTCTCTCTGTCTGGTTGAGTGGTTGTCGCCTGGTTATCACCTTCTCTTGTTATCACACTCTCTTGTTATCGCACTGTCTTGTTATCACCTTCTCTTGCTCTCAAACTCTATCTTCCTACATCTTTCTCTCTCACTCACTCTCTGCCTCTCTCTCTGTACCTCCATCCCTATCTCCCTTCATCCGTCCATTCGTCTCTCCCTCCCTCACTCACTTCCTCTTTCTCTCTCCCTTCGTCCCTCATTCTCTCTCTGCCCATCCGTCGCCACTACTCTTCCTCCTTTCCCTATATCTCTCCCCTCTTGCTGCAATCCACCTCTGTGTTCCTGTATCTCTCTATCTTCCTCTCTCTCTCTTTCTCTTGCTCTCCTTCCATCCTTCCTTCCATCCCTCTCCCTCAGCCTCTGCCTCTCTCTGTATCTCGGTCTCTCCCTATGTCTCTCTGTCTGAACCCACACAACTCGTACCCTGATTCCGCTGTGGTCCGTAACCTCCTCCATGCGCTCTTTGCTTCCGCGCAGTTCCTCTTGGAATTCCCCACTGCACGCACACGGACGTTGGATTGTCCGGATACTGCATTCCGGCCAACACCATCGTCATCTGCAACCTCCAGGCGATCCACCTCAACGACAGCTACTGGAACAATCCGTGCGAGTTCGATCCGGAACGATTTCTGGAGGAGGACGAAGAAGAGCACTGCGGCAAGACGACTCAGCTGCTCGAAAAAGACCGATTCGTACCCTTCGGAATAGGTAATACCACTTGCTTCCATAGGCCTATGGTATAGGTATGATCGGAATAGTGTTTCAGTTGTCAAAGAAGAGGTAAGGCCACTTGATTCCACGTGGTTTAGGTATAATCGGAATAGGCAGTGTTTCAGTTGTCAAAGAAGAGGTAATACCCCTTGATTCCACGTGGTATAGGATGCATTATATTTTGGACTTTTAAAATCTGTATCAACTCTTCGTAACCTTCAAATTATTTAACGGTTCGTTATATT
Source organism: Allolobophora icterica (assembly GCA_963556255.1). Taxonomy (NCBI): domain Eukaryota; kingdom Metazoa; phylum Annelida; class Clitellata; order Crassiclitellata; family Lumbricidae; genus Allolobophora; species Allolobophora icterica. The sequence continues at coordinate 44,987,453 of OY744614.1, read as the reverse complement.
GTCTAGAATAGGTATCATAGGTATATATATATATATAGGTATAGAATATAGGTAGGCCTATAGGTATGGTATTCGTTTCATTCGTTTCATATCTATAGGAATTCTTCATGCCATTCGTAGTAGCTAACGCTCTTTGTAACACTGAAGTTGGTAGGCCTACATTTACGTCGGAAAGACTGCTCAACTTGCTCAGGTTGAAATAAGACGCCCTATAACCAAGATTATAGGGCGGAAGATTATTATTATTAAGATTATTATCATTATTATAATAAAATCGCTCTGACCCGATCTCACTTCATCTAACCTAATGTAATGACGATCGCTAGGGCTCCTAGAGCCGACGGCACAAAGAGACAAAGAGAATGTAATGTAACATAATTATAATCTAATCCGGTTAGATTAATCTATAATCAAATCAAATCTAATCTAATCTAAAGACTGTTATACAGAACGTTTTACTATTGATTGGCATATGAACATTGTCTTCAATTAGGTCTGGTAACCAAAGCACGTAACAACACCTCACAAAAGCGTTGCACATATTATGCACGTTTATCGACAGGATCCAGGCACTTGACGTAGATTTATAACATAACAGAGTCCAATAAAAAGTACGTTTATGCAGAGGGCGTTCTGTTCTGACATCCGTTAATAAAAAAAACACGAACTCGAGTCGGCGCGTGGAAACACATCATCTGTGTATCTCCACGGGTATCACAGTGCAACAGCTGTCAAAAAAGACCATAAAAACCATGCAGTGGGTTAGTCACTGCAGTCTGCAGCCCATCTGTGCAGTGCATATTTTAAGGAATTTTGACTACTGGGACAAAATCAGCCATGGGTCTAGTTCATGATCTTTCTTTGGAACTCGCCTCTCAGAGGTGGGTCGGAGAAAGTCGGCCATGATCTGGTCGAAGAACATTTTTTCAGGAATTAATCTTCACAAACTTACAACTTTTTGACTTTTTCAAAAAATTTTTTAAAAAGTTGATGACCTTTTTTTTAGTCAACTTTTCTCGGGTCTCCCAACCAATACCTTTCTCATTATACTACTGGGACAAATCTTTAAATTCTTGCAACATTTGTCCCACTAGTTGTACTTTATACATACATTGCCTGGGACAAATCGCTCTGACTGCTGGGACAAATCCTAAGACTACTGGGACATTTGTCCCACTAGTCATACAGTTAAAATATGCCCTGCATCTGTGTGCTTCGAACCTTACTCGATTGTTAAGGTAAAAGTTCACGGTTTATTTAGTGACCATGTGGCCTCGATCGAATTGGTCGGGTGAGATCCTTCACCACCGCTGCCCGTTTGAATGCCTTTTACGCTCGCCGTGTACGGACCGTACTATAGCACCAGATCAAATCTCTTAAATAAGCCACCAACCATGCACCTGACTTTTTCGAGCTTCCTTTGGTATGGTGCTGGGAGATCCCAAGAGCTCAAGGAAGCCCTAACATGACAGGGATTCTTAATACGAAGTCGTGAACTGGACTATCATCACTCGACCGGTTATGCAAAGAGACAAGAAACAGAAAGGGTGGATCAAAAATTTTCAGTAGTGCGGTCAATCCTCGGATCGAGGACGGTTGAAGACAAGAGAAATATAAGAGATTTACAGTGACATTGCACAATATTACACTACATTATACAATATTACATTACATTACACAAAATTACATTACATTATACAGCATAACATTATATTACACGACGTTACATCATATTACACCACATCACATTACATTGCACAACATTACATTACACAACATAGCATTACATTACACAACATAGCATTACATTACACCACATCACATTACACTACACATCATTACATTACGTCATATGACATTACATAACATTGCACCACGTCACATTACACAACACAACATTACATTACACAACATAGCATTACATTACACAACATAACATTACATTACACAGCATCACATTACACTACACAACATTACATTACACAACATTACATTACATCTACGGTTGTCGTTGTCGTTGTTGTTGTCAGGGCCTCGCAGTTGTCTCGGCAAAGAACTCGCTTGGAACATCCTGTTCGTCGTCTTCACTGGTCTCATGCAACGCTTCGACTTCCAACGAGGCTGCGACTGCGATCTCACCAAGTGTTTCGAGGGAAAGTACCGATTCACCTTCTCACCTCTCCCGTACAAGATCAAGATTCGCTGCCACTAGAAGAGAACCGATTCCATCCTCAGATTCAGCTTTCATTTCCTATTAGGAAAACCAGCTCCATCCTTAATTTCATCTTGTCATCTCCTCCTAAGAAAATCAGTTCCATCCTTAATTTCATCTTCTCATCTTTTCTTAAGAAAACAAATTCCATCTGTAGTTCATCTTTTCATCTCTTTCTAAGAGAACCAGCTCCATCCTTATTTTCATCTTTTCATCTCTTCCTAGGAGAACAAATTCCATCCTTAGTTTCCATCTTTTCCTAAGAAACCCAATTCCATATTTCCATCTTTTCATCTCTTCCTAAGAAAACCAATTCCATCCTTAGTTTCATCGTTTCACTTCTTCTTAAGGAAAGAAATTCCATCCTTATTATCACCTTTTCACCTCTGCTCGTTAGAAAGCCTATTCTTTCACCTTTTCATCTTTACCTTAGAAAACCAATTCTATCTCCGCGATCACCTCCTCACTGACGTGGTACAAATCCCACCTCTTCCTGTCACGTGGTCAGCGCAAGGAACGTCCCAGACAGCCTAGGCATAACCTTAGAACTTCAGGGACATTTTCTAGGACATCCTCAGCCCATGACTGTATTGTGATACTCCCAACTCATTCATATGTGTACATAAGTAGACTCGTACATACTTAAAATACCAATCCATGTGTATATAAGCACAAGACTGCATGTTAATTTTGAAAGTTTTATGGTTAGTAGTGATTAAGCAAGTTTTAACAATTGTAAATCTCAAGCAAATAGTTTAATAACGTTAACATAGACGTCGATAAGAAACTATAATCTCTGCGTATAGAACAAAATGGTTTGGCATCTAAATCCGATATTAAAAAAAACATACTATCTGTACAACTGCAGCATAGAGTTCGCAATATTTCAATGCGTGCTAGTCTAAAAATCGTGCAACCTATGGCAATAAATTCAACCCTACAAAACATATTTTCGTTTCGTAGCGAATCACCTGCGTCAATTAACCTTAATTGGTTTTACAATTAGGGACAGAGCGATTAGCAACACGATCATGTTCAAAGGTTCATCCAGGAGGCCTGTAGGTCAAGCGAGCATAAATCGGAAGGCATCTTTACAACACTCAGTCAAGGGTGCTTACGGGTGTAGGCCCTATGTCACAAACACCCATTTATGTTGTCAACGGCAGATGTGTAGGCCATGGTTTGCATGGGCAAGGGGGGAGTCCGGGGGACGCGAAGTTCAAAAACTCTGAACAGTAATTTAAATGTAAAACTCCGAAATTTAACAGCGCCACGCAAAGGCTGCGTCAGATAGATTAGCTGTTTCATCGACGCTATATCAAGTCCTCATGAGCCAGGTTGTTGGGTCAGTTTGGTTGTCAGAGGGTCAGTTTGGTTGTCAGAAGGTCGGTGTCGTTGTCAGAGGGTCAGTTTGGTTGTCAGAGGGTCAGTTTGGTTGTCAGAGGTCAGTTTGGCTGTCAGAGGGTCAGTTTCGTTGTCAGAGGGTCAGTGTCGTTGTCAGAGGGTCAGTGTCGTTATCAGAGGGTCAGTTTCGTTGTCAGAGGGTCAGTTTCGTTGTCAGAGGGTCAGTTTGGTTGTCAGAGGGTCAGTTTGGTTGTCAGAGGGTCAGTTTTGATGTCCGTTCAGAATCCGAGGGAGGGTAATACCATAAGAGATAGCGCGTTGCCAAGGTAGGAATGATTGATGGTACCTGTGCCGTAGAATATGGTACAAGATCGGATGCGGGAAAAGATGTCCAGAAGATTTCGGTTTTCAGTCCGGCGTGAAACTCGACAGGAGCGAGAACGTCAGACAGTCAGAGGACAAAACCGCCTCAACAGCTGATGCCCTGTGATCCCTCAGGACCCGGATCTTCCCTTGACAATCTCTGGACAACCCATTAGACTTGACGCAGCGCTCGTCAATAAACTGGTGCTCTGCGCTTAGCTTTAGAGTAGCACTTTAGAAATTTGGAGTTTACGATTAAGATCACGAGAGAGTGAGACCAAAAGAATGAGAGACAGAGACAGAGACAGAGACAGACAGACAGACAGACAGACAGACAGACAGACAGACAGACAGACAGACAGACAGACAGACAGACAGACAGACAGACAGACAGACAGACAGACAGAGACTGAGAGAGACAAAGGGAGAGAGATGCGTATTAACTGTTTCGTCAATTAAAATTTAATTAGCAACAGTTTCAACTCAAAAACGTCACTTCTGCTCAAAAACAATCTCCAATAGCTAAACGAATCTCGTTCTTTGAATACTCCGACTTTTTAGTTTGCTGCAGGTCATGTCTGAAGCAAAGGACACATCTGTATCCTGAAAAATAAACTCGTGCAGAAAACTCAAAGGCAACTCATTCAAACCTACGGTCAAAATTGATCTGGACACAGAAAATAAAAAACTACAACACTCGAGCAAACTGGCCCAAAAGAAAGGAACACTACCTGTACAGTATACATCATATAGCCACAGAAATAATGTGGCCTTCTGAAGTAAGTAAGCAGAATTGTCCGACAGTCGGTGACATTGCAGGTGTCATGCAGGTGTTTTATCTTACGACAGCACGTTTGCTGCTATAGTAAGTGCTAGTGTTCTTCGCGTGCAAGTACCGGTGTTTGTTGCTAACAAGTACTCGTGTTCCTGCTAGCAAGTACTAGTACTTGCTTCTAGCAAGTACCAGCGTTTGGCGTTTGCAGGTACCACTGTTTTCTGCTAGCATGTACCGGCGTGTGCTGCTAGCAAGTACTAGCGTTTGCTCATAACAAGTACCAGCATATGCTGTTGGCAAGTACCCGTGCTCACAAACACTGTTTTTAAAGTGAACGCAATCGACAAGAGGCCATTCCAGCCGATTTCTATACGAATTCCAGTCGCCATAGTTGATTGTCTGTACCGTAGAACTTGGAAGAGCTGACCAACGCTCCGTCATACTGCTTCGATTCGCTGACCTCGATGCATTCTCCGGTCTTGCTCAGAATTCCACTGTCCACGAAAGTCCATTCCTGGCATGGCTTTGATTTGTAGGGCATAACACGCAGCGGGCAGCCGTCTGTCGAAATACACAGCGTCCAGAAAAAAACGAACACAAGATAAACTATATTACCTCACGCATATATAATTATATTAGGAATTGTTAATGCAGTAATATGCCTAAATCTGGCACTGGAAGTGTCTGTGACAGCGGATCCTCAGAGTAAACGGACTGAGAGGAAGAGAAACAACGAGTGGGTGTTGGAGACTCTGGAGTGGAAAGGACTTTACTCGGAGTAATCAACAGAGGAGGCTTTCTTATTTCGGGCATGTGCTGCGGATGAATGGGATTGGCTGGAGAAGGAGATTGTCCGAAGCATAGGTCCTGGATCGAGAGTTCAATGAAGACTTAAAGTGTTATGGATTGTTAACATGAAGTCAATATGAAGTCGTGGACCGGATCATCATTCGACCGGTTATTGAAAGAGAGAAGAAATAGAAGTGGATGGAACAAAATTGTCCGTGGTGCAGTCAATCCTCGGATCGAGGACGATTGAAGAAAAGTCAAAACAAGCAAAGACAATGCATCTGTAACATTCATTGACACATTCATACATGTAGTTTATTACCTGAATGAATTGTGTATAAAGTAAGCATCTGAAATATCAACGCCACATAGAGACAGAGGCGGATCTACTATGAAACAAATGAAGCTGAAGGTTCAGAGCCCCCGGCCCCAGCCCCCCGGCCCCAGCTCTCAGCCCCAGGCCCCAGAAGCGACTCAGACTGTAGACTGTAGTGCACGATGTCCAAAGCACATGACATAGCTTAACATTTTTAACAGTTCAAGCTTCAAGGCCAAAAAAAAGATAAATATCTGCACCAGGAAGACCAACTAAAACCCGGCGCTACAGCAAATCCAACCCACAAGAGCCAGGATGTTGAGGTCAGAACTCGGGGTCAGCCAAGGGAAGGGGAGAAAATGTGATTCTAAGCTGATGATGGCAACGGTAGCCGATTGGATAGAGCGCTCGCCTTGCAAGGCAGAGAGTACGGGTTCGAGCCTCCTCCTCTGAGACGGTTATTGTTTAAAGACCTTGAGCAAGTCCTTCACTCACAATTGCTCAGCGCCATCGATGCTCTTTCATATGTTTATGTGCTCTTATGAACTTTGGAAGGAGGGCAATATCAAATGCAGTTGCATTGTGTTGTATTGTATCAAATGTAGTTGTATTGCTTAACGGTATCTAGGATGGTAAAGGATCGGGTGCAAGGATAGCCTAGTTGAAACTTTCGGTTTACAATCTGAGAATGAAACACTCTAGGGCAAGGGCAGTCAGTGTAGAGTTCAGATGTAAAGGTCGGATGTGAGATAGCGAGCGGGCGAAGGTCTTTTTGAAGGCCTTTTTGAGTTTGTTCCAACAATGAGCTGAAATGTCCCAGCCGATGCGAACAAACATCTTCAGTCTAAGCATAGTTTAGTATCTGTTTAGATAGCCATGCGTGTCTCCTGTGAGAGGTCAGTGTAGAACCGACATTGACCTGACAAGAGTCTTGATTTGCGCATGCAAAACTACCTACCTGTACCGAGCTGTCTGACTGCCTGCCTACCTACATACATGTACACACATAGATACTCAGGCACACATACATAGGCGTAATTTGTGGGGGTACGAGGCGTACCCGTACCCCTCCCCACTTTTTGGACTGGGGTACCGTACCCCCACTTTTTGAGCAATGCCAATCAATATTTTATGATTGTGCCTTCCCAGAGATCGCAGTCTCAGCCTTGCTTTGTGCATGTAAGAAATTGGTACCCCCACTTTTTAGACCAAAGTTACACCTCTGCACACAAACATACATGCATACACAGCCCCTCTGTCGGGCCCGACAGAGGGGCCCGACAGACAGACAGACAGACAGACAGACAGACAGACAGACAGACAGACAGACAGACAGACAGACAGACAGACAGACAGACAGACAGACAGACAGACAGACAGACAGACAGACAGACAGACATGACACAATGGATGATCTTCCGAAGAAACCTATAGACGTACATTGAGATTCGAGGGCGAAATCGGTTAGAGCTGATCGTATGATTCCTTGGCTGTCGAAATACCAGAGCTGGTTTTTCGCTGGACTCGACTTCTTTCGGTAGATGATGACGTTCGTGCCGGGCGACGTCTTCTCCTGTTGGACGTCGAGGACTTTCCGGTTCAGTGCACACACGATGAAGAAATTGCGCCTGCGACCGACAACATCGTAATGTAATGTAATCACGGATTTATATAGCGCCTCCTCAAGAGAAACTCACCAGAGGAGCTCTCGACTTATCGTTCGCGACCACACCGTTGCGCACAGGTTAGGGAGGGTATAGCAGAGCAACAGTGCCGGCCTTACGGGCGTGTGAACCGTGCGGTCGCACGGGGCCCGCAACTTTTAGAGGGGCCCGAAAATGTCACAGAAAATTCACATGAACAAGAGACCCTAATAATAATATTATGGCTTCGATTGAATCTTCTCTATTGTCAATAAAATAAAAGTCAACTTCCTCTATATCTCAGAAGTCTCTTGTATAGTAAATTTGACTTGCTGTAGCCTGCTTGTTGACAATGTACTAAAAATAAAATGATTAGCAATGAAAAACAATTTGATTTGTGTGATGGGGGCCCGTACAGTATACTCTGCACGGGGCCAGAAATATCCGAAGGCCGGCACTGTAAAGCAAGATGACTCTAAGGAAGGTAAGCCAGCTTAAAACAAGGACAGATATCAGTCCTGTTCGGGTAAGGTAAGGTAATGTCAGTTAAGGTAAGGTAAGGTCAGATAAGGTAAGGTAATGTCAGTTAGGGTAAGGTAAGGTCAGATAAGGGACGGTAAGGTCAGTTAAGGTACGGTAAGATCAGGTAAGTTTGGGTAAAGTAAGTTTAGAGAAAGTAAGTTCATTTAGGGCATATACGGTAAAGTAAGGTAAGTTTAGGCAAGGTAAGATACGTTCGTTCAGGTAAGGTATGGTAAGTCAAGTTCAGATAAGATCGAATAATAAAAGTCAACAAAATCCAACAAAACTAGCCTTCTAATACATAGCTCTAGTTCTATAGGCTCTAGCTACTTTATAGGATGGTCAGTGCCAGTGGTCATTTAATTGGTAATACTAAATTTCGGTACCGTTCGTAAATAATTAGACCTGCGTACGAGGAGACTAATATTGTAGAGCAGTTGCATTTTTAACGTACCGGTACGCGTCTGTTATTCTTTTCGATAACGTACGTACGGTACGTTTACGTTATTCCGATAAGTAACGTACGTACGTGTACGGTACACTTCGTTACTTCGGTAATTAACGTCCGTACAGTCGCACCTTGGGTATCATACCACGAGTTCAGGTGATTGGTCCTATGTTTTGAACCTTTCATGTATATAATATCACCATTTAGTAGTTATACGTGTGCAGGGCCTAATTAATTCTTAACTGGACGAGCTATCACACTTCATTTTCAGTTACCTCCCAGTCATTCTAATTACCTCAAATACGGTTCGTCTAATCCGGGAATTTGAACGAAGTCGAATTGCTGATTGTGTCGTCTGTCGTCATAAGGGTGAACTACAACTTTCGCCCCTGGCATCAAAGCGCCCTCTGTGTTTACAAAAGCATACAAAATTAGCACTAAAAATAACACCAAT